>VXBX01001073.1:0-13183 GCA_013400415.1 Scytalopus superciliaris
ACCTTCAGTTTGCTGAAAAATTTCAGGAATTCAAAGAAGCTGCACGAATAGCAAAGGAAAAATCCCATGAAAAGATGGAGCTAACAAGTACACCCTCTCAAGTGAGTCTTATTTCCTGATTTGTCTAGTACTTCATAGTCTGTGCTACTTACCATATCTTATACACATCTCATATTAAAAATTACCAGAGTAATTCAGTTTCCCTGAATCCTCTCTGCAGTCAGCTAGAAGTATCAAGAAGTCTGAGAATGCATTTAATATACTTTGCAGAAGTTTCAAGGGGACTTGCTTTAATAGGAAATTGTCCTTTTATTTTCATGCCTTTCTTTGAGCTTTCCCCAGAAAATATGAGTAAAGATGGTAAGCAGTTATGTAACTAAATCTAGAGTAAAGACCTTTTGTGGGTTTTCTTATTGTATCTATGAAACTTCAGGTGATGCACTGATTACAATAAAAATTGAAGTTAAAGCAGCAATTCACATGTGGATTCTGAGGTTTTTATTGCAGTTAACCATGTTGTAACAGAAGAGTTTATAAAAGACATCTCAAAATATGAGCTAATATAGACCTAACAGGAAAATAAATTAATATAGTCAAATTTATATTAGTCATGACTAAAATTAATTTACTTGAAAATGGATGCTTTGAAAAAGATTTTCATGAGGCTTTTATGCTCCTCTTCTCCAGTGTTCCTGGCTCTGTGTGTAGCTATTTCCTTTATTTAAGCAATAGTGAAAACAAAAATGATTCCTCCTCTTGAAGGATGAAGAAGCTTGAAAACTACAGCAGGGGTTCCTGAGCTGAGTATGATTAATGCAGCTGACTCTTTTTTTTTTTTTTCTCTCCTGTGGAGTGCATCTTCATTCATTGAATCAGTGCATCCCTTGAGTGCTTTGCACTGCAGTATGCTCATGATCTTTGATGGAACAAGGATGGCAGTCAGTATGCAACATGCTATAATAATAGGTTTATTGACACCAGAAAGCTACATATGGTGTCTTTCCAAGTCAGTGGAAACCACAAGAATACACAATGATCCAACCTCATGTTTTCCCAATAGGCATTTTGCCCAAGTCCTAGGTTGACTTTTGCTACTAAAGGGAAACTGATTGCTCTATTGTAACAGGAGGAAAAAGGCATTAATTTTTATTAGTTTTCTTGACTGTCTCTAAACTTCCCATAATTGCCATTAATAAATACATAAATAATGGAAGTATTATAACCTAGTTGTAAAGCCCCAGGTTTAAGCCACAAGCTGCCTAGGTGTTTTACTTATATTTAAGACTCCCAGGAGTTCACTCACCCAAACTTCTGCAGAGCCTTTGGTTCTTTGATACCTTTAATTCACATAAAGAGAACATACAACATGCGTTTCCCAAGGGACCTCTTTTAATTTAGTGAGAAAATAAGCATTTCAGCAAAAGGTTTTACAGGAGTAACAAACAACTGATGCCTAATCCTTCAAAAGGCTTTCAAAACAATATTAGTAGAGATAAAGTAGCCCTTTATTAGAAGCCTCCAGGTGCACAACAACAGTATGCATCCACGCATGAGCCAAATGTTACAGTTTTTATAACTTTCAGTAATTAACATATTTGATGACTATATCCAACCCCAGTACCAGTTTCCCCTGGTGCCCACCCTCAGAACTCATCAGAACTGCCCCTTGGAGCCCCTCCAAGGGCTCTGAGCTTACTCTTCTGTTTTGACTTCAAGATATCTTATTGTGTCAGTTGGAGTTCTTCAAAACAGCATGTCCTTAGTAACATATGTCTAACAGAAGTTCAGGAATGTGCAAGAAAATGTTCAATAACTTTTAAATACCATTTAAAATGTGATAGAAAAACTTATTCAGCTTATATAACTCTATGAAAAATCTACAAAATACACATTAAAATCCTCAGGCATCACAACCAAAGAGAAGCATTACACTAAAGCACCCAGCAAACACCAACCCACACAACCTAGTGAAACACCACCAATTGGTTTTAAGTTACTCACAAGAGGAAGAAAAGAAATTAAGAGAAGAAAAGAGTAAAGAAAGAGACGAGAAGAGAAAAATAGTTACCACCAAGAGTCACATAGTTGCAGAACCCAAGAGAGAAAGGCAAACAAAATATAGCCCCTCTGTGCCTATATTTATATGCCCAAACTTCTGTGGTCACCCCTCCCAGGCAGGACTACCAGTTTATTTACCACTCAGTGCCCTCCTAGCAGTCAGCCAATCAGAGGTTCCAAGAGGTGTTGGTGTAAGTGGCCTTACCAGGCAGACCTTTTTTGATTGACAGACTCTTGCCCACATGGCTCCCATGTCATGTGCCTTCTAAGCTGCTATGTTGGCTGCAGACCATGTGCCTTCTGATACTGGAAGCCTGACTCCTTCCCCTGACACACACACAGAAGTTGGTTGATTCGACCCAATTAATAAATAACCCAGTGAGATATGAAGCTGGTTTCACACACTAGTATACACTTGGACTTCAGAAACAGTGAAATGCTTCAGCCAGGCCTCTAGTTGCTCAATATTATAGGCAAAACAACTACTCTGCTTATCTTTTGACATGATGATTAATAGTCTGCACTCAGAAGTTAAATCTGAAACTGCTGAATGGAATGACTTCTTTGGTTTGGACATAAATTTGAGCTACTCATTCAGAGACAAGATTCTTTTGTCCAGCAGTTGCCCAGGGTTAAAGCTTTTTCTTAATCTGTATGAGTGATTAATATTGTTTATTTTCCAGATTTCTCTTTATATTTGGAGCCTAACATTTTATACTGTAGGCAGCTATAGAAATGTTATATTGAGCAATTGTATAATACACATTTCATATACAGGCCTTACTTTTCATCTCTTGGCTTTTAGCTGTGTTGATAAGTTAGCATGTTATTCCAAAATACAGTTAGTGCAAGTGCTGACACATCAGCAGAGTAGTCTTCACATACTTAATGCTTCTCATTAGTTCTCCAGAAAGAAGGGAGTTTGGAGCAGATGAGGAGCAATGACTTCATGACAGACTTCAGCGCTTCCATAGCGCTGGGGCTTATTTGAAGAAATTTACGTCTGGGGGAAAGATGGGTGCTTGGTAGTGAGGAGGGAAGGTGGGACCCCAGAGACATTTTAAGGAACACTTGCTGTCATTTTTGATTATCTGCCAAAAAGTGGCTGCAAGGCATGTAATTCCAGTATTGCCTTTCTCAATCATTTTACAGCTCTTTTTTCCCTTTTATATAGTGAACCTTTGCAGAGAAGGGAAGGAAAAGAGGAAGAAGAGATATCTTCAGTGGCTAGTCAATACTTTATAGGAACTTGGCTTTTAAAGGAAGTTTTGACAGGAAAGGCATTGGGAGGTAGCTTGTGAGTAGTGAGCTCTGTAACAGTAGCTCAGTTAGCTACTGTTAATCCCTCTTCTGTCTTGGACTTGCAGATATCATTCTGCATTAAATTAATAATAGATAGGAAGATACTGCATATAAAAACTGGAAAATATGTTTTTAAAACTTACATAAATTGTGTTACATTTCTCATGGTACTGCTTTAAAAAATGCACTATTTTGTTCATGTCATAAACCCATGGATCTTACAGTGACAAGTTACAGGCTTGCCTATGCACTGAAAGTGCAACACTTTGATCTGAAGTTCACTGAGTAGCATGAATTAATAGGCTGAGAACTGTGTGTACCACTTTTTTTTTCCCTTTATTTTTTAAACTAATGTTAATTAGGTTCAAGTACACAACTAAATAGGGTTTGCACCCTCACCCTGTCAGTCTTGCAACCAACTGAAGAACTGGAGTCCGAAGCACAGTTCTTTTTTTCCTAAACCAGAATCTTTCTTCAGATATTTCTTGTGACCCTGGTCATTTCAGATTAAGCACTCTGTTAATTTCTGAAATTGTGTGGTGAGTAAAGTAAATCAAAATAATCCAGTTCTTTCTTCAGTGATTCTGAGACTCTCATAATATTAGGAATAGCTATTGCCTGAAAAATTTTAGTATCACAACATTTTTATAGTGCAAGGAAGTGGTTGGTTTTGGCAAAATTGTCATGGTTTTACCATNTGTAGCTCCATCTTTGACTCTTTTAACTTCCCTATTCCTGACTGCAAGCAGTCCCTGGTGTCAGGTCCAGGCTGGATCAGACACCTTACAATGCTGTGATGTGCCTATAAGTTAATAGAAAACCCCCACCCTGCCCAACGGATTTGCTTGTAATAAAACCGTGTNGTGATTCTGAGACTCTCATAATATTAGGAATAGCTATTGCCTGAAAAATTTTAGTATCACAACATTTTTATAGTGCAAGGAAGTGGTTGGTTTTGGCAAAATTGTCATGGTTTTACCATCTGTTGGCTTTTCTTTGAAGTACTCAATTTACTTTTGAATCTTTCCTAAAAAGTGAGACATGTGTGAATTTCTATACTGGAACAAATGTTTCAAACATTATGGTATCTGAATCAGTAGCAGGCATGTGAGAAAAACCTCTTTTATTAAATTTAGAAGATAGTAAAAATAACCTGTGAAACAAAAGTATAGTGAGCAGGAAAATGTAATAGCAGCACTCAGTGGGTGCTCAGGCCATGAAGGTCTTCTCATAGGCAGCCTTATGCCATTGCCAGTCAGTACTGAACAAAGCTCTATGAAGAATCGTGATGCCAAGGAAGTGTATGGAATACTTAAAGAAAAAACAGTATAATAATAAAAAAAGAAGCTGGAATTGTTTTGGTTTGGTTTGTTCATGGTTTTAGAATCACCTAATCCTTCTTTTCTTCTATTCCATATTTAGTCACTGTTGGGGATTAAAATAAGTTTATTTATAGAATATTAGAAATTAATTCTGTAGGTTAAAGTTGAATTTTAATTTGCTTACAGCTCAGCATGAGTGGGCCTTGCTCAAAAGTTACCCTAGGTGAACTTTAAATGAACTCTGTCTGTCAGCATGAATGGCTAAGCAGGGAAGGAAACAAAGACTGGATATCTTCAGAGAAAGGTTGAGACTCCAGACCAGAAATGCTATTGGACCAAGAGACATGTGCAGGACATGTGAAGAGCACATGAAGATCGGGTGCACAGACTGTGAGGGTGTAAATGCCCAGGGATTTCTTTGTTCAAGGTTCCTCTCTGGAGGCACCCAGCTTGAGCTAAAATAAACCAACTCTGCCTCAGAACCTAGGGTCCAAACCCTTTAACATGCACCATTAAGAGATGGCTTGATCTGTGCTGTGAAGTCTGCTTGTTTTACTTTAGAGACTGTTTTGTGAGTGCATGCATTTTGTTTATAAGATTTTGAAATTTAAGGCATCTTTTGATTGATTTGCCTTTATTGTGCTTAGTTTGTACATTGTAAACAACTGTCATTTTTATACTGCTTGGCATCATCAGTCCTGGATACTTATTAGTAGGGCCAGGGCTCCTTTATACAGTGCAGATCTCTGAAAAACTCTTATACAGCAGACTCTCACATTTACTTGCCACACTGAAAAATATTAATCCTCAGTCCATGTGTAAGTCCAGGACTGACAAGTGATTTAAAGTTGAATATTCTCTAGAAACCTGTATATGATACAATAATGGTTTTATACCATGGGAGAGCCATTAATCTTTTCTTCTCAAATGTATGAAATATCTATTTCTAGCTGTCATGAGTGGGAAATATCTGGCCTTAAAATAGGTCATTCGTTTACAGGAAAACTTTCAATTTAAGCACTGTTTTTATTCCATATAGGGTCTACACAGTTGGATCTTAGTTAACCTGCTCTTCCAGATAGCAGGGAGGCGTAAAAATGATTTTAGCTGACCAACTGTAAAATTTGAAGTGGATACAGAATAAAAACTTCATTACTTATGAACATCTAGCAAAATTGTTTATAAAATTCTTTTATTCCCTTTAAATAATATAAAGTGTGATTATATTATTTGTAAACTTAGTTTTGTTCTAAGTGGATTTTTCCTGTTGTGTTTGGTGCTTTATTCATAATCAGCTTCATAATAAATTATTTACCAGGCATGGATAGTTGTGAGTGTGTGAGAGCACTGATTAACCTGTATTTGTGGAAAAAATATACAGTAGAATCTGATGCTTCTCTTATATATGCAGATCAGGCCCTCATGAATTTGCAGGAAGCGAAACTTTAGATATTACATAGACTGTGATGTTTCTCTGCATTAATCTTTGTCACTTGAATTTCATTCAAACTAGACATCTATGAAAGTTCCTTACTGAAAAATAAGCCTAGATGGAACTTAGATATTTGTTTTTCTTCTGCTGAAATAATTTTTATGCATTTATACTTAAAATATTTTAATAAAGCTCTGGCTTTATGTATCTAATAATAGTGTTGTAGGAATTTTAGATTAAAGATACAAGCAAGAGAGATTTTATGGGATGTGCTATATGTTTTTTAGAATATCTAGTGTTGTTTGGGAAGAGGAGGAAATAACAAAGAAACTCTTGGGTTCATAATGCCTTTCATTTAATAGCAGTGAAAACTATTTGTCAAATCAGACAAACCCACATAATTTGTATAAAATAATTAATGTGCCTGATTATCTTTCCAGCTCTGCTCTCCTTTGATACTTTAATTTCAATTCAGTTTCAGTTCAGTAAAACTGTTGTGTAAAAAATATTTAAATTTGACATCCAAAATATTAACACTTAAGGTAATAATTTTGAGTATAAAATAAGTACTTTCTTCCTGAAAGTGGGTAACAATTTACATTCCTAAAATAAATAATTTACATTTATATTATAAATAACAGTTTATATTTGTGTAATAAATCAGTGTAAGCTAATTATTTTCTGCTTTTTAATCAGTAGGAATTTAATAAGAAGATGCAGAATGGAGACACTTGTGCATGTGCATTGTATAACTTGAGGAATGCTAAATATAATAGAACTTGAAGTCATTAAAATGTTTTACTATAACTGTATTACTCAATAATTCAAGTTGCAGAGTGAGATATGTCTCTATGTGAGAAATAGGGTAGAATAAAAGCAAAATTTTGACAATTTCTGTGTTGCAAATGCTTAATATAATTTGAAGTGTAATGAAAATAACAAACAATATTTTTGGTTAAGTGACACCAGTGCTTTGTGGAAAGTGATAATGACAGCCAGATCCTATTTTCTTTAAAAGAATTGAGTTTTTCCATCTGGTCCAGTCTCAAAGTCAAGGGCAACATTTCTTAGGATCAAATTCAGTACTGGCTTTCAAAAAGCCTTATCCTTGTAAACTAGTTGAAGGCTACAAGTGGAGGCTTAAAATTAGATCCTGATCTTGTAAGATCATGACCATCTTCATATACTTGCAATTTCTTCTGAGATTGCTGTTCTTCAGTTTTCTACACAGTGTCAAAGAGATGGCAAGAGGAGCTGGTTTTGCAAAGACTGTGCTTATGTTTCAGTTTAATAACAGTAAACAGCAGTTTTAATTCTTCTCCATGCAGATGGTAAAAGGCTGTGTGGCTGTAGGAGGTGCTCAGTTTTTGGAAATACTGTAATTCAACCAGTCCTCTGCTGGACAGTCACCCCTCTATGACATCCATTGAACTCTATTAATGAAACTTTACTATCTTAGAGTTAAATGTTACCACTTGATTACTAAAGGCCTACTAAGGCATTTTGAAACTGAAATGAGCTACTTAGCTTATATGATTTTCTTATCTCCTGCAAAAATCATTAAATGGAAAACTATATAATAGGAAAGAAAATATTAAAATTAAACCACATACAGGGACTGAAAAGCCTATAATGTTCTAACTTAGGATGTGGACTACACAATGTACTTTGTTTTCTTTTTTTAAAGGAAGCACTTTTCAGTGACTAGAAATTGCAAAATACTGTTTGTTGGTCAAAACATAAATGTATGTGTTGGCATGATGAGAGCTGATTAAAACTGCACCAGTGCCTTCTGCTAGGAAGAAAGCTGGTAAGTTTTTCAGGTGTCATTGCCTGGGTATAACTGGAGTATTCTCCTTCCCAGATAATACCATGACCAGTGAGAGCTAGGCCAGGCTAATGTTTCTACAAAAGTTTTGTGATGACTGTGCTGAACAAGTTTTCATAACAGATGGCTCATAGGTGAAACTGTGAATGCACCATCAATGTTCTGTTCACTTTAGTTAATATGCAAAATGAAAGCCAGATTTTGAAACAAATATCAGAATTCTTTGTTTCACCATGTTAGAATATAAAGAGATAAGAATCCTGGTTGCCAATAGTTGCCTATTATGTAGCTGGCTGAGGGCTGCATATAATATCAGGTAAGAGAGTGAGGTCTGTGATAAGTGGGAGGCTGGATACTTGCAAATAAATCATAGGTCAGTTGTGTTTTGTGCAAGATAATATGAATCTTATGGTAATACACTTCTAAATTAAATTCACATGATGAAATATGGCCACAAGTGATGCTGGAAATCTATGAGCGTCACATTAATACTGCCAAAAGTTTGTATGTCATATAAGAATTAATGATAGCACTTATATACACATAGCCTTCCTGAGCAGGTCACTTGGTAATTCTAATGTGTCATTTGTTTGTTTTACTTAAGGAATCAGCTGGAGGGGACATTCAGTCTCCTTTAACGCCAGAAAGTATCAATGGGACTGATGAAGAGAAAGTGATGCCGGAAGTGACGCAGAACTCAGAACCAAGGGCTGAACCAACCCAGAACGCATTGCCATTTACCCATAGGTACAAATTCTATTCCCACATCCTGATTAAGTGATACTTACCTCCTTCCTCGTTAAAGGGACCTTCTCCCATGTCATGGCTTCCACCTAGCAAAGTTAAGGATTAAATTATTTGCATTATAATCTTTGTTTTCACAAAAAATCGTGAGGAAATCTCTTTGAATAACATTTTGGGGATCATTATTTTATAGTTTAATCAGCTGAATGAGAGCCCTTGAACACTGGTTAGTGTAGGTGTCCCTTTAACAGGAAGCATTAATTCAATGTTTGAGATCTTAGTAAAGTTAATTGCTTCTTAGAATATTCAAATTTAATTATTTTTGCACACATTTTCTTTAAATGAATGATAGGATTATATGTCAGCCTTTCATCAATGATTTGTTGAAAGAAAAGGGACTCACAACACTTGTGGATTATAAAATTTAAAGCAGCCTTTAATTAAACAGTTCTCTGACAGTTGAAAACATTTTTCAACTTTTTTTTTTAAAACATGACTTCATTGCATTAGGAATACTGTACTCTTGAAGAAAACTAGGTCTTTTAATAATACAAATAATGAGTTAAGATGGATATATCTCACCTATCAGAAATGACTGTCCATGGCACACTCAATAAAATTCATTATGTACTGACATTACGGAGAGTAACTTAAATATTTAATAAACTTAGAGCAAAGTTAGAAATACTAGATTTATTTTTTAAAACTTGGTCTGAATCAGTTTAAGTAGAGTTTAAGAGCTCTTGATCAAAGGTTGGGGAACACTAGGATGTCAGATATGCCATGCAAATAATTCAGAATGAGCAGAGATGGACTTGGAATTGTTCAAGACTTCTCTTTTTTTTTTTTAAAGAGCAATACTATTAAACATTTGCATTTTCAAATTAGAAAAAACAAATGCTTTTTTAGCCGAGTGATTGTGTTTATTTTTATACTTCAGTTCCCACCAGTGCACCTATTGCATGTTGTACAAGAAATGGTGCTTTGTAAGAAAGCTCTGTGCACATTGAAGTAGTATTACACTTTGCACATCAGTGTTCCATAACACATTAATTTAAACTTACTGTTTGCGTGTTGAAATTGTCTATCAATATCTTTGTGAAAAAGACTTGTGATAAAGTCCACACAGGAGTACTGATATTTATTGGGGGTTTATTAAATGAGATCTTCCCTCTCAGTTTGCATATGTAAGTATGTTTTCTGGTATGCCAATATAGTAACTATGCTCTGCTATGCATTGACCATGATTGAAGATATTTTTTTAAACTACCCAGTTGTAATTTTTGATGGTGTAGAATAGAAGTTGCAAATTTTTTACATGCTTTGCATTTTTATATGGTGTTAGTTTATTGCCCTGTTAAGCACCACTAGCTAGAATTGGTCTTCCAACAATAACTCCACATTTCAAAGGTCACTTCTCATGATTCTCATGAGAATCATTTATCATGCTGTACTGGTTTCAGCTTGGGTAGAGTTAATTTTCTTCACAGTGACTAGTACGGGGCTATGTTTTGGATTTGCGCTGAACACAGGGTTGATAGCATAGAGATGTTTTTGTTAATGCTGAGTAGGGCGTACACAGAGCAAGAACCCTTTCTGGTTTTCATACTGCCATGCTGGCAGTAGATGGAGATAAAGTCCCTGTAATACACCTGAGAGGTATGTTAGGAAAAACAGTTTGGATTAACCCCACCTCAAGCAAAAGCAAACCCATTTGTGGGATTACCTTTGCTCAAGGATCTCGGTGCACATGGTGGGTGATGCAGGAAGATGGAGAGANACCAGGAAAGAGCCTGCCTTGCTCCACAGAAAAGGTTCCACCTGGTTCCTGCACACTGCGGGCCCCGCGGGGGTGACACAAACTGCCCAATCCCCTCCGGAGACACACTGGCTGGCCATGCCCGCACCTCCCGGGGAGCCATCGCCACAGCTGAGGCGCGACACTGCTGCCTGCTGTCCATAAATATAATTGCACCCAGACAGGACACAAGTTCTTTTTTTTTGTTCTAAGGTGTTGATTATAGATATATATAGATACAGATATATATACATATACATTGTAGTTAAGAACTGTTATCCTTTTCCATGCCTCTTCCTAATTAAAGTTTATTCTAAATTGAGGGATTTGTGGTGGGTTTGTGGTTATTCTTCCCTCCTCTCTGGTCCCCAAAATCTTAGTTTTCTTCTAAACTAAGACACTGGAGATGACTGACCACCTTCCTGCCCATGGGAAGCAGTGAATAATTTCCTTGTTTTTCTTTGCTTCTGTGCACAGATTTTGCTTTCCCTATTAAACTGTCTTTATCTCAACCCAAGAGTTTTCCAGCTTTTACTCTTCTGATTCTCTTCCAGATCTTGCTGGTGGGGGAGTGGGCAGGCAGTTGCATGGGCCTTGATTGCTGGCTGGGGTTTAAGCCTTGTCTTGGTTTTTGACAATTTGGAGGGGCAGAGACCTCAGACAGAAGTCCCCTCCCTTGGATTCAATACCCCTGGTTTCTCCAATACAGAGAGAGATACCAAATATGCCTGGATGTAAGTGAAAAAATAACTCTTTACCAAGAAGAAATGCTAATAACAATACTGATAAAACTGTGTTAAACCAACCGATGAGGAGAAATTTCCCAAGCCCTGCCCACTGGACCAAATTGATATGGCAGCTGGCCTCCCCCACCCAGAAAAAAACACTTCCCCCACACCTAGAAAACCTTGCAGGAATGGTTGGAGAGTCAGCATTGAAGGTAGGTTGCAGTGCTGGTACAGGCAGTCAGAGCAGGGCTAAGGATCCCCCAGCTGACTGGAAGGATCTGCAAGACACTCGTTGGATCCAGCAATTTCGATGTGCATTTGAAGTGGTTGTAGTCCTGTTGAGGTGGTGGTGGTGTTAGCCCCCAGGTAAGGAAAGTCCCATGTGATGAGGGAAGAAACCCGTTTTAAGTGAAGTCTGAGTGTGGTCTTTTATTGGGCTTAGGCTACATGGGAATACCCTTAGTACCTCCATGGGGTCAGGGAGTTCTACACTGGATGATGTAATACTGGATCATGGGACATTTCAGGAGTCTTTGACACCTTCTAATATGTTACAGCTGCCTGTTATGTCAGCACAGGTGGATCCATTATTACTCACAGCAGAGATTAATATCTTCAGGCTATGTGTGAATTGTCTGCATGCTTCCCCAGAGTGGAGTTATTACAGCTGAGTAATTTGGGTAAGGACAAAGAAACAACTGGAAGCTTATAGACTGAGGTGGCAGGTGTGCAGGACCCAGGTGGTTACTTTGTACCTGGATTTTCTGAGTCATCAGCATTCCAGTCTTTCACACTTGTGGATACATTCTTCTCCTAGGATAATAGTACCACCCTTATCTCAAGTTCCTGTCAGCAGTCCAAATCAGTAGGTATATTTGGGGAAAAGAGAAACGAAAAGGTGGATAGCAGAATTTTTGTGTANAATATGTTACAGCTGCCTGTTATGTCAGCACAGGTGGATCCATTATTACTCACAGCAGAGATTAATATCTTCAGGCTATGTGTGAATTGTCTGCATGCTTCCCCAGAGTGGAGTTATTACAGCTGAGTAATTTGGGTAAGGACAAAGAAACAACTGGAAGCTTATAGACTGAGGTGGCAGGTGTGCAGGACCCAGGTGGTTACTTTGTACCTGGATTTTCTGAGTCATCAGCATTCCAGTCTTTCACACTTGTGGATACATTCTTCTCCTAGGATAATAGTACCACCCTTATCTCAAGTTCCTGTCAGCAGTCCAAATCAGTAGGTATATTTGGGGAAAAGAGAAACGAAAAGGTGGATAGCAGAATTTTTGTGTAACCCAGGACAAACCAGGACATGTGCTAATGGCAGCTTCAACTTTGTTAGTGAACTATTACCAAAGAAAATGCAAATTTGTTCAAACCCTTTGAAATAAATTGAATTTTGGATTAGATAAGGTTTTTATTTGAAATAAAGACTTGTATGGGTTAGGTTTGAGTTTTTGAATACTGAAAAGCTCAAGTGAGAACATTTATATATCATTTAACCCAGACAGAAAATGCTTTCAGGTGCTTTCCGACAAATTTTTTTAAGAAAGAAAAGAACCCTTCTATGTGTGTGAGTGTCAAGAAACACTGTCTCAATCAGAGGGAAACTACCATTTGAAGAAATGTATATTCCAAAAGATTCCAGTTATTTCCCTGACACCATTATATTTTTCCAAATGATGACAGAACTTAATTTGGAAATCAGCTGCTTTGATTGGATTTAATTGTTAGCTGTGATGAAATCTCTCTAAAATGGCACTATGTAGGACATGCATGAAAGAGATGGAAAGTGAAGCCTCTAGGATTGTGCTAGTGCTGGTTAAATGGGTGTTTTTAGAGACATTTTGTAATATTAAATTGGTAACTAGGTAGATATACCTAGTTGCTTATGCTGACTGGAAGGATCCTCTCTGCAGGAAGTCCACCCCTGATTTAAAAAAAAAAAAAAAACAACACACAAAAC
>VXBX01001074.1:0-13379 GCA_013400415.1 Scytalopus superciliaris
TCTCTTCTCTCCTCCAACAACATCCCACGAGTGAAACTGCTCCAAATAGAAAAGACCTCTTTCACAGAGGAATAATATGGAAGCAGTAATCCTGGGTCGGTATTTCCAGATGACAGCTCAAGTAATGGGAAAAAGTACAGATTCAAGCACTGCCATTGCCTCTTTAATTGGTCTCTTTGAAACTGCAAGATGCAGTTGTTGTAGGAGTGTTACATAATGAAAAAGCTGTCATTTTCCATCTAAACTGCTTCAGTTTTTGTGGAGGGAAAAAGAAGTTTTGATGAAGAAGGTTTGATTGGTGATTTTTTTTAATTATCATTATTTTGTTTCAGAAAATTCTGCAGACTATTTCATGCTCTTCATGTGAACTAATATATCACAACATAGTTGCAAGCCGTGCTGTAAAGCAGTAGGTAGTGTGCAATTGCATATTGTCTTATGAAATAATTCTCTCATTCAGAGTGTATTTGGACTAGTGTATGTGAGAGTTGTTTATTGATATTCGCCAAGAAAAGATTACATTTCTTTTGTGAGAGTGATTCTTTCTGTGAATGAAGTTTGCAGTATGCCAGAGGAGTCTCAGAATTTATGACACCTCATATGATGTCATTCTCAATTTCCAGTAGCCTCTGAGACACAGTGTAGTCTGGAAACACAAGGAGAAATGTTTCTTGACTACACTGTGTCTCAGAGGCTTGTGCCTGCTAGAGATCATTTTCTAGTTTCTTCATTCTTCACATCTCTGGCACATGCAGCATGAGGAGGAAACAGGACAAATTACTGGTCTACCTGTGGCTGCACTGCCACAGTCTTATTTGGATTATGGATATTTGGTGGGACAGCTCACATTACTGGAGTGCTGCAGCAGATGAATACAGTCTCGTTAGTATGGCCAGGAGAGGAATAAGAGGAGGAAGAGCAGGAATTCCTATTAATGTGAGACCACCCAATATATATGGAGCTCTCCTTAGGGATGTATAAGGAGACATCCGAGGACTTACGCATCAGGATTAGTAGGCAGACATATGCATGACTTTGTAGTGGGAGTCTGCAATGAACTGCTTCAATATGCATTAAAAGCAATTGATGCCTTCTATAGACAACAGGAAGAATTGTCATATAGGGAACTTGACCTAGGCTGATCTCTGCTGGAGGGACAAGAAACCCAAGACACAAGCAAACTAGGAGATTTCTGAGGTGAATGAATGGAAAGTTGCCAACCTCCTGCTGGAGCCCATACTGACTGCAGGAGTCTCCTTTGGGGAGGCAGAGGTCTGGGAATACCCACAAGGATGCCCTACTGCACCCTGGCTGTGCAGACGTCCTGTTGGTCCACATGTCTGATACTCTTCACTGTCCTGGGGTAGCATGACACAGATGGATCAGTCCAGGAATGCTGCTATGTGGTCTTGCAGGCTGGACTGCAGCTCCTGGACCATAGTCTCCTTGCTGAGTTCTGGAAAGCACAGACTGGTCATGATGAGGGTATTCAGTGCAACCACTAGCCACCACCAGACCCTACAGATCTTCTACATCAATTATTGCAGCCAGGGCATCATGAACTCCAGCGTTTGTGGATAGCCTTGGAAAATGCTTGCCCAGATATCAGGTGGGGAGTCACCTACCACATCCTTGAGTATCACCCCTGTAGACTTGAAGAACAGCATTCGGTGGGAGAAAGATGGTGGGAATGCCAGGCAATGATGGGTTCTGTAGGTATTTGAGTGTCCAGAGCTCTTCCTATGTAGCTGCCAGCATCTGATGGCTCTGAGACAGGCCTGTTGTTTTAGACTAAAAAGTCATCTTCCACCTCCATCAAGAACTTGATGAACTGGACAGGGCTCACACAGAGGAGGCAGCTTATTTTTCTTCTGGTCCAATCTATCACATAGCCAAAGCAGACACAGGATCACACAGGCCAGGTCAGACTGAGCTTTGCTGGAACATGTCCATCCTGATGCCATGGCCATGGTCTCAATGCATTGCAGCAGGCTGGGAAGAGCTTAGGGTAGCGGCTGCTTTCTCATGACAACCAGGGAAGCCCAGGAAATAGCCACAGTGATAGGCATCAAGAACTGCTGTCAAGAGCTGCCTGTACACCACACAGCACCATGCAGAGCCTCTCTTGACCCTGCAGGTATTGGAGGCACACTCAGCAGGAGTCCAGGCATTATTCAGGTTGGGCCAGGCTCCATCAGCTCCTGGGCACACTGTGTGACAGGCTGTGCCTGTCAAGAGTGATGAGTGTGGGATTTGGGAAGTGGGAGGAAGGCCAGGTGTTTTTCTGTCCTGAAGTTCACAGGCAGCAGGTAGTGTCAGTGCCTTCCTGAGACAGAAGAAAAAATGTGCCTCACTGCCTAGTTCCTCCACTGGTGGTTGCTAGTGGGCAGACAGAGTAAGTGAGGATTGAGACTAGTACTTATAAAGAGTTGGGGAAGTGAGTTCATCCTTTTTAAATTGCTACTGTTCGTTTGACCTGAGTGGACATCTGTCCCCATTTTCTACCCACCCAGTGGATCAGGATGCTTGGATCAGAACCAAAAATCAATTTTTTGTTTGTTTGTTGGGTTGGTTTTGTTCTGTTTTGCTTTGTTTTGTTCTGTTTGAAATAATTTTCCTGAAGTAGACAAGGAGTAATCATATCATAAGCTTGACTTAGATGGTGGCTACCCAGACAATTGAAGTGTGTTTTGAAGAACTGGGGAGGAAGGAGAAGGAGCTAGGCATGGGAACACCATAAGCAAATCTACCCTTCAAAGGATAATGAATTAGGCAAGGGCTTGGGACACTCTGATGTAACTGTTGTTTCTCTGCATGAATTCAGAAAAATAAGCCTAAATTTCCTCAGCATAAATTTCACTACAGCTAGTTACACTCTTTGCAAAAGTATTTTGTATCCATAAGTAAATTACAAAGAGTGAAAGTTTTTTGTAAGACTTTACTACTGGTATTTGAATAAGTAAATTGGTATAATGTGATATTATGCTGACATAAAGCTGAAAATGAAACCCAGAATTCTTGCCTCCCAAAACATGGCAAAAGCCTGAAGCCAGTGATTTTTTCATATTTCTAATTACAAGCTTTGTGACTGTTCCAGTGTTCATAATTTGAAGCTCCACATTTTCACATCATTATCTAAATGAAACTGATTGGGACAGTGATGATTAATCTTTTGTGAAAGTATTTTCTTTCTCTTTCACAGTTTTAAGAGTCTTATCCATAGGGTTTTTGACATGCAGGCAGATAGTTCCAGCTATCCATTTGAGCACTGTGAAAGTAAGACACCATGAAAACATGATCCTAATTCCTCATTGGCATAAACCACTGAAGTGACTCTGAAGTGAGCTCCTGACTTCTGTGCTAGGCATGACCAAGGATAAATAATGTGGATGTGCAGTGCTTTCACATGTTATCATAATTGTCCAGTATTGCTGGCATATGTGGACAACAGTGACAAAGACGTGTAAGCTGGAGCAGCCGTGCAAAATTTATATGAAAATTGTAGCCTGGTGATTTCTGTCATCAATGATCTTGGGTTTTACTCTGAGATTTTTTGTCTATTTAAGTTGACATTATTGTTCTTAAGTCTTCTTGCTGCTATCTTATCTTTGTATCATTCCATTCTCTGTCTTGTGAGCATCTGTCCTGTACACATTCTCACTAGTCCTGCTCACAATTGCAGGCATTTCCTCAGAAGTCTGAGCTTGTCTCTGGACTGTATCAGACCTAGGCTTCAGGTTTCTATTAGGCATACTCCAAGGAAGATTGGGTGAAAAAAATAAGAACACATGACATTAAAAAAAAAAAAAAAAAGAACAGGACATTTCTGTCTGGTTTAGAAAAGTGGAAGCTGCTGATTATGATCTACTTATTTGATACATTCTTCATATCTGGAAAACAAAATGAGAGCAGAGCAAGATGAAAAATTGCAACTGGAACTTGTAGGAAGATAGCTGACCCCTGATAGCATTGTCTATATTGAAAATTCACTCTGCTTACTGAGATAGTTACCAAATTTTCCAGAGCACTCAGGTGAAATCACTGTTATACATCAGTGAAATCTGACAAGTGAAACCCTCCTTCAGAAAAAAGAATGACTAAATCAAAGAGTCTATTAAGAGTAAACCTTTATCTTAAAATTGACTTTCACAATTATTTTCATCTTACTTAGGATAAATAGGTATCATATCCCCATTGTCAAACATGACTTTTTGTTGCTTCTAATCCTGATTGTGTTAAAAATAATATTTTTGAAAGTATCAAGAACTTCTGGTGTAACCATTCTTTGTTCTATAAAAAAGCCACAAACATAGAGGAATATATTAGAAACTAATAGTGTGTTTCTTAAGCAGTGACTATAGTACTAGAAAACTGTAATTTGCCTGCTCTTCTGAAAGAATGCAAAACCATTACACAAAAGTATAGGGGGACAAAAAAAAGAGTTGTACAGATTTCAGTCTTGCAATAGCATGCCTGGATGATTCGTTCCTGTTTCGGGATTACTGCTGACATAACTCTGCAGCGTCAGCTGGCTGGCAGATAATAGAAAAGGGAAGAAATTGTACTCCTACACTTCTACCTGCTCCACTTCACCTGTTGCTGGGATAAAATGAAAAGATAAACCCTTCAACTGTTACAGAACTTTTCTGCTATGCAGCACCCACTAAGACCTGTAAGCCCAAAGAGTTTAGTGCTTCAGAAACAGTTTTAAGCTTTGGTAAAATGAGAGTGAAAGAGGAGACAGAAATGGTCAGGTAAGCCAAAGAGCTGAGCTGTTACACATGAGAGCATATGCCCCAGGCACTTTAGGGGCTTCGCTTCTGGATCTGTATCTATCACTATATGAACTGTAACTTACCATTTACTTTTGCTTAGCCTTGTTAGCAATTCCTAGCTGAAACACACATACAATTACATTCAGTGTGCTAGTGCTGCAATAGTTAAATGAAACAGTAATTCTTTTCATCCTATAAAATCCTTTTGCAGAAGAAAACACAGTAAGTCAGAAAAACTCACTTTTTAAAGGTTAATGAACAACCTTTTCTTTCTATAGCTTGTTTAAAAAAATAATAAAACATAGGAGGCTAAACAAGAAAGCAGTTGTTTGTTTTTTTTTTCTTTCTATAAAAAGAATCCTTTCAAGATGTCAATCTACTGTACTAAAGAAATTAAAGTTCAAAATTCTAGTAATTCANTGTTTTTTCATTGATTTCCCTCATGACACTGAGCAGATATTCTTTGTACTACTGGTACTTGATTTTTGACATGACACTGAGAATGATGTCTGTAATAATGTCACTGACCTGAAATGAAAAAGTGAAACTGGGAAGAAAGGTTATATAAAGGAAAAAAAAGACAAACCTGTTATGTTCGTTCAAGTGCCCTTGATCTCAGTGTAATTGCTGAGGACTAAAATTCAAATGCAAGGAATCAGATATGTGTTAAGTAGGTATTAGCACTGATCTTTCCAACTACTGTAACTTTCTCAAGCAGAGGTGAAAANATATTAGAAACTAATAGTGTGTTTCTTAAGCAGTGACTATAGTACTAGAAAACTGTAATTTGCCTGCTCTTCTGAAAGAATGCAAAACCATTACACAAAAGTATAGGGGGACAAAAAAAAGAGTTGTACAGATTTCAGTCTTGCAATAGCATGCCTGGATGATTCGTTCCTGTTTCGGGATTACTGCTGACATAACTCTGCAGCGTCAGCTGGCTGGCAGATAATAGAAAAGGGAAGAAATTGTACTCCTACACTTCTACCTGCTCCACTTCACCTGTTGCTGGGATAAAATGAAAAGATAAACCCTTCAACTGTTACAGAACTTTTCTGCTATGCAGCACCCACTAAGACCTGTAAGCCCAAAGAGTTTAGTGCTTCAGAAACAGTTTTAAGCTTTGGTAAAATGAGAGTGAAAGAGGAGACAGAAATGGTCAGGTAAGCCAAAGAGCTGAGCTGTTACACATGAGAGCATATGCCCCAGGCACTTTAGGGGCTTCGCTTCTGGATCTGTATCTATCACTATATGAACTGTAACTTACCATTTACTTTTGCTTAGCCTTGTTAGCAATTCCTAGCTGAAACACACATACAATTACATTCAGTGTGCTAGTGCTGCAATAGTTAAATGAAACAGTAATTCTTTTCATCCTATAAAATCCTTTTGCAGAAGAAAACACAGTAAGTCAGAAAAACTCACTTTTTAAAGGTTAATGAACATCCTTTTCTTTCTATAGCTTGTTTAAAAAAATAATAAAACATAGGAGGCTAAACAAGAAAGCAGTTGTTTGTTTTTTTTTTCTTTCTATAAAAAGAATCCTTTCAAGATGTCAATCTACTGTACTAAAGAAATTAAAGTTCAAAATTCTAGTAATTCACCATTTTTGCTGAAGTATTTTTGACTGATGTGAAATAGAGCTCATTTACAATTAAAACCTCATTTTCAATTGCAATAATTTTTTTTTTGTCCTGTGTGGATGGATTTGTCAAAAATATTGAAAACTGTTTCCATTTGTAAGCTTAAGAGTTTTTGGAAAACAAAAATAATTGTATTTTCAAATAATATTTTGCCTACAAATATACGAGTTAAATAGATGTTTCTTCTCCCACTTTTTCAAAGCACAGAATCTCTTTGGGGCAGGATATCAATAGTGAAATCANCTTCTGTAACTGTTTCCAAAGAATTTGATACAGGTAATGACTTACTTACCTTTCATAAGAATGTATTTCTGGAAGCCTGTAAATTCCTCATCTTAAGCAAATCGTAACATATATTATTGAGGCCTAATAGGAAAACTTTTTGACATTTAACACATAATATTCTTGTTGTAGTGGAGGCGCTTAATTACTTTAACTTGTTATGCAAATAACTATTGAAATCACACTTTGGAGAACTTGTATTCAAAAACAAAGTATTGCTTTAATTTTCAAAATGAAGAAAGATACCTGATTTGTTCAGTAACAAAACTAGGGGTTTTTTTATTTTCTTCTTGCCATTTTTTTTCACTTTCACCACCCTTCCTCCAAATTACCATAATGGAACTAAACAGCTCAGCAACGTTCTGTTTATATTGCTGTTTCATGAAATCCAACTAGACCCTGGTGAACACCTTCTGCCCTTAATTTGTATGAGAACATCAGATATTTTGGAGATCAATCCTCTATGGCCTGAAAACAGAAGAATTATTGTTCTTTGTGTTACAACCCATTTCCATGGGTACTTTCAAGACTTGACTTCTGTATCTTGCTTGTATAACTAAAAGTTTAATCATTCTTTACATGTAGCTAGTATTTATCGTGTGGAAGAATAGGGAATCTATTCCTATTGTTAGAACCTGTCATCTACCTTAATCTTTTTGTTATTCACTAAATGTCCTCTTTGTTGCTATTACTCTAATATACTCTTCAAGTTATTAGCATTTTCACTGTAAAATAATACAGTTTTTTAGGGTTCATTAGTGGTGTCCTTTACTTAAGGCAGTATAGCACAACTGCTGTAATCATATAGCTATTTATTGTGAAGCTTGAGAAATTGATTCCACGAAGCAGGTCATCTGGTCAAAAATGGAGATCAGGTTGTTCAGGCAGGACCTGACATTCCTAAACTCATGATGGCTGGGCCTGATCCCCTAGTTGTCCTGCATATGCCATGTGATCACACTCAGGATGATCTGTTCCATAACCTTGCCAGGCACCAAGGTCAGGCTGACAGGCTTGTAGTTCCTCATATCCTCCTTCTGCCCCCTCCTGTGGATGGGTGTCACACTGGTCAACACCCTTCTGAGGCCTTCTCCCTTATCCAAGACTGATGATAAATGATGAAGAGTGGGTTAACAAGATCTTACACCAGCTCCTTCATTACTGTAGGATCAATCCCATCTGGTCCCACAGTCTTGTGTGAATCTAAGCAGGACAGCAGGTCACTAACTACCTTCTCCTGGATTGCAAAGGGTCTACTTTTCTCTCTTTCCCTGTCTAGCAGCTGTTCTTCCTGCTTTTCTTATTTGTTTAAAAAAAAAATTGCCTTAGTTACTTTAATCTGCTCTTGAATGGTATAGAATAGAAAACATGAGAAATTAAAAATCAAACCTCTCCTATGAACAGTGAATGTAAATGCCTATACATTTTCTAAGACATGTTTAGATTTGTCATTCAGGTCTGCTTATAACATTTCCATTTTCATCATGAAACTATAAAAAACACTTATAGAAACTCTGTGTTTTGCCTATGTTATTGCCCAGGTGCTGTGAGAGTAGCCAAGTGTCTGCTTTTGCTGTCCAGAGTAACAAGGTTTTTATTTTAAAACACAGAGATGAAAACAAGAATTCTTTAATCTGACTCTGTTGCTTGAAACTAATTTCTTAATATTAGTAACACCAAGTTCCTAAAGCAGATCACTTTTACACTTCTTACTACTAGAAAAAAAAATAAAAAAAATAAGAGCAGTAAGGAAAACATTAGAGGAAGCAATATGGGACTGTGAAACTGTTCAAAAGAACTAGCAAGTGTAAGGAAAAGACTTCAGAGGCAATTGCTGTAAATCAAAAGTAAGTCACAGTACACCTGAGAAATGGAAAGCTAGAAAGAAATCTGTACATCAACTTTTTTTCTATATTCCTTATTCTCTAAAATTAGGCAAAGCCATCTATTTTAATTTGATTCAAATACTAAGTAAAAAAGCTGTTCAAATGTTTTTCATTAATTCTTTCTCAGGAAACCATTAGACTGGAATGAAGAAGGCATAACCTGTGAAGGTGGCAGGCTAGCACTTCTCATGCGGCTGAAAGAAGACAGGAACAGTGGTTGGTTAACAGTAACATTTGAAGATGATTTCCAATTTGACTCAAAGCTGGATTTATAGAAAAAGAAATGTTTTCACCCATGTGGTAATGACACTGTGGCACAGCAGTATTTATAATGTTCCTCAGGGATCTGATTGCAACAGGCTTTAGAGGGGCAAGGCAGCTGTAACTAACAGTCTCTGCAGATGTGTGTGAGTCTGACTGACATGGCTGGGAATTTCAAACACATTTTCCATCGAGCCTATTCCCACTGCTTATGATCTTGCAGTGGAATGATAGCTCTTGAAATTGTTTCCTGCTCATGAAAGTGCAGCAGGAGCTTTTGATGATCAGAGAAAAGTCTGCTCTCATGGCTGCCTGGCTGTGCTGGACTACAACTGGGGTGCCCTTCCAAAGGAGAGAAAAAACACATCCATCTTTGCAAGAGACAAAGGGTGGTAGAAAGAGTGGTACAGTGAGATTACGTGCTGTAGCAGCAGGTCCATGACAGAGTTAACTCAGTCAAGTCTCCCAGAGATTTTTTATGTCTGTGTTATTCAGTGGTAGTATCTGTATTGCCTGACTGGTTTTGTCATGGGTTTGCTCATAAGACATGCATTTCTGTCACTCCAGTATCCATTGTTTTTAACTGAGGCCAAGTAAGAAGCTGACACCTTCCACTACTTTTGGGGTTTCCAAAACAGAAGAATGCATTAGCAATATGACAATATTTGTTGTTCTCCCTAATGGCTAAGTTGCACATAATCTGTAACATGTTCCTCTTTCTGGAGCACTACTGTCTCCAGAGATTCATGTAACTCAGTCCTCTGAGGCACAAAATGCTGGGTGTACTTTCACTGCTGCACCTGAGCAAACATTTCATTTTCTCTACAGGATTCACAACCATCCATTGAATTGCTTTCAAGCTGGAAAAGTTTCCTCAGTAATGGTATTCTTTCACAAACAGTTGTCACATATCCTTTAAATTCATATCAACACATGAAGGTCTTTCATTTCTTAGCTATTAGTATGCATTAAGTGCTCTGAAGAGCCTCCACGAAAACAGTATTTATGTTCAATGATATCAAGACTCTTGATGTTGTGCTCTATTCCAAGGCACTTGTTTGCCCAGAAAAAGTCTTTTGCTTTGACAAATCTGCGGTACACAGAATACAATTTCCTGACAAGGTAAAGGCTTTGAAGATTTAATTTACAGAAGCTGCTTTTTATTATTCTTGGATTTGCACACACAGATAAAATCAACAACTGATGTTAAATGCTTATCAAATATAGTTGTCTTTGCATATTGAACTTATTAACAGTACATGGCAATCTCTTCAGGGGAGAATTTAAATTTTGCCTGTGGTATTTGTTTTCCAAATATTCCTGTTTTGTTCTTTTGCTTCTTCTTAA
The DNA here is from genome assembly GCA_013400415.1 of Scytalopus superciliaris. Taxonomy (NCBI): domain Eukaryota; kingdom Metazoa; phylum Chordata; class Aves; order Passeriformes; family Rhinocryptidae; genus Scytalopus; species Scytalopus superciliaris. The sequence goes on from VXBX01001074.1 coordinate 10,195, forward strand.
CTAGGTAAGAAAAGAATTAGCAAAAAAATCAGAGGAAAAGACAAACATTAACAGTAGGAATCAAAATGAACAGTTTATTTTTCCCAGCTTTATCCTAAACCACAGAGATTATTTTGTTTTATTGTTGTTTGCAAGGAATTTCCCAAAGCTTCCCATGGATTCCTATGGTTCTAATTGTTCTATTGCTTTCACTCCTGCTGCATGCAGGATGTCTTTGCCATTTGTTTTTCTTTTGCATACCATCAACAAAAGGAAGGAAAACAAACTTTTAATCTGAGAGTTCAAGTAGGAGTCATAGACAAATAAAATTGAAGCTTGTGTTTTAAACTTCTACATGCACTAAAATCTTTGTATGCAGAATGCAGTAGTAATCCTGAAACTATCACTTTTCTAGAACCTGTTTAATTTTTCATTGGGTAAAATAGCACATACGTCATTGCAGTCCTGAGGGGAAGATGGGGGGAGGAAAAAGGGACACACTCCTGGGAGTGAGGTAGATGCTGCCCAAGCAAGCACAGAGAGAGAGCTTTATTCAAACTGGTACAGCTTAAATAGGGTCAGGGTTGGGGGGTGGGGGGAGCTGGGTTCTGACCGCAGGACTACCCTGGGAAGGTTTTGGGGAAGGGTCTGCGCCGGCCTGAGCCATACAAGGCAAGACCCTTAAAAACTGTGAGCACAGAGGCAAGCATACACCATATAAGGGAATGGTACCCTGCTGCAGGCAGGGACCAATCAGGGATGGGTTACAGGCCATGAGGGATGGAAAATTCCAGCAGGGACACACAGCGAAACAAAGGAAAAACATACAGAATAATAAAATCCTCAAACTTGGTACAGACTTCAAACTGCAAACAGTCCTTAAACATAGCAAGAGTCCATACACACAGCAAACAGTTCTCAGAGCTCAGGCAGTCACAGAACTGCACTGATCAAGCTGTCCTTCCACAGCTAGCTTCCCTTCTCTCCTCCAACACTTTATAATGGTCAGTATATACCAATTCTGCCTTGCAGATATGATTTTACTGGAATTCAGTCATGGCAAGGTGAGACACAACAAAAATGCTGAGATAAAATTAATTTCTGGGTATTAAAAATTTCTTGAGATTTTTGGTCTACAAATTTGTTTTGCTTTAAATCATGACAATTTTTTTCAGCTGTTTGGTCAATTAGACATAGATATAGGTCTGAGAAGTTAATATAAAAATACAATCAAATACAATAAAACAAGTATGATTTTTGAATGTCTTACCACCCTCCCTCACAGCTAAGGGATAAAATGACTACTAGCAACTAGTGGTCTGTAAACAAAATCATAAAACTAACCCCTCACTGGAGTATCACTGTGCATCCAGACTGTAAACAAAACAGCTTAGCATTGTGACATTTATCATTTGTATGTAATGGGCTTTGTTTAATTTGTATCTGTTACCTGCAAGATGAGAAAAGAGACTAGACATCCCATGTTAAACAAAAGAAGTTATATTTGTCAGTGTTGGAAAGAGGTAAGAGAATGACTTGAGACGTAGTTATAGAATCCATAATTTGTGCTTGACACCCTGGATCAGACATCACATTTCCCCACCACCCCTTCCCACTCTTGAGTAATAAAGTTTGCAAAAAATATGTAAACAAATATGACCATTACCTAAGTATATAATACTGTGCTGTGTCAAGCCAGTAAACAAGTTGTATAAGATTTTGAAGCTATGTCTTCTCCCTGTTGTTTTTCTTAGTCATTATTTTTACTCTTAATATGAAATTTAGAAAGAAAAGTAAAAAAAATTCTAAAAATTTGTATTAGGATTTTTGTATTTGTTGCACTTTACATTACAAATGAATTGTGGATTCTAGTAAATTATTTACATAACTCTGTGGTGTTATGTAAACAATGTACACTATAAGTGCTTGGTGAAAGCTAGGGAAACGTCAAAACAAACGTTTAGAGTGGTTTAGAGGAGCTAAGGACTTTTCTCTCCTTATTTACCTTATTGTTCAGTGCAATCGATATAAAATAGCTATGAAGATGCATTTCATTTTCCTCTGTATTAAAAGGGTTCTTTATTTACTTTTATTTGAACTGGAAAGACTTATTTCATGGTCATAGTTGCTGAAACAGAAGTGCCGGAGAAGATGAATTTTTGGGTCCTGCAGATATTATCCCACTGTTAGAAAACACTTGGAGTCCATGTGTGCAAAAGAAGTGCATTGTAGCCCTTTAGAAAAGACTGCATTGTGTGTTCAGGTAAATGTCTAAATAATAGCGGTGCATACATGCTTCTAGATCAGTTGTAAGGAATATATTTCAAATAGCTTCCCTCCTTATCTGTATTTCACACGTAATTGCAAACTGCCTATAGAAATATAAATGTAAGTGCAAACATAAATATATAAAGATGTAAATACATGCTATGTATAAATGCATTAAATTTGTTTTATAGAAGCTATATACTAGTTAAAGACAGATACCTGTATAATGTAATTTTTTAGGTTTGGCACTATATAGTCTTTGACAAAGTGAAACAAAAAAAAGACTATGATGAACAACTTACTAGGGGAACCATGTACAACACAATAGACTTAATGAATATGTTGAAAAAGGAAATGAAAGCTGAGTATAGGTGATTGTTTATAAAGGAGAGTAGCATAAACATCATGGGTGGCAGGATCTGTATTCAGCCCTGGTGAGGCTGCACCTTGAATCCTGTGAGAAAGTGAGAAAGACATTGAGGTATTGGAGCACATCCTGACTAGGGCCACAAAGATGATGAGGAGTCTAGAGTGCAAATGTCACTAGCTGAGAGAGCTGTTGTTTAGCCTATAGGAGAAGAACCTGAGGGGAGACCATATCACTCTCTACAACTACCTGAAAGGACATTGTTTTGAGGTGGGGTCAGTCTCTTCTCCAGGGTACCAAGTGATAAGACAACCAGAAACGGCCTCAGGTTGCACCAGGGAATGTTCAGATTGGATATTAGGAAAAACGTATTCACTGTAAGAGTTGTCAAGCATGGAAAGGGACTTTCCAGGAAGTGATTGAGTCACCTTCTCTGCAAGTATTTAAAATACATGTAAATGTGGTGCTTAGAGATGTAGTTTAGTGACAGATTTGGTACTGTTAGGTTAGTGGTTGGGCTTGATGATCTTAGATGTCCTTTCCAACTTGAATGATTCTATTATTCTAAGTG
>VXBX01001074.1:61649-79118 GCA_013400415.1 Scytalopus superciliaris
TAGTGAAATGCAGAGAGATTGGCAGTCAGGGCAAGAACAGACAAGCCAGTTTGGCAAGCATCTGTATGAGACATTACAGCTCAAAAAGTATTATTTATTTTTGCGCAAGAGATCAAGTTTGGCCTTTTTTTAATGTCTTTGTTATTTCCTTAGATCAGTCATGTAAAAAGGAAATAATGGGATTTCTAATGCTGAATATCATGTAGTTTGTGGTTCACTATGACTGGTACCAGATAAGGAGTGCTGAAAACTGAGAAATACTGCAAACTGAGGTCTACATTAAAAAAAAATAAAAATAAAATAAATGGAAGAAACAGAATGAACATACAGAGTAAATGTAAATAATAGATTGCTATATATACGTGTACAGGTGGCACTGGCATTAGTGGGAGCAACTTAATTGAAAGGCAACTTGATTTTTCCTTGCAGAATAAATTCATCCTACTTTTTTGTTTGTTTTTACGTTTTAATGTATTTCTCATTATCATTTTCTGCATGATGATAACCTCCCAAAAAACCCAAAGCCAATCCTTAAATACTGTGGTATGTTTCACAATCTATTGTCATGAAAGAATTAGTTAGAAAGCTTTTTTTCCAAGTGAATTAAAAAGCTTGTTGACATTATAAATGGTCTGGGTTTTGTTTTTGCTTTATTCCAGAGTTGAATTAACGGCCACATTGAATCATTTGTGGTTTGAAATTTTTCTTATGTATGCTTCTGTCTGTGCTCACATTCTTTAAAACATCGCTGTGATACCTTTGATCACTCTGTCAAGCTTTTCTCCATGTTCCTTTCACTTTCATAGGCTGATGTGTTTATATTTAGTTCCTGTATTAAACTAATTACTGATGCAAACCTGTCCATGATACTTGGTGAGTTTTCTTTCGCTATGCAAATGTGTTCACAAATTTTAACTAAAAAGAAAAAAAATAGTACTGGGTTAATTTGATTATTTTTTTTCAGAAAATGTTTTGCCATAAGCAAACTTTCCTCCTATGACAATTTAATGTTGCAGTCCATGCTCAGAGATTCACAATGTTATGGAAGAAGTTATATGATAGATCTCAGTCTATGCCATAGTCATTGCAGAACANTTTCTTTATGAAGTCAATTCAACTCAGGTGTAGTCAATAGATTTAGAGAGCATACTCTTTGTTGTTTTTAAGCTTTGGGTTCTATTCCTCCCGTGCCGTATTGTACAAAAATATATTTCCCTATAAGTCAGGATTTCTCTTTATGTGTCTGAAAAACACATGGTGTTATTGCTAAAACATGCTAGTTATTTGGTAGGACCAAAAGTCTTTTCACAGAAATTTTTGTGCATTTTTGCAATATGTGCGTGATAAGATATAATTGATTCTTGGTTATGGAATTCTGTCTTTTGGTCACATTATAAGAAAACTTATATACCTATGCTCAGCTTTAATCCTGCTGTAGCAAATGTGTTTGACAACAATCACACATTTGGGGTTTGAATGCATCCTGACAGGTAGATGAAAAGAAAAAATAAATTCTTCCATTTTCAATATTATCTCAAAAGCTACTGCATTAAGTGACTGCACAATATCTGTTTTCATGAACTTATTCTTTGTGTTTTTTGANAATGTAATGTTTTAGGGTTTTTTTTAAACAGACATATCACAACTTTTGTCTTCTACTTTACCAGTGTGACTATTAGCACTGTAGCTTTTTCTTTGTCTTTAAAAACATGCTTTTTATTATGAGATTTGGGAGTTTGTCAGTTTTTCACCTTTCTTTTTTTTTTTTGATATAATTGATTCTTGGTTATGGAATTCTGTCTTTTGGTCACATTATAAGAAAACTTATATACCTATGCTCAGCTTTAATCCTGCTGTAGCAAATGTGTTTGACAACAATCACACATTTGGGGTTTGAATGCATCCTGACAGGTAGATGAAAAGAAAAAATAAATTCTTCCATTTTCAATATTATCTCAAAAGCTACTGCATTAAGTGACTGCACAATATCTGTTTTCATGAACTTATTCTTTGTGTTTTTTGATTAGCCTTATTGGCTTATCTTCCTAATAACAGGAGAAACTGAAGGTATAAGATGCTTTAAAATACTTATTTTTAAAGTTTTTGAGACCTTCATAATCTGTTTGATTTCAGTTGTTTTCTTTTATTTTTTTCTTTTTGGAGGCATGTGAGAATGGGACCAAGGTATGTTTTTAATCTCTAAAGGAATAATAAGAGGGAGAAATGTGTTTTGTCCCAATTGAGAGCTTCAGCATTACTGAACTGATGTGAATTTGAGTTTTTAGCTCAACCCAGGCAGCACAAATGTTCCTGCGACCTAGACATTAGAACACAGGCTCTTTTAGTCATCTTAACAACCAAAAAACCTTTTTGTACTGGGCTTAATGGAACCGATGTGAAGTCTTGGCAGAAAAGACCTAATATGATGAGGGGGAAAAATAGCTCTTGTGAAAAGTTCCCAGTTGGTGTAGCAGTACTGCTTCTTAGACCAAATTATTTTGATTACTTTGTGCACTTGGGTTTAAGAGACTGATTGTAAGGCTTTTAAGTGTTAATGGCTAAAAAGAAGACTAGCCTAGAATTTAGGAAACTCTTGAAGGGATTTGTAGATGTGGATGGAAAGCATTTGGGAACCAATGCTTGTCACATATTTTGCACTGAATTTTAGACAAATAAACTAGTTTTTCTCTGAGTCTTAATTCGGCATCTCTAACATTTGTCATGTTGTCTTTTAATTTATAAACTGTGTGATTAAATTTACATATGTTTGTGGATTTCTTCAGCACCATGTGACATGAAAAACTTGTAGTACAAAGTGTTACTAAGCAGAACAAAGAAGCAGCAGAAATTTCTTATCTTCCATGAACCCTAACGCATATAGTCTCTTTGCAAAACAATATCTGTCTCCAAAAAGTTAAATTTACCTACAATAATTTATTTTCCTTCATGTGTGTGTATGTAATTCCTACACTACTGTTGTGACCAGAAAAGTGAAAAAGGAGAATCGTATTAATGCATGCATTGAAATAAGACAGCTTTTCTTTTCTAAAGACTTATCTATTCATTTCCAGTGAAACCTGACTTTTACTGAGCCTGTGGGCAGAGCTAATTCAGTGATCTCTGTTCATCTCTGTAAGTAGTTGAAAAGCATGGGTTTAAGAAGTGAAGTGGCTATGCTTGGCCATGGATAAACAATAATCTCGAGGAAATTAGGGGATCTAATCTCAGGGACTGAACAGCTTTGGAGAATCAAAATTTTGGGGTATTGACTTTTCACAACAGTGTTGCAAATATAATACATAGTCTATTCTATGAAACTTTTCAGAATTAGTGTTTTATAATGTCATTACTCAGAAATTTTCTTATTCCCAATTGATGTGTACAAAAGACAACCTTTCTCAACATAATCATTAAGAATCTGTGTATGTGTTAAATAGGTAAATCCATTTATGGCCACAGTTTCTTGTGGCAGTCAAAAACTAAACAGACCCAGCTTGGGGGACAAGAGGGACATTTTTTGAACATGTGTTTTGCTATATATAAAGCTGAGGATCAGGACATGTTAATGAGGGGACAAGTTACCTTAACTAGAGCTTCACCACATTTTGTGAAATCCCTTCACTGCATTTTGTGGCAAGTATTTTTCCACACTGGGATCACCTGGGGAGAACAAAGGGTTTGTGCATTTCTTGCAACGTCATAAAGTCCTTCCATATCTTGCAAAGGGAGACAGGGCTAATACACATGGATAACTGTAAACAGTTAATCCTCAAGGTATTTTCTCATGGAGAGGCTCCTGTCTTATCAATGGGAGAAATTTCTCTTTGTTTCTGCTGCACAAGGCCTGCTACATAATCCCTTCAAGTTACCATCTGTTAATATCTGAGCTTTTTCTCCCAGTTTCTCCTCTTGGAATGTACTTATTTTCCTATACGCACATATCTACATCCTATTTCTATGTGACTTCCGGTCTTGGCATATGCATTGGGGATCTTGAGTGAGGTGATCCTATCCCTCTACTCTGCCCTAGTGAGACTACCTCTGGAGTGCTGTGTCCAGTTCTAGGCTCAGTACAAGAAAGACATGGGGCTTCTGGAGGGAGTCCTGTAGAGGGCTATGAAGATGATTAAGGGACTGACGCACATCTTACGAGGAAAGGCTGAGGGAGTCAACCTGTTTGGCTGGAGAAGAGGCAACTGAGAAGAGAACTTACCAGTGTATATAAGTACAAGAAGGAAGACTGTCAGGGGAATGGAGCCAGGCTCCTCTTGGTGGTGCCAAGCAATAGGATGTGAGGCAATGAGCAGAATCTTATGTACAGGAAATTGCATCTAAACATGGAAAAGAAATATTTTACTGCAAGGATGATAGAACACTGGAACAGACTTCTCAGGGAGGAAGTCTGTTCCAGTATCTTCTTCCCTGGACATATTCAAAATTCGCCTAAAGGCAATCCTATGCAACCTGTTCTGAGTTGAACCTGCTTTAGGAGGAGATTGGGCTACATGCTCTCCAGAGGTTCCTTCCAACCACAGCCATTCTGTGATCAGATATGACATGAAAAGCCTTTTCAGCTATTCATGTTTGTTAAACTCACCTTTTATTATAGTGAGTTTCCTCACAAATCCCTGTTCTGTATTTTGTATAAAATATTTAATTCAGTCTTATTCCCAAACCAATCCTTAAGGCAAACTCAGTCCTATCTTCAAGCAATTCAGTTAGTTTTGTGTCTATTTCAGTATCACCAATCCTTTTCTGTATTGTCATCATTGTGCCATCAGCAAATTTATTTGGCATATGTCTCTTACCAAAAGGTTATTACTAAAATTAGACCCTGAGGAGCTCTGCTAGTGACTCTGCTGCACTCTTCTCACTCCACTTTTCAATACTAATTTTATTTTTTGCCCTTTTATACAGACCCCCAGCCATTCTCTAGTTCCTTAACTACTGTCTTGAAGGTATCCTTCATATGTTTAAGTGGAGATATTGAAAATTCATCTTTGACTGAACTTAGGCATATGCAGATGCTGTATATCTATCTAAGAAAGAAAATTAATGTAGCTGAGCTTGTGACAGAATAATAGTATATTATGATCACTTGTTGGAACAAAGAGGTACTTAATAACTGAGTTACTCAAATAACAGTTCCAATCCCACCTGCAAAGTTATTGGCTTAAGAATTCATTACCCAGTGAGACAGTGCTCTCTCACACAGTGACACAGTAGAAATGTAAAAGAAGAAAAACTCAGCTATTACCAGCTGAGCAAGAGACAATTTTCAGAGTTTTACAAGCAGAACAAGTGGAAATGTAAATGGTAATAACCGGGAGTGTGCTGGTTTAAAGGTAAACCCGCAGGAGAAATGAATCCAACTCACAGAAAGACTACAAGTCAGAATTACAATTTAATAAAAAAGATCACAGTAAGTACAATGATACAGAGAAAAAAGTCCATTTGATCCACAAAACCAGGTGTGTAACCCAGCAACCTGCAGCACAGAATGGTGTTTGCCAGCCCCTGTGCTGAGCACCACGTAGCCTCCCTGAGTACAAAGTAAAAGGAAAGAAGGAACCTGTTGGTGAGGATGATGGTCACGGTCCAGTCGAGGGTGGCAGTCACAGTCCTGCTGAGGCTCTGGTCTTCCTCTGGATCCGACAAGTGGTGCCAGAAGTTCCAAAACCCCAAGATTATATATGCTTAGGCTCAGATGGGAATGTCCAGTACTTCCCCCAGAGTAGGGAGTTTCACAATGGGTGATTTACTCTGTGAGGTGAGTCATAGCATATTTTTGGAATCCCTGATGGCCCATTAGCAGACATGACCCCTCAGGCTGGGTGCAAATGTGCTAATGGCTCCCTGGAGGGGAGTTACAATACCTGAGTCACTGGTATGATGATAGGAAAAACCTCCTTATCTCCCAGAGTTCTTAAACATCCAGCTTGTCATCTGAGGGGATCAGATGTGCCCCAGGAAGCTGCTGCAAATGATCCATTGTTAGCAGTTCATGAGAAATGACACAGAGGGTGTAGAATACACAGCCCTAGCCACACCCACTCAGTGACAAACTGGTCCCAGCCACTATAACCAGGATACTATACGAGGACTAAAAAAAACCATTTTAAGTATGTGTAGGTAAAGCCTACATAAATGCTAACATTGGGTCAGGGATGGACGGGAGAATGAGTCTGCTACACATATGAGACAGAATACACATATTGCAGTCAACACATCAGCCTGAGGTTAGCAAAGTGGTGGAACAGCTTCCTGGATTAGCTTCAGATTCCCCACCTTTGAAGACCTTTGTACACCCTTGGGACAGAGCCTTGTGTCTCTCCATCTGTGTTTGGTGTTGGCCCTTCTTGAGGCAAGGGTTCACACGAGACATCCTGGTGTGCCCTCAAACCTGCATGATTCAGTGATTCTGTGTACAAAACAGAGATTCTGAGAAATGTGTGTGCCATCAAATAGCAGTTTTGAGATGGCACTTATAGGCTGGATAATAAGTAAGGGTTACTCTGATAGTGAAGCAGAACTGAGAGCACCATTTCTGTTTTGGGGCTTTGCTGTTTTTAGTATTCTTCTGGGCACCTGTGCTGAACAGATGGACTTCCTTATATGTGATTTGTGAGCGACCTTTCAGTTCTATCTGCTTTCCCATTTATTTTCTATTATATTTATTTCTTTTTCAGCAGTTGGTTCTTCTCCCTGCTGCATAGGTTTCAGTTGTGAAGCAAAATCTTTAATAGACAAAGACAGATGGGTATTATCTTCCTAGTCCTGGTACATAGCATTCTGTCAAACATACATTTTCAGTAAACATCCTTGCTTTCCTTGCCTTGCAACTATCACAAAAGATTAGAATATTACTGTATTAAGGTTGATTTTTACACTTTTTTTAGAAAACAAAAATAAAGGATTTAATTGGATTTTAGTTCTTTATTGGAATCAAAAAATTTGAGAGTTCTGAATGAAACTTTTTTCCTAATATATGAACAACCATATAAAGCAAGACAGGAGTTTTCTTACTTCAACATTCTATTTCTAGTAGTACCCATTTACAAAGCCTTACAAAAAGTGCAAGAGTAAGGCATATCTATGTCATACTGTCTTACTCATGTGAAACTAGACATATTGATGTACTTTGAACCAAAAGCTGCACCCTATGTCTTCCTGTTTACCAGTACTTTGGGTTAAAACAGTATTGGGTTAAAACCTGCCTGGATGACTGAGCCCAGGTAGCGCTGATGAATGATATCCCATCCAGGTGGCAACTGGTTACTAGTGGTGTTCCCTGGGGCGCAGTATTGGGGTCAGTCTTGTTTAATACCTTTATTGATGATTTAAACAAGGGGATTGAGTGCACCCTCAGTAAGTTCAGAGATACCAGGCTGGGTGGGACTCATGACCTGTAGGAGGTTAGGAAGGCTTTACAGAGGGATCTGGACAGGCTGAATCAATGGGTCAACAATGAGATTCAAGAAAACCAAGTGATGGGTCCTGGTGTTAGGTCACAACAACTCCATGAAGGGCTCCAGGCTGGGGGAAGAGTGGCTGGAAAATGGCAGAAAGTGGCTGAAAAAGATCTGGAAGTGCTGATTGATGGCCAACTGAACATGAGCCATCTGTGTGCCCAGGTGGTCAAGAAAGCCAGTGACATCCTGGCTTTTATCAGGAATAGGATGGATGAGGGAATTGAGTGCCCTGTAAGGACCTTTGCAGACAACACTAAGTTGTGTGGGTGTTTTGGTCTGCTGCAGGGCAGGAAGGCTCTGCAGAGAGATTTGGACAGGCTGTACCAGTTGACCAAGGCCAATGATATGAGGTTCAACAAAGCCAAGTGCCAGGTTCTGCACTTAGGTCACAAGCCTATGCTGCACTACGTTTTGGGGGAAGAGTGTCTGCAAAGCGGCTCAGTGGAAATTGACATGGGGGTGCTGTCACCAGCAGGCTGAAATGGAACCAACAGTGTGTTCAGGTGGCCAGGAAGGACAATGGCATCCTGGTTCTATGAGCAATAGTGTGGCCAGCAGGACCAGGGCAGTCCCCCTGTACTGGCACTGGTGAGGCCAGACTTCAAGTTTTGTGTCCAGTTCTGGGTCGTTCATGCCAAGAAAGACATTAAGGCATTGGACTGAGTCCAGAGAAGAGCAACAGAGATAGTGAAGAGTCTAGAAATCATGCCTCAAGAGGACAGGCTGAGGGACCTGAGATTGTTTAGCCTGAAGAAGGGGAACTGATGAGGGACCATAGTACTGTCTACAACTANGGAAGGCTTTACAGAGGGATCTGGACAGGCTGAATCAATGGGTCAACAATGAGATTCAAGAAAACCAAGTGATGGGTCCTGGTGTTAGGTCACAACAACTCCATGAAGGGCTCCAGGCTGGGGGAAGAGTGGCTGGAAAATGGCAGAAAGTGGCTGAAAAAGATCTGGAAGTGCTGATTGATGGCCAACTGAACATGAGCCATCTGTGTGCCCAGGTGGTCAAGAAAGCCAGTGACATCCTGGCTTTTATCAGGAATAGGATGGATGAGGGAATTGAGTGCCCTGTAAGGACCTTTGCAGACAACACTAAGTTGTGTGGGTGTTTTGGTCTGCTGCAGGGCAGGAAGGCTCTGCAGAGAGATTTGGACAGGCTGTACCAGTTGACCAAGGCCAATGATATGAGGTTCAACAAAGCCAAGTGCCAGGTTCTGCACTTAGGTCACAAGCCTATGCTGCACTACGTTTTGGGGGAAGAGTGTCTGCAAAGCGGCTCAGTGGAAATTGACATGGGGGTGCTGTCACCAGCAGGCTGAAATGGAACCAACAGTGTGTTCAGGTGGCCAGGAAGGACAATGGCATCCTGGTTCTATGAGCAATAGTGTGGCCAGCAGGACCAGGGCAGTCCCCCTGTACTGGCACTGGTGAGGCCAGACTTCAAGTTTTGTGTCCAGTTCTGGGTCGTTCATGACAAGAAAGACATTAAGGCATTGGACTGAGTCCAGAGAAGAGCAACAGAGATAGTGAAGAGTCTAGAAATCATGCCTCAAGAGGACAGGCTGAGGGACCTGAGATTGTTTAGCCTGAAGAAGGGGAACTGATGAGGGACCATAGTACTGTCTACAACTACCTGAAAGGAGGTTGTAGCAAGGTGGGTCGTTGACTGCTTCTCCCAGGCAACCAGGGACAGGTTGAGAGAACATGACCTCAGACTGCATTAGGGGGATTTTAGGCAGGACATCCAGAGGAATTTCTTCATAAAAAGCATTGCTAAGCATTGGAATGTATTGCCCAGGAAGCTGATGGTTTCATTATCCCTGGGGGTGTTCAAGAAATGACTGGATGTGGCACTTAGTGCCAAGGTGTAGCTGACAAGGTGGTGATCAGTCAAAGGTCAGACTTCATGATCTCAGAGGTCATTTCTGTCCCAAAGGATTTTGTGATATTGACAAACAGTTCTGTGCTACTCAGAATATCCCGAGTTGGAAGACACCCATGAAAATCAATAAANGAGGTTGTAGCAAGGTGGGTCGTTGACTGCTTCTCCCAGGCAACCAGGGACAGGTTGAGAGAACATGACCTCAGACTGCATTAGGGGGATTTTAGGCAGGACATCCAGAGGAATTTCTTCATAAAAAGCATTGCTAAGCATTGGAATGTATTGCCCAGGAAGCTGATGGTTTCATTATCCCTGGGGGTGTTCAAGAAATGACTGGATGTGGCACTTAGTGCCAAGGTGTAGCTGACAAGGTGGTGATCAGTCAAAGGTCAGACTTCATGATCTCAGAGGTCATTTCTGTCCCAAAGGATTTTGTGATATTGACAAACAGTTCTGTGCTACTCAGAATATCCCGAGTTGGAAGACACCCATGAAAATCAATAAACTCTAACTCCTCGCACTGTACAGGACAGTCCAAAGAATCACACCATGTATTTGAGAGCATTGCCCAAACACTTCTTGAACTCTGTCTGGCTTGGTGCTGTGATCTCTCCCTGGCGATACTGTTCCACTTCCCAACTACCCACTTGGTAAGAACCATTTCCTAATATCTAGCCTAAACCTCCCCTGATGCAACTTCAGGCCATTCCTCAGGTCCTGTCACAGATCTCCACAGAAAAGAAATCAGTTTGCAGGCTGAAAGCCTTTACTTCCCCTTATGAAGAAGTTGTAGATTGCTACAAGGTCTTCCCTGGGTCTCTTCTCCAGGTTAAACAAAGCAAGTGGCCACAGCTGCTCTAGGTATGGCACGACTTCTAGATTCTTCACCGTCTTTAGAGCTCTTCTTTGGACACTCTCTGATAGTTTTCTATCTTCTTTATGTTGTGATGCCCAAAACTGTCGTCGGGTGAGGTCACGCCAGCCGCGTAGAACAGGACAATCTCATTCTTTGACTGGTTGGCAATGCTTGGCCCAGGGCATGGCTGACGCTCTTTGCTGCCTTTGACCAGAACCCCCAAGTCTCTTCTCATGGAGCAGCTCTCCAATGTCCCGCTCCACTGCCTATCTGTACATCCAGGGTTGTCCAATGGCAGGTGCAGAATCCAGCATTTGCCTTTGTTAAACTTTGTAGGACTTGTGATTGCCCATCCCTCTAATTTGTCTCAGTTTGACTTGAAATTTATGAGCTTGAACTTTATGAGTTTGAATTTTAATTTGCCTTTAAGTCTCTGCTCCCATGCATAGTATCTTATGATTAAAAATTTAACCAGGTGAAATGATGTCTTGTTTGGTAGGTAACTTCTTTGTGTCTTTATGTGGTTTAAAGAAATCAAACCAGAACAAGCCAAAACAAACCTTCCTTGCTGGTAACAGTCATATTATTTAACATCTTCTTGTGTCTGCCACACAGACACAAGTTTGAAGCTATCTGAAGAATTTAGCCTGGGTTTATACCCTTTTTTGTCTAACAGGGTTTGGAAGAGGTAGTTCATGCCTGTAGTATTTCACAGTGCAGTTTCCTATGACAGAAATCTAATTTGCACAAAACATCCTGTAAATTGAACCATGTGAGAATGTTGGCTGAGTACAACTGACAAATCCACTACAAAATCACATCCCTGCTCTGAATGAACAGTTCTGTGTTCATTAGCTGTGTTATCATCCATCTCACCAGTGGCTAAATTACTCATCTTCCTTAACAGAAGCTATTTTAGGCTTTCCCCACTGCCTGCCCCACCCCTCCACCCCCTCCAACTCTATTTTATAGTCTCTGAAACTAGTCTTGTTCTTCCATGTCATATTTTCAAAGAGAAAGCAAGTTGGAAAAGGGTGTGAGAACTATACATTCTCTTCTAATTAACAGTGCCACATGCCTTCAAATAGAAGCATTACCAAGTTTTCAATATTTTTTCCCCCCTTTCTAATAACTCCTGGCATTTGAATTTATTTTCTGCTACTGCTGTGTGTTGAGCAGGTATTTCCTGTAAATTATTTTGAAGGACACTAGGATCTTTTAACAGAGTGGCAACAACTCACCATTGTATACTTAGAGTTAGCTTAGTTTTTTTCTGTCATTTTTGATTTGCTTTACATGCAAGGACACTAAATTCCATGTATCATTTTCTGGTTAGATCCTCAGCACAGTGCAAATCATCAGCAATGTTTTCACATCAATTTTTGTTTTGCCTGTCTGGAAGATGCTATTTGACTTAGGAGCTTTGCCATGGTAAAGTTTTTCTCTTTCTCAGGACTTTTAGAACAAGCGACCCCACCTCTTGATTGGGATACATGGCCACATGTTACGACAGAGTATTATTAATAATAGTCATAATAACAACTGACTTTTGTGTGGTTAAGCTATGTGAGATTGATCCCATACTGAATTTTTCTTAGTGTTTTTAAGGTCTATTATTGAGAAAGCTTTCTAAAAATCCAGGTATACTCTGTCAGACAGATTCCTGTGACCCCTGACCTTTCAAAGTCCTGAAAGGTACACAAGTATAGTTATGAGATATGACTGCCTTCTGAGAAAATCATGTTAAGCCTTTTCCAATGCATCATATTTATGCATGCCTCTTCTTTACAGGTGTTCTTCAATGACTTAAAAGTGTCAAGGAAAGTTTTCAGTCTGACTATCCAGGAATCCCCTTGCGTCCCCTCTGGCTGTCACGCTAAGTGAGCTGGGACTGAGGTCCTCTTGCAGTGGGCAGCTCTAGTGAGACAACAGGTGCTCCACTTGGTTCCTTACACACACCACTCTCTCACAGTCAGACAAGGTTTCCTCATCAGGCTGCTCCCAGGTTTCCCAGAGAAGAGTGTCAGATGTCTGGATCCTTAAAATAATTTAATCATGGTGCAACACCACAATAAGAGCCCAAGCTGGTGCCTCTGAGAAGGGACCTTGAACAAAGGAAACCCTGGGTTTTTATACCCTCATAGTCAGTGCAAGTGATGGTCTGGGATCGTCCAGCTGAGGCATTGGCTCCTGCTGTGTCTCAGAGTTCAGTCACTTGGCTGGGCCACTGGTCACTGCATGCTTTGTTGTGCAAAGCTACAATGCCACTGACTCTGGCTCCCATCATCCAGAGCTCAACCTGAAGCTTGGACTGCAGCTACACACCAAGCTTCCTGTACTAAATGTATTCCTCAACAAAAGATTGAGATAACTTTTCAACCTGAATTAACATTGGGATAACCTTTCAATGTCAATAAAGCACTGTGTTTTCCCCACTTAGATGTTTCATTTTCAGTAACGTCTGTATCTTTTCTTTGATCAAAATTTTCAGCCATTACAAAATGGAAAGATTAATTTCTGCTGAGAAAGTTTCATTTTAAGGGTTTCCTTTTAGAAGGTTTAAAAGGAGGATCCAAAAGTAAGTACTATGCTGTCAATACTAATGTGTTAAGTTAGCAATTCCTAACATGTATATGTTCTACTTGTATCATTTAGAGTGAACAAAGGGGAAATACTTAGCTTTAGAGTATAATGCTCCCTCAGCATGTAATAAAAATATTGTCAGTCTTTCTAGATGGGTTTATTATACAAAACCAATGGAAACATTCAGCTGTTTTATACTGGTTTTAAAGATATCTCTTCAGTTAAGAAGCTAAAAATTAATTTTCTTTGCATATATTTCCTGAATAAGAAAGGTGAATGATAAGCAATAAACTCATTTTGCCACTGATATTGACTGCCAGATGACCGAAACTGCCTTGTACCTAAGAGACAAAATTCTGCTGAGAATGAGAAATCAGAAAGTACTTGTGCCTAGTTGTAACCCAAAAGAAAATGTGCTTTACACTTGGCTGTTTCTGTGAATGTTAAATATTCATGACCAGATTTACTCATTATAGAAATATTCACTCATATCATTAAGTTATATAATGAATTGCTTGCCCTGTTGAAAGTAGTCAATACAACTTGTATCTCGTCCAATCTCATATTAAGTTTTTCCCCTTCTTCACTTCTATATTACAGCATTAATTACAACCTGCATATAGCTATAGGCATCTTATATTATACTTGTTAGGCCTTATGAGACAAAATAGCTGTGTAGAAGACTATCATTGACTAACTTGTAGACTTTCTCTATCATAATTTATGCCTAAATTTGGACCTTGGGCTTTCTTCTGGTGGGGCACATTTCGTTTCCACCCAGTTCACTGATTACTCTCCATTCAGAGAAAAGAAAAAACTCGGTTTCTGACTTTTACTTCAGTGACAAGACATTCCAGCAAGAAACAGAGGAGAAAACAAGATGAAGAGAATTCCATACTGAGGTGGATTTTCTCCCATTCTTAAAAGAAGGCTCCATGTCACTACACAGTCGCTATTGCTGACCATCCTCTCAGTGGTACAGAAGGAACAGAAAACCATTAAGAAGCCTCACTTTGAAGAGGACGAAACATATTTCTATAAGTTTCAGTTATGCTAAAGAGTTTGAGTTATGGGGAATTAAGTTTTGAGTTTTAACATGCTTTTTAATAGTAACCTTTTGCACGGGACACAAATTAGGGCTCAAGCACAAAGTCCTGGATTAACCTAAATTCTGTGCACTCCAAAAATCTCTACTAGTAACTCAGTTTTGCCTGTCTTTACCTCCTTATTATCCTAGAGTACTTGATTTGCTTGTAAATTGAGTGAGTAATGTAATTTTGAAAAGAAGGTGCGAGCCTTGATGACTTAAAACGTTCAGAGTAACCATGTCAACATTTCCTTATAGAAATTGAAAGAGATAATTGAATGTAGTATGTGTGATGGGTTTTTTTTTCCTTTTTTGTTTCTTTGTTTTGGGGGGAGGGGGTTGTTTGTTTTGCTTTGGTTTGGGGTGTTTGGTTTTTTTTTCATAACAAATGGAAAAAAAAGCCAAATAACAGGTTTTGTTTCTGCTGGTTGCTGTCTTCTATCTGTGGCAGCAATTTTTTTAAGCTTGAAAATGTGTTTTATTTATTCTGTTTACTTGTAGAGATAGTGTGAATCAGACTCTTGATATAAATAAGAATCCTGAACTCTCACATGACTGATTTTATGACATTGGTGGCTTTTAAGCTACATGACTAAATGCCACTAAGTCAACTCATTTCTTTGTGTTCTTCTCATGTTTTAATTCTTGGCATATTCCCTTTCTTCTACAATATTTTTTTTTCTTTTGGAAAGATAGTAGTGCTGACCATTACATAAAGATGTTTGAAGTACCTTTATATCCTAGACAAATCTAGGATTAATCAAACTGAAACATCATATTCAGAAGAAGCTGTAGAATTGCTGTCTCAGCTTTATGGACTGTGATGTCCCTTCTTTATTGCAAGGAGAATGAAAGGATCAATATTAATGAGATTAAAAACACTAACTGAAATGAGTGTTGGAAAAAAACTAAACAGAACAGTATCCTAATAAGAATTTTAAGGTGAGTTTTTGTTGGTGATGGTGGTGATTTTTGTTTGCTTTTTGTTGTGGTGGGTTTTTTGGTTTTGTTTTTGGTTTTGTTTTTGTTTTTTTTGTTTTTTGTTTGTTTGGGTTTGGTTTGTTTTTTTGAAGCTACTGTGTTGGTTTTTTTCTAAACAGAAAAAGCACCTCAGACTAGCATGCCAGTACTTGTATTGAGATGTCTAANTTTTTTTTTTTATTTCAGTTTTTAGTTTTTCTTTTGGGTTTTCCCAAAGGAGTAATAGAAAGAACAATGGCAGCCCTTTAAATACATATAATTTATAGAGATCTAACTAACAATAAAAGTCAGATGTAGAAGAGTTGTATTCTCNTGAGCTCTTTAGTTTATTAATTCTGAACATCTCAAGTTTATGTAAACTTAAAATTAAGAATTTCCAAAGAGTAAATTATTCTACGCTAGTATTATTGCATTCATTAGCCTGAGAATTTGTATTATATTAATTAGTTTGGAAAAAATTGCCATATTAACCAAAAAAAATCTCTGCCAGAATTTTTTATTACTGTATTACTGATATTATTTAATTTTATCTCTGTTGAATGTAACATAAAGGAAAACAACAAAAAAAAGTCGTGAAAAAAGATGTTGACTACTCTTTGCCAATAGATATCTTCAAGGTAGGGAGAGTTTTCTTCATTGAATTTAACTCAGTAACTACTTGAAACATAACACATACTCTCACAAAACAAAGAATAGAATTTATAGAAGTGAAGAATAACCTGATTTATGCAAAGATCTGGTGAACACCTCATGGCACACCTAATAATAACTTTTTGTTTAATCTTACTACAGTAGTAGGGTCATAAATGGTGTTGATTTTCTTAAACATCCACTATTAAAGCTGTGGTCTGTGAGAGTGACATTTGTTTGGGTTTTTTTTTCATAATAAAGTAACTATAGACTAAATGCCTTATGACACATATTAAGAGTTGCTATTTTCATTTGGATGGCAAAAATTCTTTCACTGACAACATCTTCACAAGTTATTAAAACAACAGAGCATCCATCTCAGGTTGCACAAACCTATTTAATACCTATGGGTATTAAATACTGCCAGTCAATAAAACTAA
The DNA here is from genome assembly GCA_013400415.1 of Scytalopus superciliaris. Taxonomy (NCBI): domain Eukaryota; kingdom Metazoa; phylum Chordata; class Aves; order Passeriformes; family Rhinocryptidae; genus Scytalopus; species Scytalopus superciliaris. The sequence continues at coordinate 77,589 of VXBX01001074.1, forward strand.
GCCATTGAAAAATTATTTGCACATAAAAGAGAAGTGTCTGCAATCCAATCTTTTCAACACACCCATTCTCTCTAAGAAGAGCTAATTAGAGACTGAGGACCCAGAATTATCATTTAGTTCAAATGGCAACCCTTGGGTTTTGCAACAAGTGGTTTTGCTGGGTATAGAAATAGCAGTGACAATATACCATATCTTTACTTTATAGTAAGCTGGTGTATATGACAACAGTTTTGCCTAAAGAGTGACATAAATAAGGTGTTTTCATATATTGCGGATTTAAATTTTTCACTGAAACCTTGAAGAGAATTAAAACATTGAATTCTCATCCTTTCTAGTTCCACTGAGACTAAATGGTTTCTTCCAAAATGAAGATCTTATTATGGGTGTAATGCTGTTTTTATTCCTGAAAATAAGGAAATTTTATGAAGTTAGACTATTTCCAAAATCAATCCAAAATGAGAAGTGTATACTGTATATGATGAAACACTTGAAAATAAAAAAAATGCTATGTAATACTAAAAACAAAACAAGTTTGATTTGATTCACAATTAAGAATACACAAGGCACAAAGACGTGAAACCAAATATTAATATTAACATCACCATAAACACAAAAGTAAGTATGGTTTCCTTAGATTAAAAATATTATGTTCCCTGGTTTAAATATGTGCTGGAGTATCGCTTCATATTTTGGGGTTTTGGGTGAGTGGTGTTGCTGGTGGTCTTTTTTGCTGAAGTAGTATTTTGTTTCCTATTTTATTTTCACTGCCTGTATAGAAATTGTGGAACAATTACAAAGCACTTGACTTCAGGTAGAGAGTGGAAACCAAAAAGAAATCTGTGGTTACTGTCAGTAACAGTTCAATAAAGGTATTTCCTTACATAAATAAGTGCATGACCAGGAGAAAACACCTTTGTTTCTTTATGACAAACATAAGTTTCCTTTGCCACTTAAGAAGACATATGTCATGACTCCTGTCAGATGACTATGGAGATAAAATGATTCTGAAATACATTTGTTATTTCAGNGTAAGTTTTAACTTTTTGTGAAAATAAAAAAAATGTTCATAAGGGTGAAACAAAAGCAAAAACAAAATTAAAAGCAAGTAAAAAGGTAAAAACAAAAACAAGATAAAAACGACAATTAAAAAAACCAAAATGGAAATAAAGAGAAAGAAAAATAAATAAAAGAGAATTAAAATGAAAAAGAAAAGGAAAAAGAATAGAATGAAAATAAAAGTCAAAAACATAAGACAAGAAAAACAAGCAGAAAAAGAAGAAAAAATGAAAGAGAGATTATTTGGTCTTTTGATTTTCTCTTTTAACTGTCTATTTTTAGAACAAGTCCTTAGGACACTTTTGTACCCAACTTTCCAAAAATTACAAAACAAGATTCATACTAAAGAATTAGAAATCAGTAGGAACTCACTATATTGTCCTCTGTTGCAATATAGGTGGAAATGAAGAATATGTGGCCATGAGTCCTGCAAATGATTAATTGTTGCACATAGGACAGGAAGTGTAAGAGCAG
>VXBX01001076.1:2879-39102 GCA_013400415.1 Scytalopus superciliaris
CCCACCCCACCCCCCCGCAATAAACCCCAAACACCCAAAGGTGTAAAAAAACCAAAAACAGTTAAGATGCATGTCATTCTTTCTACCTTATTCTCAGCCTTGTGCCAAACAACCTTAATGGTGCTCTTTCACCTTGCTGAAGAGTGCTCTTTTCTGAACCTTTTTCAGTACTGCTGTTTGTATTGCATTTAGTCACTAGTCCCTGTAAAAGCATTGCACCTGTCCTACAGAACAGGTGAGCCTTCCTCTTACTGCAGCAGTCTCAGTACAACTGTGTTTGCTTACCATGTTTACCTCTAGCTGATGTTTGCCTCTCGCTTTACTGAGGATGGTTATTGATAAGAGAAGATCCAGAGCCTTGTTCTCTCCAGAGAGTCTCTCCAGTGTGTGTGTGGGCACGGTGTGCCTGGGACAGGGGCTCATCCTGCTGTGTCCCCAGTGGCATGCTGAGTTTCCTGCTTGCCCTGTGTCATGGGCTCCTGCCAAGCTGCTCAGCCTCATTCCCCAGTGCTGTGATGCCTCTCCAGGGAAGCGCAGTGAGTGTGCTGAGAGGTCAAACCTATTGTCTTGTCTCAGCCCCTGGGGAGGCACTTACTCTTATAATTTCTGGTCTTTCAGGCGTTTCATTTTTGCCGAATCCCATCTTCTGGGCTTAGAAGCGGTGCCATGGAACTACTCTGATAACACCATGTTAAAGCCTGTGCTTCCCTCTGTATTCACTTTTGCAAAGGCAACATGAAGGCAGCTGGAGCACAGTGCAGGATATGTCTCCTGATTGCGTGCGTGCATTTTAAAAACAGCCCCACAACCAAATCCGTGCGTCAGAATCTCTTGAGTTTCAAAATAGTTTGGTGTTGGAAATTACACACAAAGGCGGCTCTTCCCATACTGCTCACGTTTTCCTGTCTTTGCAATTAGTACCCTCATGTTCACAGTGTTTAAAGAAGATTAGCGTGGGTTCTTGCTCTTCAAATTCTGGTATATGTCAAAGCTCTTTGGAGCTGGACAGAAAAATAGCTGCGTATGCTGGGAAATGTGGAAAAAAGCTTAAGCCTCCACTACAGATTCTGAGAACTAATTCCTTCCTTTTTTGAAACAATAAAGTAGGATTTGAAGGTCTTGTTTGCCGTTTCCCTGCTTCCACTGCCAGCACCTTGTATAATCGTTCCCATCAACAGATCCATTTCCATGTTAATAATAGATTAATTTTTTTAATCCTCCCCAGAATGGCAGCCGCTGCTGTGTTGCGCCACATTCTCACTGATTCTGAAGTTTAGCAACTTTCTTTTAACTTCCAGCATGAAGTTATTAATTTCTTCTTATGCCAGCATTGTCCTTCGCCTGTGAGTTCTTCTCCTCCCTTGTTAAGTTCTCTCCTTCATCCTGATGCACACATTGCTGTGTCCTCACTTCATCTGCTCTGCCAGCCTGTCCCTGGTGGTCTCTCTTGCCGCATAGACTGTCCCTTGGCCATCCTTCTCATCTTGCTGTGCCTTTTCAGGCAGAGGTGGGTCACTGGGATCAGATGCCTTAGGTGAGAGCTTGTGCTCTGCACAGTAACGCTGGTGACTTCTCCATCTCTCTGGGGAATTTCCTGTGATCTTATTTTTCCCCTTTTTTCAGACTTACCATGCTGATAATGTGTGAGCATCCGGAGACAGCCAGTTCATCGGGGCTCTTCTGCTGTGCTCCTCTACTGGAAGGAGCTGCTGGAAATTCTTGTTAACCATCTCTTAAGTGTGTGGCCATGCAGTTTTGTGTGTCCAGACTTCACCTGGGTTCTGTTATGCCAGCCTGGATGCTTCTCCAATTCCTTGTGGCAACTCTAGTCCTCCCTGCATTGACAGTTACTCCCGATGGTCTCTGTAGTTCAGAAATAAGTGTGGATTCCTGTCAAATGTAGGCAGGTTCTTGGACAAATTGCAGCAACTTTTACTTGTTTCCAGAATGTCTCCCAGCACAAACACACTTCTGTTTTAACTTCAACCAGAAAACCAAACAAAATGTAGTTATGCAGGTGCAGCTGACATTAATTTAAGGACCCTGCTCAGCCCACTAACAGATTTACAGAAATGTGTTTAATTACCTGGCAACACAAGTGACCTGAACTAGGGTTCATCTAGTGTTCAAGATTTGGTTCTCTATTTTATTTATTTTTCCTTGAAAAACTACTATCAATCCGATGTGAATTCACTGTGATGGTAGTGCTGAGCTGCTTTTTGATGGAAAGGTGATAGGGAGGAAAGCAGAACATGTATTTTTGTAGACATTGTCTTACTCTGACAGTCCTTCACTAGTAAACCCACACGTTAGTCTGTAGCAGACCCTTCTGATGGTGCTGATACTGTCAGCCCCTGATGGTGCTGTCATGTACTGTGCACTGGTCTTTCAAAATAAAGAAAAGATGACAGGAGAGTGTCTGGATGTGTTGTCCAGCAGCAGAAGAAATTCTCAGAAAGGTGTCCTCTTGCTTGCTAACTTCAGAGCTGGCTTCTCGGGGAAGGGGGGATGGGGATTGCAGCTCAGGGTGACTGACCGTGGCAGCTTTGCTGAAGTGGGGGTGTGAGGAGCTGCTCTGTGTGCTGACCCGAATCTCTGCCCAGCAGGTTTGAGAGCACTGTGCAGGTGGGCAAGCTGCAGGACCTCATCAACCGCAGCAAGATGGCGAGGTGCAGAGGACGCTTTGTTTGCCCTGTCATTCTGTACAAGGGAAAGGTAAAGCTCCCTGGGCTACCTGGCTTTACTTAGGAAATGACCTTTCTCCCTGACATTTGAATTGTGTGGCCCTTTAGTCAATTGCCATCTCTCCAAATGCTGTAAAAATCTATGCTTGGGTACGAGCAGGCGGCCTGTAGTAGCCAGTGGCATTTGCTGTTCAGGCTGCATAAGTCATCTTGGGGCTGTTTTCCCTCACCAAGTCATGAGCCTTGCACCAAAGTGCTAAGATTTTTTTTGTCCATATGTGTGTCTCTTCTGAAGGACTCAAGATACTTGGTGTTTGGGAAGGGATAGATAATTATTGTCCCTTTCAGCTCCTTACACTTCCCAGCAGTGAGCTCCCTTTGAATAACTTTTCTCTCTAAAGAGAAGTTTCCTTTGTCTCTTCCCTGGAGAGGCAAGATTGCAAAAATGGTCTTATGAATGTGTGGGCTTGTCTGCAAGGGGATCTGTAAGGAAGTGAAATCAGATCCATTTTTATGTGTATTACTTAAACCATGTGGAAGCCCTGTAGGAATAGTCTCATTTAGAATTTAAGCAGCATAATTCAGTTCTCTTTCTCCAATTTAGAAACACTGTATGAATAGCAAAATCATACCTGTGACAATTTTAATCTATCTTGACTGATGCCACTGTGGGCTGCATCTGCTGACCTTTTTCTGCAGGAATGAACTGCCCAGAGATGTACTGGGACCATCTGTAATCTCATCTGGAGGAATGTGGAAATAAAGCTCAGGCGGGGTATTAACAGAGCATGGATGTTGCTAACTCGGCAGGAACTGACTGTATTAGTGAACTGGAGATCTGGAGATGAAAATGTGATTTAAAAACTAGCTGCAGATAAAGGCACTTGGGAGTTTGATGTGTTTGGGGAACTCTGGATGGGGGTGGAGGGGAGACTGCAGAGAGGCAATAGCTCTAAATGCCAACCTTCCTGTGTGGCATGACAGCAAATAGGCCAGAGACCTGATAAGGGAAAGACTCCTGAAACTTGTGTGGTTAAATAATGAAATTTTCCTTCAGCATATTTGCAGATCAGCAACACTGGCTGGCTGGGGAGAGCTCTATGGGCGCACTGGCTACAACTATATCTTCTCAGGTGAGTGAGGAGCCATTTGTCACTGCCTGGTAAGGCTGGCCAGTGCTGGGACAGTGACCTACACACAAAAGCAAGCTCTTCCTCAGAGCTGATGCAGAGCTTTAGCATGGAGCTGCTTGTATCAGGCCCTGCATGACAGAGCAGAGTGTGAAACCTCGTGTCCCATTTCCAAGCATGGTGCTACAGGACAGAGCACCACAGCTCATAGGGAGCAGTGACCAGAGAACTTGAGGCAGAAGAGAAAGTTAAGGGCAGCATATAGCCAAGTAAGGCATCCCAAAGGATTCAGGGTACCGATTCCCAAACATTGCAGATGGGAGTAATGGAAGAAAGAGGATTAGAACTTGCTGTTGCTTGACTAATCATTGGGAATCAAATCCTGCTAATGGTGAGATATACTGGACTCCAGGGAAAGCTCTTTAGGGAAGTAGTGTGTGTCTGTAGTGTGGGAGCTGAAGCTTGGCTTAACAAAGCACAGTGTAACATTTTTGGGGTGTCCTCTGACTGTCAGTAATGGGTTTGATGCTTAGGTACTTTGCAATGACAGGGGAGGAGTGGGCTACGTTAGAAAACAGGCTTTTCAGGAAGAGGAAATTCGGGGAACTGCTGGTAGCACTTAGGTGTGAAGAGAGGGCACCAAAACACCACCTTTTTGTCAGACTGGGGATTGACTTGGTTTACACGAGCTTCAGTTCTTAATGCCTTGCTTGCAGGAGGTTCTGATGATGCTTGGGCAGATGCAGAAGACATTTCCGAGGAAGATCCTGCACTTAGGTTTGTATGCATCACTGGGATGGGGAAAAGGGAGTTTGGACATAAGCTGACTGGCTCAGCCATTCAGTTCAGCTCTTTCCTAGCCTGGGCTTTGCACACAGGCTTGAGACCATCGCCATCTCTTGGAAGAGTCTTGAATTCTGACAGCTGGCTGAACCCAGTGTGACTGAAGCCTATTAATCTCTTGCCAGAGGGAAGGGCTGGAGACAGGAATAGAGCCATTAAAAAAGGTGTTTGAATTGCACAGATGGGTTTACTGCATTGAAAAGTACATTTCCAGGCCGGATATATTGTTTCTGTGTCTCATGTGCTTGTTGGAGAACAGAGTGAGATGTGGGAGGGGGCCACAAGCACAGAGTTTGCAGTGTCAGTTCATTGCAGAGTGTGATTCAGACCTGTGGACACAAGCCCTGTGCTGTGCTGCTTATGGCTGGGAGTGGTTCAGGGAAGAACTGTGGCAGTGCTGTACAAAGAATCACACTCAATGTGGTCAGTCTTCCATGTCCACCTTGCTTTGCCTCATTCTGTCTTGCAGAAATGCAGATTCCCAGCTGTTTGACAAGGTCAGAGGGCACGACATCAAGCTGCTTCGATACCTGTCTGTCCGGTACATCTGTGACCTGATGGTGGAAAACAAGAAGGTGAAGTTTGGCTTGAAGTGAGTCTGGGTTCCTTTGTTTCTGTGCAGGGTTTGGTTTGCAGGTAGTGTAGCCTTAGGTATAAACTGCTGTCAGGCACGTGCTCAGCATCCTGGGAGCAGTCCCTGGGCGTGCCCTACATTAGGGTTGGTTACTTGATGGTGTGAAGAGAACCCCAAGGTTTTAGGCCAGAGAAAGCTGTGTCAATGGGCAAGGTAGCTGTTTTCATCTGTCTTCTGCAGTCTGGGTTTTCTGTGTAGTGCTTACAGTGATGAGACACTCACCCCTTCATAATGGGGAGAGCAAAGGAGCCCTCTGCTTGTATATAGGAGCAGAGGGTGATGTTTCTCCTGCCTCTCTCAGAGAAAAGCTTTAGTGATTTTGGGCTATACCTATTTATTTGGATGTGTTGAGTAACTTCTGCACCTCCTCACTACTGAGTCAAATCACTGCAGGGAGATTGAAGCATAGGTAGCTTTCTGGGTGCTGGTATGTGAAAGATACCCTGCAAATATCTGCTGTTCTCCTCTTGTCCTGTGCAGTGTGACGTCTTCTGAGAAGGTGGATAAAGCTCAACGTTACGCTGATTTCACACTTCTCTCCATCCCATACCCAGGTACAGGAATGATGTCCAGAGGGAATCCCAAGGGACAGGTGACAATCCGTTTCTGGGGATTGGGAAATAAACTGTGTGTGTGTGTGGTGAAATGACTGTGGCTTGCTGAATGTTTCCTGTACTCCCTCTGGAGAGATGCTCTTTTAAACTGAGAACAGAGCAATGATTCCGGCTGCTCTGGCAGTGTGAGTCAGCATTAGGTGCTCTTTGAGGTGGCAAAATAATTTCTCAGCAGTTCTTATTAATTCAAGCAGGGAGGAAAAGTCCCAGAGGTGGAGCTGGTTAAGATGGCCTTTGACATCTCTGCAACTACAAAATACTACTTGATGCAAAATACGTGTCTTGCCCCGTGTTATGTAAAAACCCCAATTCTTAAGGGTAATTTCTAGTCAAGCTCCACTGTAAGAAATTCTCAGTGCTAGGCAGGACAGCTCACCTGAGCCTGCAGTGTACAACAGATGCAGCCCAATCCCGCCTGTCTCCCTGGCTATATCTGTCCCTGTGCCTAGCAACCACTGCTGGGTCACTTGCACTCTTACAGATGAACTGAATATTGCTGCCTGCTGATGTCAGGCTCAGAGATGGGACCAGATGTGAGGCTGCTGTGCTTGAGGTCAGTCAATACAGTACATAAAGAAAGGGAGAGGAATGAAAAACAAAACCCAGCCAAACTGTTGTGGATAATTCAGACCCGAACTTTTCCTTGATTACCCTTAAATGTTCCTTTTTTTCCCCAAAGGTGTGTTTTCTTTTATACAGAAATTAGCAACGGGTTTTCCATGCAGGTTGCCAAGGTGTACAGAAATAAGAGTATTATTGGTTCTGTAGTACACAGTACAGACAGATGTTGCTGCTGCACACCTCACCAGGCTTGGAATGTGAGAGAGACAGTGTGCACTGGTCTTTTGTAGGGTTGTAAAGAAGTGACTATAGAATTAAGCTGCAGAGTTTCACTGTATGAGGATATGCATATGGTAAGCAATATTCAGATGGTCCTTCCTCTTCTGCCATCTGGGACAGCTGCTTTCTTTTAGCAGCTCTTCACTGCCATGCTAGAGGTAAACCTTATAAAACTGGAAATTCTCCCTGCAGATGTTGCCACATTTCAGCAGTGCTGGTCCATGGGGGAATGTTGTCGTTCTGTTAAATCTGAGGCATACACATCTAAGGATCAGCAACCCCTCTAGTGACTGGCCAAATACATTCTTACTGATGTTTCCAGGGTTGCACTGGAAGAATTTCTGTTTTGTAATTTGTCTCTGAAGATGCTCTGAGATCCTGTTATCTTGGATGAGTGAGGCAGTGTCCAGACAGAAAGTCATAGAATCATTTTGGTTCGAAAAGACCTTTAAAATCATTGAATCATTAACTCAGCACTGCCCAGACCACCACTAAACCACGTCCCTCAGTGTCACATCTACACAGCTTTTAAGTACCTCCAGGGGTGGTGACTCCACTCCTTGCTGGGGTTGCATTTGAGCCCCTCATCCAGATCATTGACAAAGATACTGAACAGGACTGGCCCCAGTACTCAGCCCTGGGGACCACCACTGGTGTCCAGCCACCAGCTGGATTTAACTCCATTCACCACCACTCTTTGGGCTTGACCATCCAGTTTTTTGCTGAGCAAAGAGGAAGAACTGTCAGGAGTGAAAGACACAGGTTAAATTGGGGTATCTGTAAAAGCTTTTGGTGTTTATAGATGCCAACACTTACTGCCATAATCCCTGATTCTTTCCTTTAAGCCGTTGTTTAATTGGAGTTAAATCTCAACCGACAGATTGTGTCCTGGTTGTGTTTTTGAGGATTAGTCCTGTCCTTGCACAAAGCAGGGGGGTTTTTTGCCATTGGAGTTACTCGTGGCTTGCAGGGTGGGAGGCTCTGTGCTCTGTGCCTGGCACAGAGGTGCCCTGGTGCTGGGGCACTGCTGGGGCACGGCACAGCAGGCTGGGAGGGGTGTTTGTGTAGCCTGCAGGCAGCTGCAGCGTTAATGGTGCTGCTGGGCTGTGACTAAGTGACTGCAGTTTGCGGCAGAGACTTCAAACGGCTGTTTGGGAAGAGCAGAGCCAAAGGACACACTTCAGGAGGGAAGGGCTCGGGGGAGAGCTTGGAAGTGGTGGTGTACCTGCTTCCTTCAGATGGGGCAAATCTCCTGTTTGAAAGAGGAGACTTAAATGTGAGAGAAATCACAGCCACTTCTGACAGAGCCCTCTCTTGTTGCCTGCAGCAGTGCCCTGTGAAAGTTGGCTTTCCCAGGGCTCTGCCAACACCTTCTCATGCTGGTTCCTTCTCACTCAGCACGTCAGGCTGATGCCTTAGATTGGTGCAAAAGCCCATGGCCCTGCAAAGCATAGCTCCTTGGTGAAACCTCTTGTTTAGGAAGGAATTAAATCAGCCTCTCAGACTCCACCTTTGCTGTGTTTGGAGTTGGCCCTTTGCTGTGTAAGTGTCTTCACTGCTGAGTGCCCTGGGCTGTTGTTGCTGGAGGCCGTGCTGCACATTGTACTGGTGATTACTGCTCTTCTCTTCCCACAGGCAGCAGCTTTGATTGGTTTGGTGTTCTGGAGCCCGGGGCTGCCAGCACTTCCAGTCCCACAGGGCACTTCGCTTGTTAGATACCAGTTATCTGAACAGTTGTTCATTATCTCTTTTTCTTGCAGGCTGTGAATTTTTTAAGGACTACAAAGACCGGGATTATACAGCTGAAGGCCTCATATTTAACTGGAAACAGGTACATGGATGTTGCAAAACGGAGAGCTGTGGGCTTTACTGGGCTTAAATCTTGCCTCAGTGTCTGAGTGGTGGTATATACATCATGTGCCTATTTCTGATCACAAAGGAAGCAGTGAAAGTGCTAAATTACTATTTGTAAAATTCATACATGAAATAAATGACTCATTATCCTAAAGTCTAGGATACTTGACCTCTCATGGAAGGTATGGGTTGCTCCTGGTTTTGAATTTTGATATCTTATTGATAGCCTCTGTTCTCAGTTCCTTCTTCATGTTGTGACTCCTATTGAGGGAGATGGTTGAGTGGAGCAACCCTACAGAAATTCAAAAGCTAATATGCCTGACTTTCACTGTTGGGAGCACATAAAAGCTCCTCTTATCCGTTAGTCTTTCCAAGAGTCAATAAGTTAATTTTTACCTCTTCAGGTTTTTGCATTCAAAGATTCTTTGCTGAGACATTTTTTTCTAATGCACCATTTGGAGTTTGTTGTCTTGTTTTGTTCTGGAGCTCTTCTTCACGTCATGACTTTCCTTTGACCAACTGTGTTTGGGCTTTTTGCAGGACTATGTAGATGCTCCATTAAGTATCCCAGTCTCTCTGACCCAATCTCTGAATATTGATTGGAGTGAATACCAGGTGAGCAAAGCGGATATCTCTGTGGGAGGTCAGAGATTTATTCAGGAAGGATCAGTAAAGATTTGAAGCCTGACATGCTCCTGTTGCCATGATCTGGCTCCCATTGTACCATCCCAGTGGGGGCAAGGCTGCTCAGAATGGCAGTGGAAACCCTCTATCCAAAAGCTCTGTAAAATCAAATCTTTTTCTGTAGCTTTTGAAAATTTGCAATCCATCAGGGAGATAGGTTGCTAACAAAGGTAAGGAACACGACAGGAATTTGTTCCCAGTCTCAGCTCTGCACTGGGCAGAGTTCCTTGGCTGTGGGGAGTCTTGAGAGAGGTCAGCCTTCCTGTGTGTGAGCAGAACTCGAGTGACTGGGCACCTTCTTCACAGGTGTGCAAGGTGCCTGTCCTACAGGAGAGGACTAGAAAACCATAACTGGCTGTGGCAGGTCTTCACTCCTGATTGCTGTGACAGCATGGCAAATGGTAATTGACCTCTTAATGTTTGCCCAAGCTTCAAGGTTTACCTTTGTTCACACCACAGGGTATCACCTTATACTTCTGATTAGTGCACTCCATTTCACATACCAGTGGGCCTGCCAGGCTTTGTGATGACTTACTGTGCTGGAGTGTGTCACATTACTGTGCTCTGTGGCTTGAAGCACCACAGAACCAGCACAGCTCCCCTTGCTGGGCCGGTGTTTGTTGTCAGTGGTGTAAATACTGTTTTAAGTGCCAGCATAAGCAGAATCACAGGGAAATACCTGGCAGTGTTGAAGCAGAACTAATAGAACCACAGCTTGTGTATGACTAGAAACCTGATCACTAGAATACTGAGCAGCCAGTATTTTTAAAAGGATATTAAAAATTGAAGAGGGTGTAATAAATAGGCATAGAAATGATTTGAGGACTGGAGACAGTGCTTTACTCAAAGCTGAAGTTCTCAGTCTGTTTAGCTAATCACTAAGGTGATGGAGGATTGACTTGATTAATGTGTAAGTACATTTGCAGGGAGAAAATACTAATTCTAAAGCACTCTTCAGTCTGGGGAAGAAGAGCTGCACAAGAAGCAATATCTGCAGTCTAAAATCAGACCTTCTGATAAGGAAAAGCAGTCTTGCAATATGTTTTTGAGGATGATCTGTTGGAACATGCTGCCAAAGGAGCAATGAGCTGTCACCCCTAGCTGAGGTGCTTCTCTGGGCAAAGTTGTTGCCAAGTGCAAGCTTCAGGCAACTAAATAAAACTTTGTGGTATAGAGAGATCAGACTGGACAATTAGATAATTCCTTCTGACATAAGCACAAGATAGAATTGGGCAGATAAAAGACTTTTGGGTTTTTCTGCCCCAGACTAAACGTGTTCCCCATTTCTCTATGGAGGCTGGGCAGGTTTCATGGCAGAGCAATATGTTGTCTGACACCACTCTTCAGTGTGGTTACACACACATGTGCACACAGGCAAGCACACAGCGAGTGTTCCATTGCTGCTGGTCAGATGTCACTTATGCCACTAACACTCCTACCATGAAATGCAGCCCTTTCCTTACCTTTTCATTGCCAGTGCTATCCTGTTTTCCTTGAGCTAGTTCTGGCTCTGATCAAAGCACTGAAATTCCCTGCATCTTCTCATGACGCAGTGGTCAAGTGGCAAGCTTGGGATTTTTCTGATGTTTTTCACCTGTATGTGTTGTAGGGCTGGAGATCTCTGAGTTCAGAGCCCTTCTGTGGTGCTGCTGCTATCTGGGGGTTCCTGCAGAATCCAGTGTGTGTCTGGAGCAGTGGGAGAGGGTCAGCTCTCTGCCACTCTGCCACCAGCCTGCCTGGGCTGTTTTCAAGGGCCAGAGAGTTTTGAGCAAAGTGCTTGGGTTGTGGGGACAGGCTCCCGACCTTGGCCTGCATGCCCCTTCATACTGCCTGCATCACAAACCCAGCTGTAACGTGGCTGAGCCACTTGGTGACGTGCACGTGTGCAGGGGCTGCAGAACTGGGTCAGTGCTCTGCAGGTGTTTACTGCCTCTCTGAGCATGGTCTGCTTGGAGCTTTGGGGCTGCAGGCAAGCAGATCCTGTTGCCAGCCGGGCAGACAGTCGAGATGACCTTCTATTGTTTTATTTGCCTACCTGGTATCTTGTCCCAGAGTGCCTTTTGCAGAGGATGGAGGGATTGATTCCAAGGGGAAGGTCTGTCATTCTGAGAAATGACCATGCAGTTATTTCTGCTTCACTGCTGTTCTGGGCAGAGCAGCTCTAAACTGCAGAGCAGCCTTTTGCTGCGGGTAGACCCTTACCCTCAACATTTCTCTCTCTGCAGAGCTGGGACCTTGTACAGCAGACACAGAACTACCTGAAGCTGCTGATCTCCATCATCAATAGTGATGGTAAGGCAAACTCCCTCCTCCCAGCAGCATAGCTGGAGCAGTCACTGTCTCTGGGAGAACAGCTGATGGTATTAGTGCCACTGTGGATCAGCTCCCTAATAGAGAAGAGTCACTTTATAGAGAGCTTCACTTCTCTCCCTTCAGAACAGGGTGATGGTCCTACCAACTCAGGGCTCCAGCTCCCCTCTTAGAGAGGGACTTGCTGATTCTTTGAAAACCTCTCCTCCCAGGCATGAAGGGATATCTGAGAACTTAGCCTAATGATTTACTTCTTTAAACCTGAAGATAAGAAATGTTTGTTCCTCTGCTTGTTGACTCTTTATGTTGTTTTGCTGGGCACCTGTGTTTTGTCCCCCCAGCACAGTCTCATTTGTTGCCTGTTTAAGAGCCCCTTCCACCCTCTTTCATCACAGCACCCCAACTTCTTGAAGAGTGTCTATTGCCCTGTGTGGCATTCCATTCCCTCTGGGCACTGTGACTTTCTGCCTAGCACTGTTGGATAGATGGAGCCATGGCCAGCTACAGACTCTGCTGCAGTAGTTGTGTGGGGACACACCACAGATTTTCTGGAGAGCGTAGGAGTTATGTGTGCCTCTGCTCAGTGTGCAGTAGGAGGGTTAGTGAGACTGAAAAAAATGTCCAGCTGGAGCAGGTTTCTCGCTGATGTGGGCATAGATTGCAATAGTGGGTTGCACCTGGGTAGATCTACATTCTGGGTAGCAAAGTAACGTTCATTCGTGATTCAGTCGAGTTCATTACTTGAGGCAAAGGTGTGCTTGTAGCATTGGTTTTACTTTTCCAGTCCTTTTCTACTAGGAAAAGTTTGTCATTGATAGAAACTGACCTGGATTACACTAATGGCTTCATGTCTTAAGCAGCTGTCAGGACCAGGACAGCACATCAGCTGGTGCTGCTGATAACCCAGGACACTCTGAGCAATTTATTGGCTGCTGTATGCAAGACAGAATGTTCTGGCTTGGTGGCTGAGCTCTGCTCTTGAGGCTGGGCTGTGGGAACAGAGGGGAACTTGTCTCTACGGATTTGCCATACAGAAGTCATTGCTCTCATTGCAACGTCCTTTTTGCCTTTTGGTTGCTACCCCTGCCTGGAGCAGATGACAGCGGACTCCTGGTGCACTGTATATCCGGCTGGGATCGAACTCCTCTCTTCATCTCCTTATTGCGCCTCTCCCTGTGGGCTGTGAGTACCTGGCTCCTCTTGTCTGGGGGGTGGTTCCTTGGAGGATGAGTGACTGTCACCAGGAAGTGGTGGTGGAGCAGTTAATATTCCTGATGTTCCTTCAGATGTACCGTGACAGGCAGGTGGAGGAAGCCGGGCGTCTTGGCTCACCATGACAGTGTTCATCAGGTTGTGAATTCCCAAGCCCCAGTCCCCAGGGCTACTGCCTGAAGGCTGTTCTTGTTTGCTCTGCAGGATGGGCTGATCCACACGTCCCTGGAGCCATCTGAGATTCTCTACCTGACAGTGGCCTATGACTGGTTTCTCTTTGGGTAGGCATGACAAGTTTTACTCATATGTGTATGCCTGCACAGCAGGGGAGAAGCCTTTCAGGGGTCCTCTTTCATGTTTGCTCACAGCCAAAGGTGGGTGTTTGGGCAGCTCCCAGTGAGCTGGGACAAGAAGGGCTGATGCCTTTTTTCACCTGAGGGCTCAGATGTCAGGCCATTTTTGACAGCATGTGCTGTTCTGCTGGTTCTGGTATGTGATTGAGCTTCCCTTTCTCTTTTTCTAGGCACATGTTAGTCGATCGACTCAGTAAAGGAGAAGAGGTGAGTGTCAGGTCTGGGGCAGTGACTGAGTACCCGTTTGTGTTCTCAGGATACTTGTCTATGGTAGCAGTCAGTATTCACTGCCTCTAGTAATATCAGTGATGTGGCTGGGGTCTGAGAAGGTTGCTCAAGTGCTGGAAATACAAGGTAGGAGCCTTGTCCCCTCGCTTCCTGATGCATAAGGTGTGGGGCTGCTTTTCTCTCAGGCTCCAGTTTTGTTGGGGGGTGTCAGCCCTGCCAGTTTTCCTGCTGTGCCATTACTGCTCAGGCCCCAGGTGAAGGGGTGCTAGGACTTGCTGGTCAGCTCAGTGATGAAAAGGATGTTTAAGGTGTGTGACTCCTGGGTGTTTGGAAATAAAGCTGGGTAGTCTTGTATGCTTGTGCTGAATGCCAGCCCTCCTGCCTGGGTGCTGCAGCTGCATGTGGCTAGCATGTCATCACAGGCTCATGGAGCAGTCTGTGCTGAGTCCAGTGTGTGTATTTGGTGGGGTGTGTCTCTGGGGGCACAGATAGGTCTGGAAGGAAGTTAAGATTAGTTGAACTAATTCTGTTCAAATCTTTCACTGTCTTAACAGCAAAAAAGATTTCTCTGACTGTAGTTGCAGTACAGTGCAATATCATTTTTGGATAGAAATCAAAAGATGGGGAGTGTGTCTAACCCTGTTGCTAATCCCCTGCTCCTCAAACTCTCGCCTCACTAGGGAATCCCCTGCCTTCCAACAGCAGAGCCAAGACCCTGGCCTATTTTCCATCTTTCAGGGGCACAAAATCCCTATATTAGTGTTGTTCCTCCCATTCATTCCTTTCCTGGAGTTCTGCTGGCTCAAGGCTGTCAGCTCTGCTCTGGTGCCTGCTTGGCCATGGGTGGAGTCAGTAGCTGCAGCAGGAGAGGGGGTGCCTGGCTGCCTCTAGTACTCCCTGCTCCCCACTTCTCCCAGGAGAAGGGCACAGCTCTGCACGTCTCTGGGCAGGGGAGGCAGAGGGAATGATGCAGAGCAGACTGGTGCGTGGCAGGGCACAAGCTTGGGACCACAGACCCTGCAGGTACCAGGTGTGGTACAGCTGTGGTGCCCATGGGGAGCATGCAGCTCTAACCCTGCCAGTCTTGCTGGGTTTGCTGCTTGCCTGGGTGTATAAGCAGCTGCTGGGGGCCATCATTTTGCCATTCTTTTCCAATGGCATAAGTACCTGCCGTGTGCTTGTGGCATGTGTGCAAGGCATTGATAAGGAGACTTGTTGTACACCTTCCTTTCTGGGGCCTCCCCACGGCAGGGAGCAGAGGAAAAGGAGGCCCAGGATGGGATGGTGGCAACCCGTGGCACATTGGAGGCTGACAGCTGCAGATTTTTTGCTATCTCCTTCTTGCACAGCACCTCCCCACCAAGATAAGAGGCTGCATGGAGCCTCGGGTTCGTTCCTGAACCGCTCTTCTCTCTCCCTTTGCTCAGATTTTCTTTTTCTGCTTCAATTTTCTGAAGCACATCACCTCTGAGGAGTTCTCTGCTCTGAAGTCACAGAGGTAAGGAGCCTGTGCTTGCTGCTGCATGGGCTACAGAGCCAGGGAGCTTGTTAGTGCTGTTTCTTTGGGGAGATAGAAGCCCTGGTGTCCTGGCCCAGTTTTCTTTAATTTATTCTGCACTCTGAAGGCTGCAAAATGGGGCCGAGGCTTGTGAGGTGCCACGTTGTGCTCTGAAAAACTGCCCATGCTGAAATGTGCTCTCTGCTTAATGAGTGTCCGTGGCTGCTTTAGCAGGGAGGAACCCAGAGATGTGTGCTCTGGCTTGAGCAGGCTGTGCAGTGAGCTCCATCAGGCACTGCTGGGGGGAGAGGGGGGGCTGGGTTTTAACAGGCTGCTCAGCATAAACACCTCTGTGTTTCAGGAGGGGCAGAAAGAAACAAAACCCACCCTGGAAGCTCTGAATAAGCATGTTACGTGCAGGGTTGCCTGTTGCCACCTTCTGAAAGCATAGGGGATGTGGATTAGAACTGTTAGTCAGATACTGCACTCTGGCCCGTCCCCTCCACTCTGCCCCCTGCACAGCTAATTCCCCACTGCTCTGATCAGCTGTGTGTGACAGAGGCCTGGCTTTGGCCAGCTTCCATGCAGTCCTGAAGTGTATCTGAGGTAACTTTGTCTTTCCTTCCCCAGAAGGAAGAGTTTGCCACCTGGCTTCACCCTGGAAGAGATCTGCATGCTCAGTGAGTGCTGTTGCCAAGCATCAGTGCCCCTGATGGGTGCTGATAGTGGTTCATCGCTTGAAGGCTTGGGTTCCCAACACCCCAGATGCATGTGCTGCCCTTGGGGCCCCACAGGAACACAGCCCCAGGGCACAGGGGAAATGTATTGCCTAAAGGGAGAGAACGTGAGACCAGGCTGCTCTTCAGGTAGCTCTGTTTTCTTTTTTTTCTAGAGCAGAAAGACCGAGGCAGCACCACGAGCCTGAGCAGTGACTTCTCCCTGGGGATGGAAAGTTCCCCTGGAGCAGCTGGGAGCTTCACCTATGAAGCAGTGGAGCTGATGCCAGCAGGAGCACAGGCTCAAGCAGCATGGTGAGGATATAACTCCTCGGAGAGCTGCTGAGCAAAAGGGACAGGCTCTGGGGACAGTAGAAAAGATATTTCTGAAATGTCTTGCCCCCCCCCCAGGTCTCCTCTCTGTAGCATGGGTGCCTTACAGCTGGGGGAGGAGTTTGGCTGTCAGAGGCCTTGCTGCAACTTTTACTACAGTGCTCCTGCACCAAAAACTGGAGAACACCCCTGTCAGGCAGGGATGCTCCTAAGTTTGCCCACTGATGGAGAGTAAAGCAGCTTTGTTTCATTTTCACCAGTTTCACTGTTAAACTTCATCCAGAAAGGATTTCATTACCTTTGAAAGGTGGTTCCAAACTACCAGAAAATTACATTTGGCAGCAGCCTCCCCCAGGGAAAAGTGGAGACAGTTTAGCTGCCCTAAAATGAAGTTTAATCAGTTTATTAGAGAGATTATACGGGGAGGGGGGGGTGTCTGCAGTTAGTGGTAGGTAGACTGGGTGGCTAAGGATCCCCTCTAACAGCATATGAGGTGTGTGAGCTGAAAGCAGGTTCCTGCCCACAGCACTGCTTAGAGATACTTCTGGGGGAGAATGCTACGTTTTCAGTGCTCCCTGTTGACAGAGAGTCACACAGGACTTGCCTCGGGATGCAGGTGACTGTCTGGAAGTGGGGAAGGTGTCTGGCAGCTCTGCTGCTCTGGAATGGGCGTTGTGCTTGCTTGTGGAGTTCCTGGTGCTGTTTGGGGATTTCAGAACCTTGCTGCAGGGTTGCCCCTCTCAGTTTAATTTTTCTCTCCTCTCCCTCAGCACACGTGAAGACACTATTTTATATTGCAATTATTTTAAATTAAATCTGGGTTGTGCTGGAGGCAGTCAGGTCCTCTGGGACTGAGCCTGCAGCCATGCTAGTGGCAGGAGCCTTTCCAAAGCACATTGTGATTCTGTAATTTAAAGTGCTGAAGAGGAGAAGAGAGAATCTTCCTGCAGAATCACAAAATGGGGAGGGGGGAGTCCCAAACTGTTTGCCAAGTAAGCAGAGCATCCTTTAACACACAAAGCATACCTATCCACAGCAAAGTGACTGCAGCAAGTAGAGGACAATCTTCCACTTGCAGGGTGCTGTAATGGAAGCATTTCTATTGCTCTGAGTGCTCAGGACACACAGACTCAACTCTGCTGCACAGAACTCAGGCATGATTTTCACAAGATGTGAAATGACCAGAGCATGCTAGAAGAGATCTGTTGCACTCACGTGGATCAGGGCTTGATTTTGTGATGTGTTTTCTAATTCTGGTTTGCTTTCATTTCCGTGGGAGACACCAGACTGGTGTCTCTGCTCCTCCAGAGGGATGGTTTGGGCTGTGCTGTGGGGCATGAGCTTGGAAAGGGGGAAGGTTGTGAGGCTTGCCATGAGTGCTCAGTGAGGGAACTGGTCAGGGATGTCTTGCTTGCAGGCTGTTGTGGCCGTGTAGTCTGGAGAACAGGAAGGGCTTGCAACAAGCTGGATGAGCTGGGCTGTGCACAGCATGAGTAGGGAGTGAAGGGGATGTGCTTTGTTGAGTTGTACTGAAAACAGGTGCCCTCGAGGTCTCTGTGCAGGGAGAGACATTTGATTTTTAGCTGTACAAACCTGTTTCGTCAGGCTGTGCTTGGAGATGTTGGCAGCTATGATAACATGAGATGAATAATGCTTGAGAGAGGCTGTGGTGTGATGTTTGAGGGTGGACACCCTTCAAGATATGAAGGGAAGATATAGTGCTTTCCACTGTACAATGAGCCTGTCTTTAGCTGCACTTGCTGACAGTGCTCAGGATCTCAGTTGGAGCTGTGAGGTGCCCTTCCATGTTTCAGGAAGAATAACATCTTTTCTCCTCAAGTTTGTTTGGCTTAGACTTTTCTTTTTCACTTGTGGGCATAGGGAGGTCTTTGTCTAATTCTCTGTGTTCTTGGAAGGAGAAAAAAAAATCTTGGAACTCTTCCAGAAAGAAAGCAAAGAAACAATTGACATAAGAAACAAAAACTTCTGAACATGGACTAGCAGAGATGTGAATTAGTCCCAAATGTGTGCCTGTTTCACATGTAACTGGATGGCACTGTGAGCTAAGGCCTGATGCAGCAGCGAACAGCAGTCATGACCAAGTCTGAATCTGCTGGCTAGGAAAGCAGCCAGAGCAGTTCTGGGCTGTCAGCACAGGCAAGGAAAGGACTGAAGTGCACCTACACGTGGAGTGAGTGTCAGCTCTGAGCACGTGGCCAGCAGTGTGGTCAGTGGCGCCTGAAGGGAATCAGTAAAAGGGAAACCAACCCTGCTGGCGTGTCCCTGTTGCCCCCCCCAGTGCACATGAACACCCACCTGGGCTGATAGGCTCTGTGGAGTTGGAGCAGACTGAAATGGTTGTTCCCCGCTGGGAGGCCCCTTGCCGGAGGCATTTTTACCGCTAGACTAAACAAAGCAGTCGCTGTGTGTGTGTGGGCTGATGCATTCTCCCATCTCCGATTTCCAGGTCACGTGGATGGGGATCTATAAAAGAATGGGCTAAGATGGGCTGAGCTCAGTGTACCCCCCTCACTGAGCGGGGTGACTCACGGTTCCTTGGCAGGGAGGAAGGTGGGTTCAGTGGGAACAAGAGCTGGTAGCTGCTGGGGTAAAACCCAGCCTGTGGCAGAAAGGCTTCCTAGTTGGAGTGTGTAGAAAAGCCAGCTTTCTCACCCGTGTCCTCCATCCCACAGGAGGAAAAGTTGTACATCATCACCACAGGCCGTGCTCTGGGGCAGAGCACAGCAGTCTGAAGACAGACTGCCTTCCACAGGCGTGGTTGAAGTCAAGTCCTCCAGCTCCTCCTCATCAACCCATTCTGATAACTTCCTGAGGATTGGAAGCAGCCCACTAGAAGTGCCCAGATCCAGGTGAGGTGGGACAGAACAGAGCATTTCTCAACAAAATGAGTGCCTGGTAAAGGGAGTGCAGGGCTGCACTTGTGTGGCTCTGGGAGCGCTGGAGCGCATGTGTTTCTGTCTACAAACAAGTCTTGAGAGGCCTGTTCCTCTCTGGCCTGACCTTCTCTGGAATGCTGGCCATTAAACACAGACACTTCTGCCTCTGCCCTCAGCGCATGCCTTGACTCTGTGAGCTCTGGCATCTCTGCATCCTGCATGCCTGGAGCTCACAGCACTCTGTCTTAGTGCACCCACCGGGGTTTGAAATGGCTGTGGTGTTTGGGGAGCGAAGCTCTTCAGACCAAGCAGACCTCACTCTGCATCTAAGCTGTCCCTCTTTCCACCTGCTGACCTTCCTGTTGCTGCAGGCTGGAAGGAACTCTGGGTGCTGGTGGCAAGCAGAGGTGGGAATCTGCTGGGAGCAAGCTGTGCAAAGGATTCCGCCTGGAAGGCTGTGTGTTCCTGCTGGGCAGCTGGGGAATGGGGACCCTGGACCTGAGCCTAATCTCATGCCTTAACAAAGGATATTCTGGCACCCTTCTGGAGTCTGATGCTGCCATAGGGCAGAGTCGAGCGGTGAGCCAGGCTGGGGAAGAAAGAACGGTGCCTGTGGAGCAAACACCATGTGTTTAGGCCAACAGGGAATAAAGAGACTCTTAGATAAGAGGTTGCTGTTAACAACATCAAATGCCTGTGTAGTCTCTGCAGGTTTTCCAGTGAGTCTTTTTCTAGTGATTCCGAAACAGCCATCAGCCAAATTTTAGTACTCTCTCTCATCATATAGAAAACAAAATGACAAACAAGTAAAGCATTGAAAATTTATGAGACTTTCTTAACTAGTTTCTTGATTTCAGAGAAAAAACAGTCTGACAGTTTTCATAAATGATGCTAACTGTTCTCCCCAGGGAAAGACATCAATAGGAGGGGTTTGAGTTGTTGCTGGGGCCCACCTCTACATTCACTGTAAGATTAAATGAATCTCCCAAGAAGAGAAGAAAGTACTGGAAAGAAAACAGCTTGTCTTGGGAGCTGCTTTGTTCATGATGATAGTGCCACAATCCCTGTGTGTGGTCTCATGCCATTCCCAAGGCCTGTCAGGCTGTTCAGCACTGAGCTGGTAGCAAGCTTGCAGCAGTACCCTGAAAGAAGCAGTTTATAGTGTTTCTGGCAGACTCTGCTCTGTAAGAGCAAAGAGGAGAAACAGAGGAGGCAGAAGAGCACCAGAGGAAGGGTTAGGGTTGTCTTGTCAGACACTGACACAGGTTGCACTCTCCAGGGCCTGAGCATGGTTATATTTTCTCCGGAGAGAGAGACTCTGTCACTCCCCTTGACTTTGGTCTCCCTGCTTGGACTGTGTTAATCTGGATTTGTCTGGTGAGCTCCATGCAGGTAATGGGTATCACAGTACCTTCAGTCACCATTCTTCACCCTGAAGGAAAGGATGAGTCCCATTTTGGGTGGAGAAGGAGTGTATCTGTAATGGAAGGAAGAGGTAAATTCTGTGCCTTCACCTCCTGAAAAATGGTAGGACTAAGATGGAGAAGCAGGAGCACAGAGATTGATCAGGATGCCAAAAATACCTTTATCCCTGCAGTGCAGTTGGCAGGTTAACACCCAAGGCTCTTAAGACGAAGAAACTATGTACTTGACTTCCTAATCCTCTGTTTGTGTGGCCATAGCAACAAAACACTTTTCCCAACTGCTGCTGCAGTGGTTAAAATGGTTGCTTGTAAAATGCCAGCAGGCATCCTTCAGGTAGTTCAGGTCAGCAGCCCAGTGCAGGTGCTGGCAGGTAGGGGAGCTCTGGAGGGAGCAGGAAGGCAAGTCAGCAGGAGAGATGAGCAGGGCCTGAGAGGGGAACTGGGCTGTCCTAAAAGAAGGGGTCATGGATGCTCACTCAGACAGTGGGAGCCAAGCCCTTCTCCTGAGCAGGGCATGTCAGCAGGCTGCTGCTGCCATCACCTCACCAGCCCATCTTGTGACTCCTGCTCTGAATCCTGTCCTGGGTACCTGTAAATCCTGGGATGTTAGGCAAAGAACAAAGGCAAATTCCTGATGGGCTTTCTGGCTTATTTCGATGCGATGGTTAAGATCACATCTGCTGAAGACAAACATGCAGGGAGATACTGCACAGACTGTTTGCAGAGTAGGACAAGGTGCTGCTTGTTCCACAGACAGAGAGCTCTGAGTATGGCAGACAGCGTGCCTTGAATCAAACCCCCTGCATGTGAGGGGGGTAACAGCTTGCAAGCCACGTCCTGTATTTGCGTTTGACACAGTCCAAGCATCCCATGACACTGCAGAAAAAAATCTGTATCTGTGTCAGGGATTTAGTGTATGTGTACATGGCACTAATGTGGATTAGCAGCTGGATAATCTTTGGTTGAATGTGCTTTTGCTAAGTCAATTAAACAAACCCCAAAGTACTGTGATCTGAAGAGTCAAGATCTGCTGCAGGCATCAAGTCGCAGAGGATCTGCTGTGACCAATAGCCACAGAGAACCCCCTTACCTTACATAAGGGCTGCAGAGGGCTCAGCTGTGGGTCTGGAGGGCCACTGAGAACAGAGTGAGACAGAGAAGCTGCTGCCCCTTGGCTTTGGGGGTTTCGTTGGTAGTGAGGAGGATACATGAGCACTGTGTGACTTGTTCCTTACAGCCACCTTGCTCAGAAGGTTTATCTGCTTTGTGGCAGCTTGGGATAGTAACCACAGCAGGAGAGGAGTTGTTTACAGGAATGTTTTCTGGAGTTATTGCAGGACTGTGCCACAAAATGGACTTGGCAGCTGGCACATGGCATTCTGCAGCCAGAAATGGACGGGCTGCTCGGGCACTATCAGCCTGTAGATAACTGCCTGGGATCCAGCCAGGGCTCTCAGCACTTGGCAGAGAGCCATACTCCTTGCCAACACTTCCCACGCAAAGGTGGGAAGGGCTGCCCTTTACTCCAGGTTGCCTGCACATACAGAACCTACTTAACGCTTCAGTTTGAGGCACAGAGCATGCGCCGGCAAATGAGCTGCTTCCCAAATAGCCCCTAGGTGTGCAGGATACATCAGGTGAGTGGGGGCAGCACGGGGCAGGATGGCAGCCTGGCTGTTGGCACTTGGAACCCGTCTCAGTGATGTATTGGGAAAGAGAAGGCTCCCTGAATGTTGCTCTGCCTTGGGTATTGGCTGTCCTCTGGCAGGCGAGTGGCCGTGTGCTCTGAAATGCTTTGCCTTGTGCAGCGTGTTGCATGGGAAGCACTGACCTAATTAAAAGGAACCATTCCAGGCTAGGAGCTGCCAGTTTATGGCCTGCGAGAGGTCCCTCCTTGTGTGAAGGAACAGCTTGCAGCTCATCTCTGTTTTGCTAATCTAATTTTGTTAATCTTGCACTTTTGAGGGAGTTTCTTCCCACTCATGGACCTGAAGAGGTGGGTGTGTGAAGCTAACTTTGATTCTTTTTCTGTCTGCCATTAGATGTCTGTGGCAGAGACAGCGACTTGAAGACTTGCTGTATCTCATCTCCTCCTGACATCTATGTCAGCTTTGCTGTCATTGTCCAGCTGCTTCCCCAGGCCCTCCACAGTTAGCTGCCCTCACAGTTAGCCAGCCTCTGCCATGGCTGTCATGTGTTGCAAGCATGTTGTTCTTACAGACCTGGAGTCTGGTCTTGGTGCCCCAGCAGCTCCAGCTTGCTCCAGAGGCCTCACTGATGCTCTTTTTGAGCCTCTGCAGTGAGACTTTACAGGGAGCTTTCAGAGCAGGAATAACAGGAAGACTTTCACCTCTAGCCTTGACTGGATTGCACTCGGGTACAGTCACCCCAGAGGTCTGGTCTTGTTCTCAAGCCAAGCTCAGCTTTTAAGAACCTCTGCTGTCCCTGCAGTGCAGACACAAGATCTCCCGTGCCCTGCCTTCCCAGCCTTGGTCCCTGCTGTCTCTCAAGGCTGTTCAAGATGCTTGTTGGTTGTGACACTTCCTCGGGAGCCTCCCTTGCTTTGGGGATAGAGGGGATAGTCTGCCACAGTGTCTTAGCTCTGCTGGCTAGGCTCAGATCTCTCTGCCAGGAGAGGGATGACCTGTACTCATTGCAGAGTCAATCAGTTTATTCAGTTAATTGACAAGTGTTTATTCTGCTGCCTGGAAGCAAGATGAGGAATTGACTGCCTCGAACTCCTAGACCCCAGTGTTGTTAGGTTAGGTGTAACCCTACTAAGCTAGCACAGCCGCTTGACAGGGTTGGGGACCCCAGCAATGGCTGGAGGGCTAGAGAGTCACTGAGAGTTAGTCTTGTGGGAGGTACATGATGCTCTTATCAGCCTGTTCAAGACAGGATTCAAGAAATCACTTGATCCACCTCCAAGATGTGGTGTAAGATCAGTCTAATCTTAGGATGGAAGGTGACCAGCAGCTGAAAGTTGAGTCCACACACCCAAAGCAGGAAACAATTTTCTGTTCACCTTCTTTAGCACAGATTTACCTGACTGGTGTGGTTGATGATATTGGGCAGAGGGACATTTTTACTGTCCCTGGTGCCCTGGATGATGGCTTGTGGTTTGGGTACAGTCTCCTGGATACTACTCTCCCTTTGCAAGAGCTGCAGAGCTCTGCTCAGTTCTTTCCACCTTCATCTGGAGATCCTGCTGTAGCCCAGACCCTTCTCTGTCATTCAGACTTGCCCTCTCCACAATCTTTGTTTCTGCCTGGCTACAAACCTGTCCTCTCTTCAGCACTCATCTCTTTTCTAGCAGAGTCCTGTCCTGCCTGCTTTCAGCCCATGGAGCCCATTGCCTGTAGACTCTTCACTGCTTTAACTCAATTTCTTGTCACTGCGTGTGACATTCTTGTTTTTCCTGTCTGGCTGTGCTGTACTCCCAGAGAGGTGACATCCTTCTCTTCCCTCTGCACTGGAGCAGTGTTCCTCCATGCCTCTCCCTCGCTGCCTGCACTGTTCCCAGCATGGCACCACACTCTTGGCCCCAACGCTCTGCCTGCTCTCCTTCACACTGACTCCCTCCACTTTATCTTCCAAAGGCAGGGAGAGGTGTAGATGTCACTGAACAGCTGCTCCTCTCCCCTTACAAATTCCTCACTTTCCAGGGAAGGTATCCCTGACCTCCAGCAGGTCTTTCTTAGAGTATATGCTGCAATTTTGCTTTCAGTAAAACGCCCCTGTTCTTACTTTGGCATTATGTGCCCCAGGAAAGACACCTTTTTGCAAGAAGGGGGTTCTCCCAGTACTCCAGCCCTCACTCCTTGGTTCATTCAACAGCCAAAGGACAAGAACAGGTGAAGCTCTGCCCTTCTTGATTTCTGCTGTGTTGCCCTTACAGAGCCTGAGCTGCCAGGCAGGGAGGGGTGTTACCCCCAAACTGCAGCTGTAATGGGAGGCTGACATAAAGGGAGCTGTGTGGCTCTGCTTGCACAGCCAGCTCAGGACCGTGCTTCACACTGCTCAAACTTGGCTGTATTGATCAGACTGGTTAAATGGCAAGGCCTGGAATTAGATCGAGATTGCAAATAGGTTTCCTGCTGTGCATCTCTACCCACCATTACCTTCCAGTCTTGCTCAGGTCCTTCTTGCTGTTGGAGATCCTGTCTTTCTGGCTGTTCTCCTGGTCCCTTGGGGAGCAGCTGCAGTGCGCCACTGCTATTCTTAGCTGTGAAGACAGCGTGCAAGTACCTGGCCCAGCAGAGCTGGAGCTGGTGCACTGCTCTCTGCCCAGCAGAACTCAGATAAATTATCCAGAAGATCTTGGTAGTGTGTAATTGAGCAGCTCTGCCACAGGCTGTGCTTCCAGCTATGTACACTCTGCTGTGCAGCAAGGCACAGTAATTGCTTGCTCCCTTGGAAGCCAAGAGCTCTAGGTTTGTCTCAAGTGATTGTGCCCTCTTCTCTGAGATTTTGGGGGGATGCCTCAGATTTACTTACGTTTTTTGCTTCTTCCTTTCCTGGTGGGAGGTTGCATACATCAAACAATTATCCTCCCTTGGTTGTTTATCCTGCCCTAAAGATGTTTTGTCACCTGGTTTCTGGCACGGTCCTTTCTTCTAACACAGGAATAAAAAGATGTTCAGGTGCTGGGGGGAGGCGCCATGGGGACATCTTGAGCACTGGCTCTGTTCAGATCTGGTGGGAATGCCTCAGGAGCAATCTGCTTTCTAACTGCTGCTGGGACAAGGATCTCTCAGTCTTTCTCAGCACTAACCAAGTCACAACCTTCATTTGCTGTGCTGCCCTGGGATGTGCTAACAGCTGCAGCAAGCAACAGGGGAATGCCCCTTGTACAGCACAACGTCCGCATCCACGAGGGATTCGGGGCAAGACGTGCTGTTGCATCTCACTAATGGGTTTCTCAGTTCTGCATGGCCATCTGCTTCTTGCTGGCTCTCTCCTGTCCGGCTCCTGGTGTTCTCCTGCTGCTTTGTGGGCCTCAGCCAGCTTGGCTCTGCCCTCGCTTTCAAAGGAGAGGCTTGGCCTGGGGCCCAGCCAGAGCTGCATGTTGCACCCTGGTGCCCGAGTGTCAGAGCTGCTGGCACCGGCGCTGCTGGCCGTGCGCCCGGCAGGTCCCTGGCACCGGCATGCGGCTGAATGACCTGACTGACGGCGCCGTCTCCCTCTCTCTCTGCCCCAGATCGGCCGACCACTCTCTGCCCGGATCTTCCGTTTCCACAGACTTTGGCAGCTGGCAGATGGTGACAGGGTGTGGCAGTATTCGGGAGCAGGCAATCCTGAGCGCAGACGCCTCTCTGCCTTGCAGCTTCCCGGATGAGTTCCCTAGCACTTGCCTGTAAGTGTCTCAAATGCAGGATCTCTCCTTGGGTCTCTTGGCTGGCTGCGAGCACTGGAACTTTATCACCCTGGCACTTTCAGAGAAGCCCGGGAGCCCATAACAAACTGTCCTGTCTTCTCTGCCTTGATGTTTTCCATCCACAAACTCGGTCCCTGAGTGCTATTTGCTTATGCTGAACACGGAAAGAAGCCGGTGCTTTCTCTGCCTAATGATGGGGGAGCACTTTGCTTTCTGTAGGAAGAAGAGGCTTTTCTCTCTTACTCGAAGATGCTGAATTTGGGCATAATTGAGTGCTTTTGAGGATGCATGTTTGTCAGGACAGCACTGATAACCCAGATTTTCTTGCTTTTGGATTTTGCTCACCGACATCTCCCCGCTGGGGTCACATCCTTGCTGCAGGATGAGAAGGGCTTTCCTTCTGTAAGGAATTTGTCTGGCCTTGTGCAGCATCATTTGCAGGTGCTGCATCTGGCCAGCGCAGAGCCACAGAGACCCTGCATCCTGCCACATCCTGCCATGTGAAATGGCTGGGAGGCAAATGTTCCTCCCCAAATAGAAAGCCACCTCTGGATGCTCGAAATACCGGAGATGTGCTTTAATTGCTGTTAGAGGAGAACCTTGGCTTGTGCCTTCAGGCTGCACGCTCTCCATCAAGAGACTGAAATGGCAGGTCAGGGGCTGCTGCTAACAAGCAATGTGAGAACTGTGCTGCGAGACACTCAGTCCCTGACCGAGATCTGTGTACGTGCTTTGGAGGCAGAGGGCAAGCGACATGAAACCCAGCATCTCCTGTGAGACAGGCTGGCTGCCCTGGCTCACTGTCTCGTGTGGCTGCGTGCTGTGCTGCTGAACAGGGCAGAGCAGCTGCCCTCAAGTTACTGTGAAGCTACAAGACCCATGAATTGGCAGATCAAAAAAATCACAGGAGGTGTTGGACGTGGCCTGACTGGGATTTGCACTCCTCCCTTCTTGCTGACCTGCTCCTGCTGTTTGGAGGTGGGTGAGGGAGCAGAAGAGACTGAAGGATGGGCATCTGAACAGTGACTGCTTTACTGTGTCCCAAACCTGGCTGTGCTTGGGGGCTGCTGAGCACCAGAAAGTTATTGCTGCCCTTGGAGTTGGATCCAACGTCAGGATAGGGAATTCAGTAGAGAAATATGAATCAGAGTAGAGATGCCTCAGGCTCATGCAGTTTGGAGCATGGCTGCTTGGGGCAGGGAGTTCAAAGGGAGGGGACCAGTGGTGGTGTTTCTGCTGTGAATGTTCTGCCCTGTTCAGCTGTTCACTAGAGCTGTGGGGTGCTCAGGGTTCAGGGACCACTCAGCTGTGGGTGTTGCAATCAGCCTCTGCGTGGAAGGGATGAAGAGTTCAAAGGGATATTGTCTTGAGCTTAACCTGGGACCTCCACCCTGTCTCTGCTCTGCATCAGCCCTGTTTGCTCAGGACCCCATTGTGGTTTTATCCCATTTTTTTGCAGCCTGGCACAGTTGATTTTTTTAAAAATTCCATTTAAGTTCCCACTTTGCATCTCCACTGGCAGCAGCTCGATGAAGGTACGCTTTTCACAGCCTACTTCTTGTGCTTGTGTGGGGCTTGTCAGGGCTTACTTCGAGCTGGGGCTTTGACAGCCTCCTCTCATCCCGCACCCCAAGCTGCAGGCGAGCGGGCAGGCTGTAGGAAGTGTAGCGGGGCAGAGTGCCGTGGATTTGGCAAAGAAGCGGGACCTGCCTCCGCGGGGAGCTGCGAGGGGTGAAGCCATGCAGCCGGTCTGCAGGGCTTGGGGTGGAGCAGTGGCTGCCTGCTTGACCCTGTGACACCTGGGGTGTCTCGCTCCATGAAAGAAACCCAAAAATCCAAATAGGAAATCTGTCCTGTAAAGAAGTGTGAGAGCCACAAACCACGGGACCTAAACTGCTGCACCCCCTCCCTTACCTCTGCGCGTGACATCTAAGATCACTGCTCCAGGGTGCAAGTAAGTCCTGCCTTCATGGAGCTTATTTTTAATGCTAGCAGGTTTTCGAGTTCCACGTCCTAATTAGGTTGCCAAAAAGCATCTCTTTAATGTGTTTAGATATGTTGTTGCCTTTTTTTTGCCCTCTGGCTCCTCTTTATTATCAGACACGGTAAACAGCGGCCTGGTTGGCTGCCTCGGCATCGCTTGCTGTTTATAGGCCTCCCACCATATCCTCTTGCTGCTGTTTCCGGACCGAAGCTGTTGGCTGTGGGTGGTTAACACTTCCATTCAGATGAGCTGTGCCAATTTATAGCCAGCCCAGGCGCTGGAGAGATTAAAGAGAATTTTTTATGGAGAAGGTTCGCGCTGTGCCCTTGGAGTGACCTTTGAGGAACGTCTTAATCTCTCTGGGAACCACTGGCATATCGCAGAGGCACCACAGCAAGGACGGTTTTAGGCTGGAGCACTTGGAACAGCTGCCTCTGAGCAGCCCCAGCCTTGTTTTGCCCTGCTCCCTCAGCTGAAATCCTGCCTTCCCTCTGCTGCCTTCCCCCTGCCCCTAACCATGGGTGGATCAGCTGGAGAGGAGAGCAAGTCCCATGGGAAGCCATGCCCTACTCTGCTCTTGCTTGCCGGGAGCAGCTGTGCTGGGGAGCAGAAGTAAATCGCTGCTCAGCTCTCCTCTTCCTATGGCTGGAGCATTCCTCGGGGCTTTTGTCACCTTGTCTGCTCCCTCTTGTTCCCCCTTCCCCAAAGCTGTCTGTGGTGGCACGAGCACGCAAGGCTGGGGCTGGTGGAAGTGAGGGATAAGTTGCAAGTAGGTTGGACGGAACTGTCCAGGCACATGTGGACAGGCTCCATCTGGGAACACTGTGGGAGGAGGGGCATGCATCCACCTGGCCAAAGCACCACTTTGTGTATGAACTGTGGCCTTGTGGGCACCGTGGTGGTGGGAGAAACTGGGGAGGGGGTGGGTGTGAAGGAGGAGACCCAGGAGGAGGTGGAGGCCAGTGCTGTGAACTGCTCCGTGGCTTGGATGGGGAGGTGGTGGCACCAGCTGGATTAGACAGAACATTTTGGGGCTGGCATGGCCTCGGCCACTGCAGCCAGTTGAGCACCATGGACCTGCTGCCACTGTGGACAGAGACCCAGCCTTGCTGCCAGTTCAATGTCAGGAGTAAGAGGGAAGAGGTGAGGGATGGCTGCAGTCACTGACCTCCCCTTCTCTCTCCTAGGCTGGTGTCAGCAAGCGACCGCGAGTCCCGACTGGAAGAAGTGCGTTCTGCCTTTCTGGCCAGCTACAGCCGGACCATCGGCCTGAAGGCCGTGCCCCCCAGCCCCTCAGGGGCCATCGGTGGCCTCCTCGAGCAGTTCGTGCGGGGCGTGGGACTGAGAGGCAGCAGCACCCTCTGAACACGGCATTCCCAGACCACTGCCTGGAAAACCGGGGCTGGCGAGTCCCGCAGCAGAGTCCTGGGAGCCCCTTTTCGGTGCGGGCACCTGCTGCACCCTGCGCCCTCCGCCGGACCCCCCTGCCTGGGGCTGGGGGGGTGTAGGGGCTTCGGCGAGTCTCTGCAGTAAATGACCGAGCTGTGCCCTCTCCTGCCTCCTCTCTGGGCTGCGGGCGGGGGAAGCCGCGCTGCCGGGGTGCTGCTCACTTATCAGTAGCCCGGCCCGCGCTCCCGGGAGCGGCGGCACCGAAATAAGGTCGAGCCGGGACCGGGAGGGCGTGATGGGGGCTAAGACCCCTCTGCCCCGGTCGGGAGATCCCGCTGGAGCCGAGCCGGGAGCTGGGGCTGAGCCCCCGGGGCCGAGTCCCCCGATGCCCCGGAGGGCGGGGCCGGCGGGAAGGGACCGTCGTGCCCAAGATGTGCTGTGCCTGTGCNCTGCGGGGCTGCTCGCCGCGTCCCTCTGCCCGCTGGTCAGCCCCTGGCTCCGGGGGCTGCGGGTCCTTCTCGCTCTCCGGTGGCTCTCGGTGCCACGGTGTGTACCCAGCGCTTCTCTGCCCTGTTGCCACCCGTACAGGCAGGTCCCGTTCCCTTCGCGGGGGTGCCGGTGGATGCTGGCACCGGGCACGGCTGCGTGGAGTGACCCGGTGCCCCCCACGGGGGTCTGGGGCGCGGGACGGCCCCGCGTGGGGCGATGCCTGTGGGACCGGGGTGATGCCGGCGGGGCGCCAGGTGCCGGCGCTGCCCGGTTAGGCGAGCCCGGTGCAAGGCGACGGAACCGGGAGCGGGGAAGCGCTGGCGATAGCGGGACGAGGGCTGCGGGAGAGTGGCTGCTCCGTGCCCCGGGGTCCGCGGGGCAGGCGGCAGAGCCTGAGCCGATCTGCCGGCCGCTAAATATAGCCCGTCGGAGGCACCGCGGCCGGGGGTCCCGCCCGCAGGGACAGCAGCACCGGCGGCACGGAGCCGCCTGCNTGCAGCGCCGAGCCGAGCCGTGCCCGTGCCGTGCCCGCCCCCGGGCGCGCCTCCTCGGCGGCGCGGGAGGAGGCGGCGCGGAGCATCGGCGGCGCCCGGGCGGGGATGGCGGCTCCGGGAGCGCTGGAGCCGGCGGCCGGCAGCGTGCCGGGCACCAAGGTGNGGCACGGCTGCGTGGAGTGACCCGGTGCCCCCCACGGGGGTCTGGGGCGCGGGACGGCCCCGCGTGGGGCGATGCCTGTGGGACCGGGGTGATGCCGGCGGGGCGCCAGGTGCCGGCGCTGCCCGGTTAGGCGAGCCCGGTGCAAGGCGACGGAACCGGGAGCGGGGAAGCGCTGGCGATAGCGGGACGAGGGCTGCGGGAGAGTGGCTGCTCCGTGCCCCGGGGTCCGCGGGGCAGGCGGCAGAGCCTGAGCCGATCTGCCGGCCGCTAAATATAGCCCGTCGGAGGCACCGCGGCCGGGGGTCCCGCCCGCAGGGACAGCAGCACCGGCGGCACGGAGCCGCCTGCCCAGGGGAACACTTCCAGCACATCCTCCAAACTCTGGGCCGGACATGGGGCTGCCGTACCCCTCCCTGCTGCTGCCAGCCCCACAGACAGCAGGCAGAGGGGGCTGCGGGACCGGGCAGCTCCGAGCAGGGACCGGGGATCGGACCTGGAGACAGCCCAGGGCAGGGGCATCCTTCGGCTGTGCAGCCCCACGGCTCAGCCCTGCCCAGGGTGGAGTCTCTCTCCTGCGCTGGCTTAGCCCCGCCGCCCCTGGCCGTGCCTCAACCCACCCTGTGCTGGCACCTCAGGGGTGCGGGAAGTATCCCAGCAGAGCCGGTCGCAGCCCCCGGCACTTTCCGGTGTCACACCGTGCACAGGACGACGATCAATCGCTCCGCCGGTAGCAGTGTCGGGGGGTGCCCAGTGGCTGTCGGCCCCTGCTCCAAGTGCCTCCTTTCTTCTCACTCCTGCACCCTGCCATTAGCCACGCTCCTGCTGCCGGGGCGCGGCGGGCACTCAGCCGGCGCCGGCGGCACCGAGGAGGGTTTCATCCTCTAAATGGGTTCCCTGTCATGTTCAATCATCATCAGCGCTGCTCGCCGCTCGCTCCGCTGTCCCACCGAACCTTGCGGTGGGAGCCAGCGTGTCTCCCTGGAGTGCCGGGGCTCTTAGCCGCGAGTCCCAGCACGGCCTTTTGGCATGGTGCTGTGGCCCATGGTGAGGGGGTGGACATGGGGACCCGTTGCAGGGCCGGGTGGGTGGCACTCGAGGTGGCTCACACCTGGCTCTGTTCCCCCAGGAACCTGCTGGACATGGACACCTTCTCCAAGTCTGACCCAGGTGGGTGTCGGGGCCGGGCAGGGGGCATGGCATGGCACAGACACGGCCCGGCAGCCTGGCTCCCCTCCTCTCTCCGCAGTGGTGGTCCTCTTTGTGCAGGGCTCGGGGAGCAGTGAGTGGAAGGAGGTAAGCATGGCCCCTGCTCCTGACTAATCCCCGGCTGGGTTAAACGGGCCCATATGGCCACCCGTGTTCACGCTAATGATCTCTCCCTGTCCACGCTAATGATCCGGCCCCGCCAGCAGCGCTAATCCCCCGCTGGGATTAACGCCGAGGCAGCTGCAATGGGGAGGGATCCTGGGGGGGGGTCATCCTCACCCGTCTCCCTGCAGTTTGGACGCACCGAGGTGATCGACAACACCCTGAACCCTGACTTCGTCCGCAAGTTTGTCCTCGACTACTACTTCGAGGAGAAGCAAAATCTCCGCTTCGACGTGTGAGTAGGGTGGCCAGGGAAGGGCTCGGCTCCACTCAGAGTGAAACAAAGCACCGAGTCAGTAATAAATACATAATAAGTAAGGATACAGTAGCGAAAATCCCAGATGGGTGGGGAAGCAGGGCTGTGTGCCGGGGCACCCCTGCAGGTTGGCTCAGGGCTCTGCTCTCCCACACCAGCTACAACGTGGACTCCAAGAGCTGCTCCGCTTTAAAGCAGGTGAGCACAGCCTGTGCCGGGAGGGACTCGTGGTGGGACACCCCGAGGCTGTGCCCTGTGTGGGTGCTGTCCTGCCGGGAACAGGTGCCCCTTGGAGGGTTCTAACCCGCTTTCCATCTCTCTGTGCCCCGTGGGGACTGACAGAAGGTATGTACACACTGTGCACCAGCAACTGCTCTGCCCTGCGAACCCAGCCCTCATGGGCGTGCCTGGTGGGGCTGGGTATGGCCACGACACTCCATGGGGGTGGCTTTTGGGGGGCAGGATGGGTATAGGGTGGCCCAAGGGGGTCCAGGATGGGTCCGGGACATGTAGGGTGGTTTGCACTGGAGGGAGAGCACAGGGTGGGTCCAGAGCTGTAGACTGGCCCTGGGGGCACAGAATGAGTGCACACACGGAGTGTGCACCTGGGGTGGTCCCGGGGGTGTGCAATGGATCCTGGGCTGGGAGGTGGCTGGCAAATGGACACAGGGTGGATTCAGAACACAGAGACAAATTGGTGGCAGGTCCCACGGCTGCAATAGTGAGGGCGAGGGGTGGGTGTGGGTTGTGGGGGACTGTGACAAAACCCTGTGGGATCTCAGAGTGTTGTGTTTGGGGCACAGGACTTCCTGGGGCAGGCGTTTGTGGCACTGGGAGAGGTGATTGGGGCTCAACGGGGACGCCTGGAGAGACCTCTCACGTGAGTCACACCCTATGGTGGGGTGAGAGGTGGGTCCCACACTGTGTCCTCACTACCTGCCCCGTGAAACCCCTCCCTGAACATTCTATGCTCTGGGGACTCTGGTCACACTGCCAACCACCAGCTGTGGGACACAAGCCCAAACCCTGACCCCACCTCTTGCCCCTGGCATGTTCTCCTTGTGCCCAAGCTGACTGGGTGCCTCTGGTCCCAGGGGGGTCCCAGGGAAGCGGTGTGGGACCATTCTGCTGCTGGCCGAGGAGCTGAGCAACTGCCGGGTGAGTACCCATGTCCTGGTGAGGAGGGGACTGCGTGGCCCATCAGCACAGGTGGCTGCAGGTGTTGGCATTGAGGAAGTGGCTGGCAGTGACAGTCCCTGTCCCCAGGACATCGTCACAATGCAGCTGTGTGCCAACAAGCTGGACAAGAAGGACTTCTTTGGAAAATCCGACCCCTTCCTTGTCTTCTATCGTAGCAACGAGGACGGCACGTGAGCGCAGGGGCCTGGAAGGGTGGGCAGGGTGTTGGCGTCACCAATAGGCACAGCCCAACCCTGCCCTGTCCCCACAGCTTCACCATCTGCCATAAGACAGAGGTGGTGAAGAACACACTCAACCCGGTGTGGCAGCCCTTCACCATCCCTGTGCGTGCCCTCTGCAATGGCGACTACGACCGGTATGGCAACAGGGACAGGGACAGGGACAGCTGTGGGGCCAGAGCAGGGTATGAGCAGTTCTTCATGGGTTTGGCCCCTCAGCGACAGGCAGCTCAGAACTGGGTCCTGACTTGAGTTTTTTTCTCTTTTGCAACCCAAATTACATAAAAGCATCCCTTTCCTTTCCAAAGCCCCCGTCATGACCCAAATTTCCCACTTCCCTCCAGGCAGAGCTGAGGGCCAAGCAGGCAGGGTAGCTCTGCTGGCACCTGGCGGGCAGCATGCTTGCTGTGGGGTGGGCTGAGGGGCTGGTTATCCCCAAACTGGGGGTCAGAGGGGCTGTGCCAGCCAGGCTGGTGGCTCACCCACTGCCCACCTTTGTTTTCAGGACAGTGAAGATAGATGTGTATGACTGGGACCGGGATGGGAGGTGAGGCAGGGGACATTGGGGTGCTGCTGCTGCTGCTTCCCAGGGTGCCCCTCACTGAGCTGCCTGGCCATGCCAACCCTGCATTCCCCCACAGCCACGACTTCATTGGGGAGTTTGCCACCAGCTACCGGGAGCTCTCTCGAGCACAGAGTCAGTTCACAGTGTATGAGGTAGGGCTGTGGGTCAGAGGCAGGGCCAAGGGATTCCCCAGCTGGGACCGACCCATCCCCATGCCCACAGGTACTGAATCCCAGGAAGAAATGCAAGAAGAAGAAATATGTGAATTCTGGCACTGTGAGTGGAGCCGGGGCATTCCTGGGGCTCTTGCCTTTGGTGGGGCTGGGGCTGCTCCATCTGCTCTGCCTGCTGGGATCAGGGGGCTATGGGTCTGACCCCCTGTGCCCACAGGTGACACTGCTCTCCTTCTCTGTTGAGTCCGAGTTCACCTTCGTGGACTACATCCGGGGCGGGTGAGTGGGGGGCCGGGAGCCCCCCGGCTCCTCGAGACCTCCCATGGGTGAGAGTCTCGGGGCAAGGATGGTGGCCAGCCTGGGGGTGATGAGGGGCTGGGGAGGGGGTGCAGGACACTGGCACCGGGCTGTGGGGTGCTGGCTGGGGAAGGGGGGGCCCAGACAGTGGGTCCAGGCTGGGGAACACCCACACTGTGGGCGGGAAGATGGTATCCCCACGCTGTGGGGCCGGCAGCCTCCCTCGCTCTCCCCTCCAAGGACGCAGCTGAATTTCACCGTTGCCATCGACTTCACGGCCTCCAATGGTGAGTGCAGCCGGTGTCTGGGGGGTCCCTGTCGCTGTGGGGCTGGCCATGGGGCGGGTGCGATGGGCACTGTGCTGCAGGGTTGCCGTCACAGCCCACCTCGCTGCACTACGCAAGCCCCTACCAGCTGAGCGCCTACGCCCTGGCGCTGAAGGCAGTGGGGGAGATCATCCAGGACTACGACAGCGACAAGCTCTTCCCTGCCTATGGCTTCGGTGCCAAAGTCCCACCTGACGGCAAGATCTCCCACCAGTTCCCCCTGGTGCGCCCTCCCCTCAGGGCAGGCCTGAGGGTGAACCCAGACCTCTTGGCTGTGGGTCAGGGTTGGCCATGGGGTGCCCACAGCAGCTTGGAGGGGAGGGGGGAGCACCCTGGCCACATCCTGCTCTGGCATCCCGCAGCCTGGGGGACACTGGGAGCCGTGGTTCCCCTCCAAGCACCCACCCCTGTCCCCCAGAACAACAATGCAGAGAACCCCAGCTGTGCCGGCATCGAGGGCGTGCTGGAGTCCTACCTCCAGAGCCTGCGCACTGTCCAGCTCTACGGTCCTACCAACTTCGCCCCTGTCATCAACCAGGTGGCTGGGTGAGCGCTGGGGGACTCCCCCCTTTGCCATCCCCAGATGCCACTGGTCCCACAGCAGGAACAGTTGCCCCACACCAGTGGGGTGCTGGAGGGACCCCATCCCTTGTGCCCACAGGACAGCCGCCCAGGTGACCGATGGCTCACAGTACCACGTCCTCCTCATCATCACTGACGGTGTCATCTCCGACATGCTGCAGACCAAGGAAGCCATCGTCACCGTGAGCTCACCCTCACTGCCATGAGTTCACCCCACGTTGGCACTACCCCAGCTGACACCCTGCCTCTGCTCCACAGGCTTCCGCCTTGCCCATGTCCATCATCATCGTGGGAGTGGGTCCAGCTGAGTTTGAGGGTGAGTCAGGACTTGTGGACACTACGGAAGGGGAACAGAAACAGTGTCCCTTCCTCTGGGACCCTGAGAGCATCCCAGGGGATGGCGTTTCCGTCCCCGGTGTTCGCCCCACCGAGGCTTGGTGACACCACCTGTCACCCCCAGCCATGGAGGAGCTGGACGGTGACGAGGTGCGGTTGTCTTCTCGGGGGCGGTTCGCCGAGAGGGACATTGTACAGGTAACACTGGCATTGAGCCCAGCCCCACCATGGGTGAGAGATGCTCAGTCACCCTTGCTGACCCCTGCGGTCAAGGGGTTGTTTCCAACCGGGCTGCAAACTTCTTGCCCTCAAAGTTTGTGCCATTTCGGGATTACGTGGATGACTCAGGCAACCAGGTGCTGAGCATGGCTCGCCTGGCCAAGGACGTGCTGGCTGAGATCCCTGAGCAGCTGCTCTCCTACATGAAGACCCGTGACATCAAACCTCGCCGGGCAGACCCTGAGTAGCTCTTCCATGAGCTGTGGGACTGGCTGGTGGGGCAAGGATGTGTCACCTTTCCTCTGTCGATGGACAGGGCTTAGCCATGGAGACGTGGCCCCACAAGGGAGATAACCAGCTGCTACAGGTGCTGAAAGCTGGAAACGGGGCCGTGACCCTCTTCTGGCAGCGAGACCACCGGGCTGGATGTCTGCGGCTGCCTCTGATGTCCAGCAGCACGGTGGGGCTGGCTCGGACCGTACCGTGCCGTGCCGTGCCTGGCTCTGGGCGGCTGGGGGCCACAGAGAGTGTGT
>VXBX01001076.1:40656-52693 GCA_013400415.1 Scytalopus superciliaris
GGCCTCGGCCCCCCGCGGCCCCGCCATGGGCGTAGACTTCGACGTGAAGACCTTCTGCCACAACCTGCGGGCCACCAAGCCGCCCTACGAGTGCCCGGTGGGCACCTGCCGCAAGATCTACAAGAGCTACAGCGGGATCGAGTACCACCTCTACCACTATGACCACGACAACCCGCCCCCGCCCCAGCACACCCCCCTGCGCAAGCACAAGAAGAAGGGGCGCCAGGCCCGCTCCGCCAACAAGCAGTCGCCCAGCCCCTCCGAGACCTCCCAGTCTCCCGGCCGAGAGGTGATGACCTACGCCCAGGCCCAGCGCATGGTGGAGGTGGACCTGCACGGCCGCGTCCACCGCATCAGCATCTTCGACAACCTCGACGTGGTGTCCGAGGACGAGGACGTGCCCGAGGAGGTGCCCGAGAACGGCAGCAATAAGGAGAACACGGAGGCGCAGAGCGTCCCGCCCAAATCCGGCAAGCACAAGAACAAGGAGAAGCGCAAGGACTCCAACCACCATCACCACAATGCCTCGGCCAGCACCACCCCCAAGCTGCCTGAGGTGGTGTACCGAGAGCTGGAGCAGGACACCCCCGACGCCCCGCCTCGTCCCACCTCGTACTACAGGTATTGTGCGTGGCTGGGGTGCGAGGAGGCTCCCAGGCGCCTGCCCTGGGTCTGGAGCTGGAATTGGCACACTCTGTGCAGGCGGCTTGCCCATGGCTCGTGGAAATGGCCTCTTGACTGCCTCTCCCGGGTCCCGTAGAGCTGGCTCTCCCATGGCTTCAGGCTCTTGGGGCTCTGCCTGGCATCACATCCCCGTTCTGAGGGTTCATGTCTCTGCAGAGCTCTCTGCTTAGGTTATCTCCAGCAGTTTGATTGCTGTGATCTTTCCTTGCTGGAACAGCATGTACAGCCATAACAAAACCCAAATGTGTCCTTCTGCTTCACATTCCGCTGTGCTGGGACAGCTCCAGAGCCCCTCAGCACCAAGGTCAGCCTGTAGGTCTGTTTGTGGGCTTAATTCTTAGTTGTTGTCCTACAGTTTTCTGTGAGAGGTTTGGTCAGTGCAGTCGCCCAAGGCTTCTCAGGCAGGAGTTAACACAGTCCCCATCAGCAGAATTAACAAAATTTGGTGTCTCTGTGCCTGGTTATGATGTCTTGGTCATGAGGCTGCTGTCTCCAGAGCACTGGCACCTTCTGGGTGGTTCGTGCAGGCCCCTGCCTTGTGCAGACGAGACTTCAAGGCCTGACCTTTCTCCTTAGACCAGTGTTATTTTGTCTACAAGGTGCTGCTGAGCTGCTGTGCCACTGCACTGCTTGGTGTAGCAGCACTTCTGTGTATTCCTGCCTTGGCCTTGGCTCTTTATTTTGACTTATGGCTTGGCTGGAGTGTTTAAATGTTCCCTGAGCCACAGCCAAACCCTGGAGTTGGGGCTCAGCAGTTCCAACTGTGCCGAACACGCCCTCACTCTCCTGTGCTGTCCTTCCAGGTACATTGAGAAGTCGGCAGAGGAGCTGGACGAGGAGGTGGAGTATGACATGGACGAGGAGGATTACATCTGGCTGGACATCATGAATGAGCGGCGGAAGAACGAAGGCGTGAGTCCTATCCCCCAGGAGATCTTTGAGTACCTGATGGACCGGCTGGAAAAGGAGTCGTACTTCGAGAGCCACAACAAGGGGGACCCGAACGCCCTGGTGGATGAGGACGCTGTCTGCTGCATCTGCAACGACGGGGAGTGCCAGAACAGCAACGTTATCCTCTTCTGCGACATGTGCAACCTGGCTGTGCACCAGGAGTGCTACGGGGTGCCCTACATCCCCGAGGGACAGTGGCTCTGCAGACGGTGCCTGCAGTCGCCCTCGCGCGCTGTGGACTGCGCCCTCTGCCCAAACAAGGGGGGGGCCTTCAAGCAGACGGACGATGGGCGCTGGGCACACGTGGTCTGTGCCCTCTGGATCCCAGAGGTGTGCTTTGCCAACACCGTCTTCCTGGAGCCCATCGACAGCATCGAGCACATCCCGCCCGCGCGCTGGAAGCTGACCTGTTACATTTGCAAGCAGCGCGGCTCTGGGGCCTGCATCCAGTGTCACAAAGCCAACTGCTACACTGCCTTCCATGTCACCTGCGCCCAGCAGGCCGGGCTGTACATGAAGATGGAGCCCGTCCGGGAGACAGGGGCCAACGGTACCTCCTTCAGCGTGCGCAAAACCGCCTACTGCGACATCCACACACCACCGGGCTCTGTGCGCAGGCTGCCCGCCCTCTCCCACAGCGAGGGAGAGGAGGAGGAGGAGGAGGAGGGGAAGGGCTGGAGCTCTGAGAAAGTCAAAAAAGCAAAGGCCAAGTCTAGGATCAAGATGAAGAAGGCACGGAAGATTTTGGCAGAGAAACGAGCTGCAGCGCCCGTGGTTTCTGTGCCCTGCATCCCCCCCCACAGGTACGACCTGCTGCCCTCCCTGGATGGGGGAGAGATTGCTGCTTTTCTCCATGCCTCATGTCTGCATTCCACGTGGGCATTACCCTGTTCCTCTCCTTAGCTCTTAGCAGAGGTTTCTCTCTTTGTTGTTGCAGAGGGCTGTGGTGGTTTCCTCTGGGAGTCCTGCAGAGAGGCAGAGTGATCTGATGCACGGCCCTGCAAAGGTGTCGGGGCTCTCACGGGGCAGGAAGTAGCTGCTGTTAGTTTAACAGCAGAGAATGAACTTGGCCAGATGCATGAGGAAGCAGCTGGAGGTTCCCAGCACTCCTTTCCTGTTGAGCTGACCTCAGGCACTGGAGTAAATCAGGCAGGGAGGAGAGGACTGCTCTCCTTTTTGCTGAGGTCCGTTTTCTGTGGTCTGTGCCAGGCAAATTACCAAAGTGTGGAAGCAATTCAGGCCTGGGAGGCAACCCCCAGGGGGTTGTTTTGACTCTGGAGCGGAGAGGTCTGGGACTGGGATCCCTGTGCCCTGCTGAGCACAGCTCATCCTTCCCAGCAGCCATGCACCCCTTGCTGGGCTTCCTCAGTGTTTTGTGCCAGGTGCAGCAGCAGCTGTGTCTCCTCACGAGTGCCTGTCAGAACAGGGCCGGGTGGCTGTGGAAGCCTCTGCACTGCTGCCTGTGAGGAGGGCTGGCTGAAGAGCCAGAACTCCTGCCTGCTGAGGAGTACAGGGGTCTGGCTCCATAGCATGAGGGTTTTTGGAAAGGTACTTGAGGTCTTGTCAGGGGTTGTGTTGCTGTCACATCACAACCCTGTGGGCTTACAGGGGTACAAACACCCTGTAGTTACAGATGTAACTACTATGTGTCTTGTGCTGGTTGGATTGTTGGGCTGGCATGCAAATCCCAATATGAGAGCATCTAAGAGCCTTGTCAGAATTTATCGGTGTAGTTTATAACTCTGGGTGTCCTCAGCAGCATATAAAAGCACATAAGGGCATCTTTGGATGTTTTTGGATCTTACTGTCACCCTGCAGCAGGCATCGTGTAGTTGAAGCACAGGTTGGGCATGGAAGCATTTGCCTTTGTGGTGGTGAGCCATCCCCTGAGCTGCTGAGCTCTCCTCCTGCCCATGGCAGGAGCTGTGCCAGGGCTGTGACCACAGAACACCATCGAGACCCTCGGACCCTCAGGACTGTCTCCTCTGCAGTCAGTGGGGAGCACATGTGGGCTGTGCTCTCTGGGCAATGTTCTAGTGACTTGAGGAGGCAGGTGTCTCCCACAGGGCTGCTGGCTTTTTGCCACAGTCTGTTTGTGTCCCAGCCTTATGTTTTCGCTCGCCTGGGGCTTGCTCCATAGCCAGTCTCTTTTCTTACTTGTGGACACATTGGCAGGCATTTTGTAGGCTCTTGCTGCTCTCGAGCTCACAGTGAAACCCACACTGAGCTAGAAGCTGTTAACCTCTCCCCAGGCCTTCCTGTTGGGATTAATTATTCTTCAAGGGCTGTTGCCAGAATGCCAAATGTCCTCCTGTGGGAACTGTGCTTGGCTGGTGATGGCACAAGGCTGCCATCTCCAGCCTCTTCAGCTGAGGCTGCTGCAGGTTGGGTCATCCCATGGGAAGAGCTGTCTCTGTGAGACAGGGAGATGCTGGGCGTTTGTCCCGTCAGCTCTCCACTAGCAGGGTATCTCTGTCCCACTTTGCTGTCTCTCCAGGCTTTGTAGGGAGTAAGACATCCCTTTTGTGGTGTTTTGGGCTGTTTTTGGATGGGAGCTCTGTTGTGCTCCTGCCTCCTGCTCCCTCCTCATGCTTTGTCAGGGCTTGAGTTTCTCTGGTAACATTTGACCAGGTCCTTTGTCATGGCAAGGGACCCTCAGGCAGATAAATAATGGTTTTGGAGTAGCAGCATGGTAACCCTCATGGTCTCACAGACTGTGGGAGCTGTTAGAGGTCCAGCCCCTCATGTGGCTGTGTTCTACCCTCACCTGGCTCAACCAGCCCTAGGCTTTGCCCAAAAGTTGATAGGAGGTAGAAAGGAAAAATCTGCTACGGAGAGTCAAGGCTGGATGTTTTCTGGCATCCTCTCCTGTGCCTACTCAGTGTGACTTGGTGTTACAGAAATTCCCTGCCATGGGAAAAGCTGTTCTCTGCCTGAGGAGCTTCCTAGCTGCTCTCAGGTTGCCTTGCTGCTACATACACCCAGCCAGGGCTTCTCTTGTAGCATCCAGACTTGCCTTGTTGATGGACTCTGTGGTTCCTCTCCTTTCCTCAGGCTCAGTAAGATTACAAACCGTTTAACCATCCAGAGGAAGAGCCAGTTCATGCAGAGGCTGCACAGCTACTGGACCCTGAAGAGGCAGTCCCGCAATGGTGTCCCCCTGCTCCGCCGCCTCCAGACGCACTTGCAGTCGCAGAGAAACTGCGACCAGGTAAGGGCTGCTTGTGGTGGGGCTGCAGGGAGCCCTGGCTGTGCGTGTGCTTCCTGCGCCTTCGGAGCTGCGGGCTCGGGGAGCCTTTGCTGCATGCGGTGCCTGCAGGTGCAGAAGTGGGGTCAGGGGTGTTGAGCTCTCAGATGAGGGCAGGGCAGCCCCCGCTGCTTTCGCTGCTTCACCTTCTCCTCCGCTCTCGGCGTTCAGAGAGTTGCCAGGCAGTGAGTCCACTGGCAGCCTGCCACGGGGAGGGAATCCTGAGCTCTCCAGCTGCCACGCAGAAGGTAGCTCTTTTCTCATGCCTGCATTTAGCCGGTGGCAGTGGCAGACCTGTGAGAAATGGCTCTAGTATGAGGCTGCTGAGTCAGCCAGTATTGAGAGATGGCCAGGGATCTCCAGAAACAGTCTGGAAGGAACCAAGGCATTGCTTCCAGTTTCTGATACTGCTCCAGGAGCACTCCCTCTAGGTTCTGCTTCCAGCCTGCTGCCTCAGCCTGTAGTCAGCACTTCACAGATGTGAAGTCTCTGGTGCCAGAGAGGAAGATTTTTCTTCTGGCTCTTCTTCTGAGCTCTAAATCTTCCTTTCTGAGCCCTTCGATGACTGTGAATGGGCGGGGATTTCTCCTGCCTTTGGCCTTTCTAATAATTTTTTTTTACTGGAGAAGACTTGAGACTGCTTCTGCTTATATTTGGCTGAGGCAGGATAAAAGTTGGTGGGGTTTTTTGTGCTCCAAAAGTGTAATCA
The DNA here is from genome assembly GCA_013400415.1 of Scytalopus superciliaris. NCBI lineage: Eukaryota > Metazoa > Chordata > Aves > Passeriformes > Rhinocryptidae > Scytalopus > Scytalopus superciliaris. The sequence continues at coordinate 46,248 of VXBX01001076.1, forward strand.
AATAGAGGTGTGTTCCGTTTTTGCCCTGTTGCACTTTACTGGATCTCTGAGCAGCAGCACAGACCTCTTGGGCAGCTGCAGGCAGTGGGTCATGTTAGGAAGAGTATTTCCAGAGGCTCTGGATGCCTGCCTCCTGGAGTCCTAAGGGCTTGGTGACCAAGGGGCAGGTGTTTAGCTCTTTGCCAGAGGTCAGACTGGTCCTGCATCACCTGCCTAGGTTGCAACAAGGGAACCAGGACCTTTGCTGAACCAGTGGGTCAGTCTGGTTTCCTTTGCCAGGGAAGAGCCCCAGCACACGGTCAGGAAGGTGGAGATGGGAGCGCATCTCTTATCAGCTCCTGGTCTCTGATGTTCCCACAGAGAGACACTGAGGATAAGAACTGGGCCCTGAAGGAGCAGCTGAAGTCATGGCAGCGTCTCCGCCATGACCTCGAGCGTGCACGCTTGCTGGTGGAGCTGATACGCAAGCGGGAGAAGCTCAAGAGAGAGACGGTAACAATTGTTTGCCCCTCCTTGGGGGGCCGCTGGGGTGGGCACGAGTAGGGGCTCCTTAGAGTGCTGTAGGTGTGTGCCAGGGTCCCCTTGGCCGTGCTGTGCCCTGTCCCAGCAGCTCTGAGCAAAGGTGGCTGCTCTGCAAGGCGCAGGTGGGACACGCAGGTGCTGGGGCTGGTGTTACACCTCCGCCCCCCAGAGATGGGGGTGAGGGGCAGTCCCTGCCCCTCGGTGAGGAGAGGGGTTGCTGTCCTGCAGGGCTGCACTGCTGCTCCCTGGGGACAGTCCCCACTGCCTGGCTGGGTGCAGGGGCTCAGCCCCGCTCTGTTCCTCTGTTTCAGATCAAAGTCCAGCAGGTGGCACTGGAAATGCAACTGACCCCCTTCCTCATCCTCCTTCGCAAGACACTTGAGCAGCTGCAGGAGAAAGACACGGGCAACATCTTCAGCGAGCCAGTCCCTCTGTCTGAGGTAACAGAAATCTACGAAGTAAGAACCCCCTCCCCCAGATTTCTACTTCACTCAAACCTGTCCCTTGCTCGTGCCAAGGGCTGCCCAGGATGTGCTCTGGTCCAGAAGCTGCCTGAGCAGCCTGGTCCTGGCTTGCACATCCCAGCATCCCTCACTCACCTGAGGGGGGTGTGCAGCAATGCTTTTCCTGGGTGAGACTAATGCAGAACAGCCAAGCTTGTGCTGGCTGGGAGCACAGCACTTGGCTCTTCCTCTGCGTGTGTTGCTGGTGACACCCTAGGGTCTCTGAGTAGTTGGGGATTCCCACTGGGAAAGGCAGAATACTGGCCCTTGTCAGTTGGTGTGCTCTTACCTGTCCTCTTGCGAAGGCCTCCACCAGGTAGCTGACTGAGCAGAGCACAGGGATGGGTTTGATCCCCAGACTGTCACTGTTGTGGGCAGGGGAATTGATTCCTGAGACCCCTCAAGTCCTTGCCTGGGGACATGGGGAAAGGCCATGCTGGGTCTGCATGGTGCTGGCAGCGGATCAGCACAGAGGCGTCTCAGCAGAACTGGGGAGGAAGGCTGTGTCCCACCTGCAGCCATTGCTGCCACCTGGATGGCTCTGTTTTACCTGCCTGCACTCACCCTCACCCCCAGGGGCTGCACTTACAGCTCCCTCCCCAGGGAACACCCTGTAGCGTACTGGATCCCAGCTGCCTGCAGGCAGGAGGAGAGGACAGGGTGCTGGCTTGTGCACTGGAGCCTTAAAAATGCTTCAGAGTGTATATCCACAGGTTGAGCACAGCACATGGGCTCCCTAGTCCGGAGGCGTTACTGTTCCTCAAGCTGCAAAAGCAGATGGCATTCCCCGATGTGCATTTGGGCAGAGCACAGGAAGCGATACCTGATTCCTCTAACAACTGTTTTCTTGGAGCAGGTACTGCTAACTGTGGCTCCTGGGCCCTTACCTCTGGTTCTTTCCTCATGCAGGTCCCAGACTACTTGGACCACATCAAGAAGCCGATGGATTTTCAGACAATGAAACAAAACCTGGAAGCCTATCGCTATCTGAATTTTGACGACTTCGAGGAGGATTTCAACCTGATTATCAACAACTGTTTGAAATACAATGCCAAAGACACAATCTTCTACCGGGCAGCCATCCGTCTGCGGGAGCAGGGAGGTGCCGTGCTCCGGCAGGCTCGCCGGCAGGCCGAGAAGATGGGCATTGACTTTGAGACAGGCATGCACTTCCCACACTGTGTAACAGTGGAAGAGGCTCAGATCCAAGACATTGAGGACGGTGGGTTCTTGTCCCCAGTCCCAGGGTATGACGGCTACTCGGAGGTTAAGCCTGGGAGGAGTCAGGGCATCCAGGGGTCTGTTTGAGCTGCTTCCCCGTGGAAGTTCAGTTGTATGCTGTATCCCTGGAGAGGTGGGGTCTTTGCTAGCCACTTACCTATTGGCTCCATTAGGTTGATTCTAGGCAGTGGTTTTCTGTGTGTCCTGCCAGTCCCATGGTCCCTTGTCCTCCTCTTGGTTAGAGCAGGGGGCTGCCTGGGATGTGGCCTCCCTGGCCCGTGTCGGGGTACAGTCACTCACTCTGTCCTCAGTACTGGCTGTGAGTTGCTGAGGCTCTTGCTGTGCTGCCTGGCTAGGATGAACTCCCCCTGATCAGAACTGTGTATTCATCACTCTCTTACCAGTTGTGGGCTTTGCTGACTGCTACACTGCTCTGGATACCCCTCAGACAAACCTCACTGGCTCTGTGGTTGTAGTCCTGCTTGTTTCTGGGCATTGGGGAGCATTGCCAGGAACATCTTGTCAGAGAAGGATCCTTTTAGGGTACTCCTAGCCCCTGCTCTAGCACAGGACAGGCTCAGACAGGGGAGCTTCCTTGCTCTGTAATGCTTCAGGAATCCTTTCAACTTTTGTTTTTTCCTATTACAATCCCCTTTTTATTTTCCCTGTTGTGTCCTTGCTTTAGCCAGTGGGAACCCTGGTGTCCTCCAGGGTTCTGCTGATCAGCCTGCTCTCCCTTGCAGTCCCAACTACCTGGCTTCCCACACACCTTTTAGGGTAGCTTCCCTAAAGGGTGCACAGGTGTTTGATGCCATGCCATCTGCTTCCCTCCTGCAGCAAACCTGCATTGCCTCATGCCCTTTCTTATGGGGGAGCCCCATGAGTTCCCGATGTCTCATCCATCTGCTCCTCTTTGTTCCCCCAGAAGATGTGCGGCTGCTGCTCTCGGAGAATCAGAAGCACCTGCCCTTGGAGGAGCAGCTGAAGATCCTGCTGGAGCGGCTGGATGAGGTCAACGCGGGCAAGCAGAGCATCGGACGGTCCCGCCGGGCCAAGATGATCAAGAAGGAGATCACAGTGCTCCGGCGGAAACTCGCGCACCCGCGGGACCTGGGCCGGGACGGGCTGGAGCGGCACAGCTCCTCTGCCAGGGGAGTGCTCCAGTCCCACAACCCCTGTGAGAAGGACCTGCAGACGGACAGCGCTGCAGAGGAGAGCAGCAGCCAGGAGACTGGCAAAGGTAACGCTCCCCCCAGAGCACTGCCACTCTGGGGAGTGGTGGAGAGCCGCCTCTGCACTGGCTTGGCCGGGGAGCAGCCACCCTGCCAGGTGCCTCCTGAGGCTGAGGGGCTGCATGGAGCAGGTCAACTCTTGAGGCATGGTCCCTTATCCCCCATTCCCCTGCGGGGATTCCTCATTTCCCATAGCCTCTCCCATAGGGATGGGTACAGAGTATGATGTCTGTGCCTCCCTGGGCTCCCTCCCAGCGTGCCCCTCTGAGGCCAGGACCCACATAGTTCATAGTGAGCCGTGCCAGCCAAGCAGAGGGGCTTGGCAGCTGAAGGAGGCCATGTCCAGTGTCTGAAACAGGCACAGCCTGATGTGTGTTTGCCCCTGGGGAGGGTTGGCAGGTCGCTGGTATTCACAGCACAGTCAGCACTCATGTGCTGAGCTCATCTCCTGGTCAGTCAAGGAACTGGATGTTGTTCCAGAGACTAAGAGTCCCAGCTGTGTGATGTGGGGTATGAGATGGCTTATTTCCTCCTGCCAGCTCAGCCATGCTGCAGGGTTTCTCTAAGGGCATTATGGAGCAGGCTACTTTCACTCCCCCTGCCTGGGGACACGGGAGGGGGTTGCAACAGCACTGACTGCTGAGCTCCAAACGCTCTCCTGGGCTGGGAGTTGAGCACAGGGCAGCTCCCTTGGCAGAGATGCTGAGCTGGGGTACATGGGAAGCACAGCAAAAGCTCCAGGAAGAGCTGCCACGTATCACTGGGAGTTTGCCACCTCTGCACCCCAGTCCTGTCCCCTAATCATGGGAAAAACAGGCTCTTCTGCAAGAAGGGGCCTTTGTCTTTCAGGGATGCAGTGGAACTTCTCATCTGCTGCGTGTTGTGGGCCAGGTTTATTCCTGCTTACTTCCTATTCTTGACTTATGTTTCTGTGAGGTCGCTGCCTGGGAGGAAGGAGGATGTCCCTGGCTGGTGAATAGCCCTTCTTTGATGTCCCCATCTAGTTTTTACTGTCAGCAGCCTGGATAGTTTGACCCTGAAGTCACAGGCATGGCAACACTTGGGATGGAGGATCTTCCGAGATAATGTTTCCAAGAAATGAAGCTGTTTCTTGCCACCCCTGCCATGCAGTTCCTGCCAGCAGGGCTGCAGCTGACACCTTGTCCCTCTTCCAGGTCTGGGTCCCAATTCTTCTTCCACCCCAGCACATGAAGTTGGCAGGAGGACCTCAGTGCTCTTCTCCAAGAAGAACCCTAAAACTGCAGGGCCTCCAAAACGTCCAGGACGCCCTCCAAAGAATCGAGACAGCCAGATCACTCCTGGGCACGGGAACAGCCCCATCGGGCCCCCCCAGCTCCCAATAATGGGGTCCTCCCAGCGTCAGAGGAAGCGAGGGCGGAGCCCACGGCCCAGCTCCAGCTCGGACAGTGACAGTGACAAGTCTGCAGAGGACGCTCCCATGGGTGGGTGCAGCCGGGCAGCCGCGGTCCCGCTGGCAGCGTGTAGCAGGGCCTGGCACGGGGGTAACGCTCTCCTGACGGGGTGTTTTGCAGACTTGCCAGCCAACGGTTTCAGCAGCGGGAACCAGCCTGTGAAGAAGAGCTTCCTGGTGTACCGCAACGACTGCAATCTGCCCCGGAGCAGCTCCGACTCGGAGTCCAGCAGCAGCAGCAGCAGCAGCGCCGCCTCTGACCGCACCAGGTACTGTCCCTGGCCCAGCTCTGGAGACACTGGTGTGGCCCTGGCTGTCAGTGGGCAGCTCTTGGCCTGGGGTTGCTGGACGAGGAGCCTGTTTTGTGGTTCCTGTCTCTTTCACCCTCCTGCAACCCAGCTGCTCCCAGCTAATCCCTAGAAATCTGCAGTGTTCATGCCTTTTTTAATGTAAAAGTGAAGGTGTGAGTGTGCACCAAAGGGCTACAGAGAGCATGAACTGGGCAATTCCCTCTTGGCACAGCAGCTGCTCTGTCACTGGCCCTTCCAGCCACTTGTATGAGCAGGTTCCTACCTGTGCTTCTAATTCAGATCAGTGCACATCTTCTTGGTCCTCCTGGGTGAAACTGGCTGGGAGTCTGGCTGGCACCCTGACAGAAGCACCATCCCACCCTTCTGCCTGGTACCCCTGCCAAGTCCTTCCCAGTGCTGAGACTGGTGGTTGGAGCCCACAAGCCCTGGTGTTCCACCAGGCTGGCCCTCTCAAAAGCAGTTTCTGAAAGCTTAACATGACTGCTATGGATGGCTCTGCTTCCTTGTCTCCACAGCACCACGCCCTCCAAGCAGGGCAGAGGGAAACCCTCCTTCTCCCGAGTGAACTTCCCAGAAGATAGCAGTGAGGACACGTCAGGGACGGAGAACGAATCCTACTCCGTGGGCACTGGACGAGGCGTGGGGCACAGCAGTAAGTACTGTGGCTGTGCAGCCACATGCCTGGCTGGCACGCCCACCTGGGGGCATGCAGCTGACTCCCCTCTCCTCTGGCACAGTGGTGCGCAAGGGCATGGGGCGTGGCGCGGGGTGGCTCTCTGAGGATGAAGATTCCTCCCTGGATGCCCTGGATCTGGTGTGGGCCAAGTGCCGGGGGTACCCCTCGTACCCAGCACTGGTGAGTACTGCTCGTCATCGGGGCCTCCAAAATCCACATCCCCTTCCCGCAGACTGGGTCTCGGGGTCCCTGTTCCCCTCTCAGCCCTCCCCTGCTCTGTCGGCAGATCATTGATCCCAAGATGCCGCGGGAAGGCATGTTCCACCATGGCGTCCCCATCCCCGTGCCCCCCTTGGAGGTGCTGAAGCTGGGGGAGCAGATGACTCAGGAAGCACGCGAGCACCTCTACCTTGTCCTCTTCTTTGACAACAAGCGCACTTGGTAAGGCTGGGGCGCCAGGGGCTTTGGGGGGGGTGTGCGGAGACGATTGTAACCCTCAAACGAGGTGGCCCCCCGCTCCCCGCAGGCAGTGGTTGCCCCGGACGAAGC
>VXBX01001076.1:88994-123565 GCA_013400415.1 Scytalopus superciliaris
GGCCGCCGGGACCCGCGGGGCCGGGGCCGTGGGGCTCAGCGCGGGCGGACTCGCGGGGACGGGTCCCCTGCGGCGCGGGTGTCTCCGGGATGGGGCTTCTTGGAGGGGCACCGGGGCAGGTCCCCGCAGCACGGGACACGGGGGGGNCCTAGCAGCGTTTGGGGGTGCCCTGCTGCCCATCTGCCCCACACCTGCCTCCCAGCTGCCTGGCCACGGCCACGAAGTGCCCTAGCAGCCACTGGGCTGCCAAGGTGCGGGTAATTACTTAATCTGCTTAATTGTCCGGCTGGAGAGCTGCCTGCCCTGCTGGGTTTGGGCTGGCGTTGGCACGGCCACAGCACCACAAAGTCACACCAGCTCAGGGCTCTGTCCTGCACCGTGACACCAGCACTCCATCGCCCTGCCTGCACCTCAGCAGTGCCTGAGCCACCACAGCCTTTGCAAAGCTGTCATCACCATCACTGTCCTGTCACCAGGCCGGCTCCCCATGGCAGTGCTGTGCTGGCAATAGCACACAGTGCCCCGCTCCTGCTCCTGCTGCTTCTCCGTTCCTGGGGCATCGTGCCTGGGCTGGGCTCGCCATCAGTGCATGGGGCATTTCTGGTCCCCAGTCCACCCCTCTGTGGGGCTGGAAGGCTGAGGCAGCCACCTGAGAACAGGGTCTGGGAATTTGGGCAATGCCGGTGTGCCAGGCCCCACAAAGCAGGCACGGCAGGCAGTTAGTCTGGGGATTAGCACTGGGGAGGCCACACAGGGGGAGAGTGAAGGCGATCCCGCACTGCGGTGGGCATGGCCAGCACTGGGTATCACCACAGCATGGTGGTCTCATCCTGTGGATGGCGTGGCTGCAGGACAGAAGCCCCAGTTTCAGAGAAAACTGCCCCAATTAGGTGCCCTCAAAGAGCTGGGAGCCCAGCTTTGCTCTTTTCTAACCACCGTGTGTGTTTTATGGTCCCACCCTACGCCCTCTGCAGTTCCCCTTGGCTGTGCTGCTGAAGGAACCACCTTGGCACCTTCCCTGGGTAAAGGGTGGGATGAGACCCCACAGACAGAGACAGTGGCAGTCCCATGGAGGCAGAGGCCAGGAGAAACCACGGGTGCAGGGCCCCACGTGCCTGGGACATGGCTGGCTGTGGCAAGGAGGCAGTGGCAGCAAGCTGGGAGTAGAGGCTGGGAGGCAGGACCCGCTCCCTTGGGTGCAAGCAGAGTGCCTGGGAAGTCACGCACACACATGCTTCCATTTTTGTCCAACAGGGCTGGGAGAGGAACTGCCACTGTCACAGCCATATTGGGACAAATGCTCTTGTTGGCAGCTAAAATCCCGGAGAAGACCCTGAGTGGGAACAGGTGGGGCCATGGGGGCCAGCGTGGCATCCCAGGCCTGCATCCCATTCACCAGGGGAGTTGGTTGATGCGGAGGAGGCACTGCTGGCTGCTGTTCCTGTTTCACCTCCATCTCCATGGAGTTTGTTTTGCGCTGTGTGCCAGCACGTGTGGGTGGCAGGGGGCTGCGGGGGCCCCCAGGGCAGCCCTGCATTGCACCCCACGGCACTGGTGCTCCATCTCGGGGTGCCAAGGAGCCCGTCCCTGCTCTGCCTTTGCACAGGGGCTTGCGGCAGACACCTCCAGAGGTCCCTCCAACCTCAGCCATGTGCTGCCGAGCTCCCAGCGTCCAAGCTGGGGGCTGCACAGAGACCTGCCCCCGTCCCCGCCGGCCCTAAAAGGAAAGGGGTGGTGAGCCCCCGAGCAGGTTTTGCCCAGCGAAAGCCGTGATGGGGATGCTGGGGAGGCACGTGCATGAGGGCAATGTGAAATGAACAGCCACTGCTGCCGACAGCCATTCCCCAGCCCCTTCACTGGCCGGGAGGTTCCCAAGGCTCTGGGGGCTCCCCACACCTGCCCCCACCACCTTCTCCTTGCTAACTGACATCGCTGGACCAATGTTAAACTGGAAAGGTGTAGGTTTCCTTCTTTAAACACCAGAGAGGAGCTGAAGAAAGGAATCCTCCCAGTTCCATGATCCAAGGGAGTTAAACAGCTAAGGAGCACCCGCCTGCTCTCCCGCTGGAATAGGACTGGTCCTCTCCCAAAAAAAACAACACAGAGACACTGGGCTTTGGTGAAGACACAAAGAGTTTATTAAAGCCAGGAAAAAAGGATTGCAGCCAGCCCTCTTGGGATGACAAACCTAGATCATTTGGAATTTGTGGCAACACCACGAATTTCCTCTTGTCAACACCAAAGTTCTTTTCACTGGTAACATTTCAGATCGAAAAATCAAACGTGGCACAAATGGCCAAAGCAGTGGGAGCCACAGATAGTCACAGCTGGGTACCCTGGAAAGAGTTGCTCTGTGGGAATCAGGACTGTCCAACATATCCTCTGCTGGATCTGAACGTTGTATCTTTTGGCTTCTGTTTGAGAACCACTGCCCTTGAAACGGGTATGTTGGAGAATTCCTTTATCAGCCAAGGGATACAAGATACAAGAAAAGTAGAAACAATGTAATTTCCTGAAATTTCTGACACCAAGAAATTCCAGCCTAAAAGGGGAAGAAATGAAATAGTGGATGAACATGAGACATTGGGATTTGGTTTTCATCAGCTAAACTGATCCCTGTCCGAAGTTCACAAACAACTCCTGGCACAGAACTAAACCTTATCAAAATCAACCAGAACAACAGTACTACTGCCTCCAGAACTACAAACCTGAACTTCTACACAACAAACCAACACAGAGACTATGAGTGAGAAACAGAGTGAAGCCTCTGGCCTCAGAGATAGCATTACATTGATCCAGTTGAAAAGTTTCCAGTAGATCTCAGTGCCAAATCTGACTGAGCTGCCCGTCTGTGTTCTGCCAACTCTTTCCTCCCTGGGAATGTCTCGGTAGGCTCTGCAGGTGTGTAAATACAATGGTAACTGGAGCCCTTGGCATCTCTGCTGGGAGCAGGAAGGTAAAGTAACACAGTTTTCCAAGCGAGAGAAGAGCCCTCCTCAGACCCCACGTAGTCCCTTACAATATCTCAAACTGGGCAATAACATTTTTAAGCACCCAGGCACAAGTCTTGCCTCTAGCTAAGCAGGTAACACACCTAGAAGAATGAGCAGCAAGTGAGATGGCCAAGCCTGCACTGAGGGCTCTGAACATGACCTGTTCAATTGGAAGAATCACTATCAAACAGTAAAGAGCAACAGGTTGTGTTCTGAGCCAGCGGATTGGCACGATGTGGTTTCTTGGAGCTTGCAGGGCTTTGGAGGCTGAAGCAGCTCATCTGCTCTACACCTGTTGTGCTACACAGGGATAATACATTCCCTTCGGGAGAGGAATCCAAGAGATACCTTTTTAGGGTGGAAACATTCACTCTTTTTTTAATTTCCAAACTTCTCTTCTGTCTGCTTGCAAGTTGTTGCAGGCTTTTATCAGAGCAGCGCACTGCTGGGAAATTCTTTGTAAGCCCTGGCTGAGCACTGCTGAGGATCTGCTGATGGCGGGCTGCAAAAACCAGCTCAGAGCTCTCTGAATTGAGATCAACTAAGTACCTGGGAAGAAAATTTTTTCTTGAGTTTTCCAACTCAGTAATCCCATTTGCCTTCCTCTGCTTCAGCCCACTGTCAGTGCATCTGGAGAGCTCGCCTTTCCTCTTAGCAGGGCATGTTTTCTTCCTCCCTACTGCTATATTCCAGGGGATCCTTCCTGGACTCTGTTTTGTTTTGTTGCCGACAGCTGCCTTCAACACCTTGTGGTCTGTGGACCCATTGCAGCCTCTTTGCCCAGGCGTAGCTTGCCGTGCAGAATAGTGGTAAACTCGAGGCTGCTGCTGCTGTGACCGTGTCAGGGTTTCAAACCCTCCGGTGCCTCTCCTGAATGCCTTCCTCAGTGGGGTTGGTAGAGGCCCTTCCAGTGGTGCAGGGCAGTGTTTCTTCTGACTGACCCCCAAAAAGTGACTGTCAGTGCAGCACATGCAAGGATGGGCAGTATGGCTCTGTGTCTCCAAGCCGTATTTCACCTCCTGCAAAGAGCTGTTTGCTTTGCCACAGGCCCCTGTAGCAATGGAGCTGGCTTTGCCCCCTGAGGCTGGGATTAGGTCACCCTTAGATATGCCATGCCTAGTGACCTGGCTCCTCCCAGGGGAGTCTCTGTGTTGCTCCCCCACTGTCACACGGTGGAAGTGAGACTGGCCTGAGCAGCTGCAAACCCTGTTGCCTCGGCAGCACGGCCAGTGTGGGTGCTCCTCATCCAGAACACAGAGATGGCACGGGCCAGGGGAGGTCTGGGAGGAGTTATCTGTCATGTGAGGGGGCAGTCTGGTACTAGCCACAGGGGTGTGCTGCTCAGCTGAGGCATTAAGGAGCTTCAGGAAGCCTAGTTCTTTACACAGCTTCTGGTGCTGGTCATTCAGCTGGGCTGGCAGTGATTCGAGACCCTCTTTCAGCAGCTGGACACCAGATTTCAAATCCAAAACCTCCACATCTCTCTGGGGAAGCAGCAAGCAGAGCAAAAGCAGTAAACAATACATAAAAAGGCACAATGATACGCAAGTTTCAGGTACCATGTGTTAGTTTGGTATTGACCCGAAGATCAGCAATTTGTATCTTCCTGTGTAATACATCCCCTCAAACTGCCCCACCAAAGTGAAAGGTTTGGCAGTGAAGCATACCCCTAACCCACTGTGTGCCCCTCTCCTAGGAGCACTGCCTTCTCACATGCTGCTGTGACATGTTCTTGCCAAAAGCAATTCCTGCAGCAGGGCCTTTAGAGAAACCAGACCTGTCCAGGAGGTCTTTGACGTTCATTCTTGTGTCCCTGAAACTCACTTGTTCTGTTTCCCACCCCTTTTTTGTCTCCCTGGGAAACACCTCGCTGAAGGGGCAAGGTGCCGCACTTCTGTGAGGTGCTCTCCCCTCACAGGCACACACCACACCACCTCCTCCAGGGAAGGCATCTCCCAGGTGAGGGAGCTGCGAGTGCTCCATCATGGCCTGCCACGACAGGGCACTGTTGGGCTCTTGTCTTACTGACCAAGACTTCATCAAAGCTTACAGCATTGTTAGCTGGCGCTTGGGTAAGCACCCATCAGTATCTGGCCTAGAATTAACATTTTAATACATCTTTCCCCCTTCATTACAACAGCAGCAGTCTGCTTTATAATCCACCATTCAAAGGCAATTTAATATTCAGTTAGTATTTTGAAGAAGTGGGAGAAATTCTGAATGAGGATTCATAATAAAAGATTAATTTCTGCACTTACGGCTGCAAGTCTCCTCTCCATCTCCAGCAGTGCCTGCTCCATTTGGCTTTTATCTGTCAGAGCTTTCAGCACTAAACCACAGTGACTTTGAAGAGCATCTTCCACTAAACGGGTAAATCAATAAAAAACACATTTGGTCTTTCATTTGTAAATGTGAATAAAGTACTATCGATACTATTGCTACTTCCTCCATGGCTTAGCATGAATCACCACAGTGGTTCTCCCACTGCAATCTCCTCAAGCCCCGAGCGATGAACAATGGGGTGGATGTTTAATGCAAGGCACTTGAAATTTATAAGATGCCGCACATAGGTCAAAATTCACTTACCGTGCTCTGTTAACGTGGCAGCTGGAGAGGAGAGGCTACGCAGAGCTGCAGAACTTGGTAGGCTCAGTGCAGGGAAGGCTGAGGCTTAGTGGTCTGCCAGCTGCACAACAGGCACAGCCAAGGCAAGAGAATCCCAGTATAGCTGGCCCACCCCAGCATAGCCCACCCTCTCCTGCGAGCAGCTGGTGGTAAATGGGAGCTTGAACAGGATGGAGACAGGAGATGGTAATGGCTAAGAAGTGCAACCAGAGCAACCATTTCAGAAATGCACAGGAGGCTGACAACTGAAGGAAAACTGCTGGAAGGGATAGTGGGAAATGATGAAGCAAAGAATTGGGATGTCCATTTGCTGGGCACAGGAAGAGATGGGGTCAGAAACTGCCTGAACCAGGCAGCTGGGCTCAGCACTCAGCAGTAGGGCCCCAGCAGTGTCCTGTGGGGGCACAGGCTCCCTGGGAGGGTTTTAAATTGGAACAAGATGCTCTTGGCTTCGGTCAGTCTTGTTGAAAAACTGATAAAACCCCAGGGATTTGTGTTATATAATTGGATGGGAATATAACCCCTCTATGCAGTTGCAATTACTCTTACAGGAACCACTGCTGTGCCTAATATGCTGCAGGATGGGAACAGTTTGCTGCGTGTGTGGAGATGAAAAATTCTTAGCAATCTTGTGGAAGTCTCCTTCAAAATCATAAATTAGGACAGAGAGGAGTGGAGAGAGAGCAGAGAGAAAGAGTTGAACGTGTCTGGTCTTTCCTGTGAAGGGCACAGAAATGTGTGTACAGATGGGTTGGCTGGAATGGAATTTTGGCTGGCCAGGACAAAACAGGATCCAAAGCACTCTTGCTAAAGCAAAGCACTGCCAAACCAATGGGCCAGGATAACCGAAACCCTGGATTCCTGAACGAGCACTGAACACCCAAGAAAAATCAGAACAAAGCCTTTCAACATGTGGCTACAAGAGCTCTGCAATTAATGAATCCCCTTTTGCTGCAGATCCAAGGTGTTTGATTGACTGTGGTGTTGGTGGAGCTCGCCCAGTGCTTCTCTCAGCTCCTCAGTGCAGCACCTCTTGCCCTGCAGAGCTGTGCTCAGTCTGCAGAGCCACGGGGCACTTGGGATCCCTTCTCCTCCTGCTCAGCAATTTTCATTAAGCTTGCACGAAATTAATTATCTCAGTGAGCTGTGCCCTTCTGTCAAACTGTAGATGGAATTGGTTAAAGAGTTAAAAACTGTTACAGAGAGGCAGGCAGAAAGTGATTGTAGGCTTTTCTTCTGTGAAAAAATAGGGACATTTAGAAAAGTTACATTTGGGAAGGAAGAAATGAAAGAAATCTGAGCAATTATAGGCTTAGTAGTTTACTCTCATGGTGCAAGGTTTTAGAACAGACTTTAAGGGGAAAAGTACTCAAAGACATGGAGGGAAATGGAATAAAATGGAACAAGATTGGAAAGGGGGGGATTGTTAGTCTAATGTAATGCACTAGGACAAGGTAGGTGATTTCTTAGGCAGAGGCATCACAGTAGCCTTTCTGTAGATTCAAGAAAAGCTTTTCAGTGGAAATTGTCATGTAATATGAAAAAAACCCAAACCAACAAACAAACAAAAAAAAAAAGAAGAGAGAGAAGATAAGAGGCAATGTAAAAAGTAACCCTCAGTTAAAGGGAAAAGATCAGGTCCTGAGCAGAATAGAATGAGAGGACAAGGCGGCTTTGGAAGTTGCTCCTCGAGGCCTGCTCATGAGCCAAACATGCTTAAAATCCACTGTAGTCACCTGGGTGCAAAAGTCAGGGGGCATTCAGGTAATTAGCAGGTGACACAAAGATGCAAATGCCAGCACCAGGGGCTACAGGTGAGACAGGGCAGTGTGCCGGGGCGTGTGCTGGGGCACAGACTCTGGCTGGCACAACTGTTGTGCACCCCAGGATGTCTGGAAGCCTGAGCGCAGTCCCAGCCGTGCAAGGGGAAAAAAGAGTTTGAACTGAGACATGGGCAGAGAAAAGCCGTAGGATAATTAAGTGCTTACATGGTAATCTCCTCTTATGAAAGGAGATTGAAAGTGCTGGTCTCGCTCAGCCACACAAAGCAGAGGTGTGTGGTGGCACGAGGCTGGAGGTGCTGTGCAGGGAGAGGGTGCTGCCAAAAGCTGCCTCCCAGCACCAGGAAACCCCTGTGCCAAGCTGTATTTTTAACTTTGCCTTCCTCCAAATGAGTGTTGCTTGGACACAGTGTGCGTGGCTGTCATTTGGGAGAAGGAACCTGCAGTTGCCTCGTCCGTGTGTCTTCCTCACACACATTGAATTAAACCACCTCCCAGACCCGGCCTTGGGGAGAATTTCTCCTTTGTTTCAGGATGCCCCTCACCACATGGCTTTGCCTTGTTCTCTGTAGGAGCGTGGCTGATTTCTGAGGATTACCTGCACATATTTCAACTAACGTGCTCTCTGCTGTTGCAGGCAATTTGATTGTCATTTTTAAGCTTTTAGTCTTTTGCTCTGACAGATTTAGGCTGTTTTATAATCCTGGAAAGCTATGACTTGCAGAATGGGTTTGTAACAGGGGAATGAATGTTTGAGTGGACCTTTTAGACTTTGCAGCTTCCTGATTAGACCTGAGGGCTACCTTCAATCCGAGAGCAGGTTTTTGGGGAGCCTGCCAGACTACAAAGAGGAGGAAAGCAGAGTGACTGAAGGAGAAAATTCCTTTCATGTCACTTTATCCTCTTCCATCTCTACATAGTGAAGATACAGGAAGGGCAGCATCTGCAAGCCTACCTCAGCTTGCTGCTCTTCTCCATATGCTTAATTTTAGCTCAGAATTATTTTTAAAACTTTCTGGTTTCCCTAGTCTGTCTGTTCTTCTTCAACATAGTATCCTCAGTCTAAAAATAGCCCTGCATCCACTGGGCTTGTGATCTGCACATAGGTTTGACTCAGCACAGCATGCTGCAGGCAAGCAACCAGCAGCCAGCCTTTTGAATGCATTTCGTTTGTATGTGTAGGAGTATTCTGCAGAAAAGAAACCTCAGTACAGAGGAGGGGCACTCTCCTTCCCTCCCTACTTCCATACCAGAGAAGTGTTCAGGCTTGTCAAACAGTAACAAACAAAATAAAAATGGGTGTTTAATAGAGGCTTGAAAAAACCCCAGGCTTTGAGACAGCCATACTAGATCAAATCAAGAACCCTGTTAGCCGAATCTCTTTGAAAACGATCAAGAATGGCTGCTTCAGAGGAGGTTTCCTTCAAATAAACCCCGCAGCAGGGAGTTATTGTATAACTTGATTACAGAGGGGAAATCTTTACTCGGTTAATGGGTGACTTATGCACAGGCTTGTGCCTCTCTTGAGGTAATTTCAACAAAACAGTTTGTTTACAAATTGGAATATCGCTGTGTTTTGATTTGTTGTACCATTGTCTTCGGAGGATGCTACTGGTTTACAGTAACAATATTTGGAATGTGAAGTCTGGGATGAGATAAAAAGCTGTAAGACCCCCGGGGCAGGGCTGCCACCCTGTGCTGCAGAGGGTTCCCTGCAAACCAGCCTGGAACCAGGTGCAGCTGCACTCCAGCAGCTGAAAACTACAGTCTGAGCAGCTGAGGGGGCGCCAGCCTCCCAGCCCAGGAATGTTAAACAGCAACGGCTTCTGATGCCTATCTATCGGCCTTTATGCAGTTCGTCCTGAGATTGGCACTGACAGCACAGAGGCTTTAAATAACACTTGGGAGAGAGATTGGTTCTCCTGTGCCCAGGTTCAGGAGGGGAAATAGGAGGTGTCGCAAACCTGGTGAGACACGAGCAGGAAAGGCAGCTCTGCAGTTCAGCAGAGCACTGTGTGTTCTCCCTGGGCAGCAACAGAGCTGTGCCAGTGGGTGGGACGGTTGGGCTGTCACAGCTATGTCCTGCTTGGATGTACTCCGAGCTGGGAGGTTGGTGCTGGCTTAGCCTGGGTCCCCTTCCACAGCACATCAAACAGCACCTGCATCAGGGCACTGTGGGATGAGCTGCCCCTAATCTCACCCTGTGCTGTGGCACACAGTGCTCCAAGCCCTGAACTGTGACAATGAGGGGTTTCAATACCCACCAGAACAGCCACACTTCCTCTCACCATCCATGCTGAGGTGTTTTGGCGTCTGGTTAAGTCCCTCACCTCAACAACTTTGTCAGTCAGTGCATGGCTAGTTAGCAGCTACATGGAAAAAAACCATTTATTTAATCAGTTTCAAACCTTTTGACTTTTCAGTCTGTACAGAACATAAGGAAGTCGGGACTGGGTGTCACAGTCTGCACCAGGTGTCACAGTCTGGACTGTACTGTTCACAGTAAAATAGCTCAAATCCCACCATTCCAAACATTTGCCCTAGAAATCTTGCCAGCATCTGCTGGGCCTGGGGAGTCTGGAAACAAGTCATGTTTGAGAACTGCCCACCAGGCACAGGATCTTGTCAGAGAATTGCATCAGCTCGTACCTCATGTTGCACATTGTTTTGTCACCCTGGCTTGGCCTGTGGCATGATGGATAGAGAGGATGCTGCTCATGTGCAGTGAAGCCAAGGTGGTGTGGAGGGTATGCCTGTTACGAGCTGTCACAGCTGGAACTACCAGATACCAGAACAGCAAAGCAGTTCAGAGAGGGCTGAGTGGTGAAAACTGGGATTTGTATAAAAAAATAGAAAGCTTTGATAAAAGTGTGGGTATATAAATTAAAATGAGAAAAATGTGAAAAGAAAGGAGTTACAGGAGCTTAAACCAGAAGGAAAGAGCAAATGATGAGCGGGCAAGTCAACTAAAGAAACTGTATATAAGGTGGAAGAACTGAGGCCACAGGGTCTGCCTGCCTCTTTACATCCCTGTGCACTACACACTGGGATGTGAGTAAGGCACAGAGCAGCTGTGCCTCTGCAGAAGCTGCTCAGGCAAATCTTGTCTCATCTCCAGTGCCAGATACAGCTCAATCCACTGTGTGCAAGCACTTATGAACAAACACTCAAAAAAAAGAGATTTTTAAAAAAATCTTCCTGCACAGAGCATGCCAGTCCAACAGCATTTGGAAATGTTTTGGAAATATACTTTGAAAAGTATTTTCTGTTTTGTCCTCTCCTGGTGGCTACACAGACTGTGCCAAATGTGCTTGCTACCTACTGCTACAAATGCAGCCTGTGATACTCCTTATAAGGTTTTAATGAAGACAGACCTGATTTCAAGTTCCACCTTTCTTTGGTGTCCAGACCTATTGGAATGTCCTGGTGCACTGGTTCTCTCCTTCTTCTCATTCCTCTCCTACCTACAAAATCCTTCACTGCCAGTGATTCACCATGTCTCTGCCATGTCACCCACATCCCAAGGTACTGTATCACTAGCAACTGACATAAGAGCTTTATCAGCTCTGAATTTATCTCTTTATCACCTGAGTTCTGGAATTTTATACCAGTTTTTTCAAGGCAATTGCCTCAGCTGGGATTTTTTCAAGGCACTATTGTAGGTATTTATTTAGTGGGAACTTAATTATCCATCACTGTGATACCAGTCAAATGACAGTGTTTATCAGCAATTAAGTAGTGACAGATGAACCTCCCAGAAATATAAAAAGATCAACATTGTGCAGTGTGTGATGATTTTCATTATATATTCAACATTCTGCAGCATGATGCATTACAGAAAGTGCCAATTTTTCTTTTCAATTGCTTTGAAAATCTAGCAGCAGGCACCTCTGGGAGGCTTCTCATTTCATTCAAGGCACATTTATTTAAAATGGGTATGGAGAAGAAACAGGACAGCTGAGTAAATGGTATGGAATCAAGAGGGGGAGTTGTGAACAATAGATTTGATTTTCAGTGCCATGACAACAATTTCTGTGCATGAGGTATGTGAAATTAGGCAAAGTCCTGCTGCAGAGTGGACAAGTTGAGGCACTGAAGTAATTAGGAAATGGGAAAATGTGTAATAGGGAACTTGTGCTGGCCAAAGCAGACAGGCTCTTGCTTACATTAGGGTCCCACCAAGAGTACTTGCCAACCACAGCAAAGGAGTGTTCTTAGTACAAGATTGGTATTTCAAGCATACAGGCTATCACAGCCTCCAGCAGAATGCATCAGACTCCACTCCTTTTGCCTGCGAGGGCCGTGTTGGCTTAAAGGGTATCTGCCAAAGACGTGCTTTGTGGAAGCCACACTGAATATTATCATGCTTTTGTGAAGGTCTGCTGCCTTCATCTCACAAGGTATAGCTCACTTCACATTTCTTGCACATATTGGAACTGGTCTTTTGTTCTTGTACAGAGGAAGGCAAGCTCTGAGCAGAGTCCTGACAGGGTGTTGATAAAGCATCACAAATTAATGTACTCGCAAAGGCCCAGATCTAAGACAAATTAGAAACAATTTCTTGAAGCATTTTCCCCTCAATAAAGGCTTCTCTGATTAGCCACTTCAGAGACAGGGTTGTTCAAAAGTATTTTACATTATTGACTTTTTTTGAGGTCACCTTTTTTATCATGACAATAGTGTGCTTCACTACATGCTTCTCATTCAAGAAATGAGCAGTACTAGTTTTGCTCATGCTCAAACTATAGTCACTTCAAGAACAGAAGAGCAGTGGAAGACTTCAAACTAACACATGAAAACCTGAGAAAGCCCTAAAAACTGAAACTGGATACTCGGGATATAAATATCTAAGTTATTTTTACTGTGGGTTCCATTAGTGCTTCAGATAGTCTAAAAATGATCATACTCCAGGGCAGAACACAGAAACAGAGGTGTGTTTATCTATGTGTCTAACCATGAGACACCTAAGTACAAAAAGGCAGAGAAAGGGAGAAATAAGACAGCAAGAATGGAAAAAAAAAGACAAGTCCATACCATGGATAAGTCTTATTTTCTGTCTTCCCTTAGGGAGAGCAGCTGGAGTGACATGACTTGCCCAGCTCGCCCCAGCCTGGAGACATTCAGCAGTTTGACTGTGCCCTCTGCTGTTAACAGAAACACAGGAAGGACTTACTTTTCTTGGAAAGGGTTTCTAGGTGAACCAAGATGGATTTGTGTCTGGAATCAAGTATTTCTTCAAACTTGTCCAAGCGTGCTTGCAGCTGCAAGGAAAAAAGAAAAAAAAAAAGGGGTAATTGAGAAAATTAATACATTGCCTTTTCTTTGTTTGCAAAATCACAGCACCAGATGCCAGAGAACAATGACAGCAACTCATGGAATGGAACAGCCTGAAAATGGTTGTTTATCTGTCTTGAAACAGTTTGTCCAGCTATTGCTTGCAACCAAAAGGATCTGTAATAGCTCAAAAAACTGGTGGAATCTTAACAGATTTCAAAAAAGAGATACGGATCTGTAAAATAGCATTAATAGTAACTAATCAAATTAAATATAGAAGTGTTGGGAAAGAGGCCTTCACCTTCAGAGCACATTGACTAATCCTGAGAGTCAATTATTTTACTCAGGCAGAAGGAAAAAGAACTGATATTTGCAGACAGTCACTACAACTTGTTTTTGCTCCTGAGACCCAGAAAAATTCCACTGTCTTCTGAGGCAAGGCCCTAAAGATCTTGATTCTAAGGACAGGCCACAAATGCAACGATATATGCAAATGGTTTAAAATATTTGGGTGCTCTAGACAAAGAGTGTAATATTTTAAATATCAGCACAGTAAAGGAGAGAAAGTGAACATTCTGTAGCATTTCTAACTCTTCATTACTCTACATTCTGAATTTGAAGTAACTTACCCCTTGAAGCTTGTCTTTGGTACTGGAAATAAAGGAGCTTAGGACCTCACTAAAATGAAAAGAAAACCCAACAAGTATAAACCAGACATGTAAGTTACTGGAGTGTAGAGAAATTTTAAAGGTCACAGCAAAAATGAGATGTGAAACACTGCAAGGTATAGCATAGTGTGTAATGTAAGCACATAAACATGGTTACTTCAGGGAGCACAACCCTTTGAAGTAACCTTAATTGTTTTAGGAAAGCATGGACTCTGCTACGTAGAGCAAGGAAAAAAATACATATACAGGCATAAATGTCACATATTACAGAGTTTTTACTCTCTGATTTTTGGCTTGGCATTCATGCCTCTCTCAGAAGTTTTAGCTGGCATTTACACAGCTGCCCATTAGCTCCTGGGGTGTTATCACTGTGTTATCTGCTCCGGAAGGACCCAGCCTGGGTGGAGGTGACTGTGCCAGTTGCTGTGATACATGGTATTGTACTTGGACCAAAATAACTGTGGGAAAAACATAGGAAAAGCTCCAGCCTCAACAAAGCCCAAGTCAGGAAGAACAAACAGTGCAAACCCTTTTCTCCTGAGATTACGCCTGTGGTTTCTGTTATCCGCCCTTTCAAGCTGAGGGAGCCTGTCAGGACCCAGCCTTTGCTTGTGATTAACTCACCACACCAAAAGGCACGGGTGGTTGCTAAGCAAAGTGATAACCTTTTTCCTCTCTGAAGGTTTGGGTCATTTTAAGTCAGTCATTTGGTGATCCAAAGTCCAACACCCAAAAAGATGGACGCCGGGTAGAGTCTGGTTAGGAGAATTAGGCAGTGCTTCTGAAACCTCTTTAGCCTCATGGAAAGGAAGATACTAATTTTCTTAGTCAGACTTGCGGGGGATACAAACTGATAAGTTATACACTTATCTTTGCATAGATAATATAGCTATTTCTATAAACAGGCTTCTAATCTGGGAGCGAGCCTGGAGTGTAGGAAGGAGCATAATCCATTTAATGAAAAAATAAAGGGTAATTATGAATGCTGCCTAAACATTTAAAACTATTTTTTCATTTCATGTAATTCACTTTCAAAAACCCTCCTCTTCTCTAATAGGCACTAGAGAATAAGATTTTGCCTTGTCAGAAATGTAGTGCCCATTGCAAAGGCAAGAGAGATACACAGCCCGATTTGATCAAAGGCTTTTATAAAAACATGCTTCACTTTGGATAGTACATTACAAAATGTAACTAATGTGCTAGGAATTATTTATAGGTGCGCTGGGGAGTTTTCCGTCTTTAATTTTTGAGCTTCAAATGGTTAGCTTGTTCCTTAAAGTCCTCTGGGACCTACACATACGTTTAATTCTTGACATTTAACAAAGAGCAGATGCAAATTACATTAGCAAATTGCACTTGTCTGTTACAAAAAAAAAAAAACCCAACACGTGAAAGTCTTGTATACAAATAAAATTCTGG
This sequence comes from Scytalopus superciliaris, assembly GCA_013400415.1. Classification (NCBI taxonomy): domain Eukaryota; kingdom Metazoa; phylum Chordata; class Aves; order Passeriformes; family Rhinocryptidae; genus Scytalopus; species Scytalopus superciliaris. Next base: position 103,755 of record VXBX01001076.1, read on the forward strand.
AGACACGTGCAGGTTTATAAACATGCAATCTGCACACAGGTATATTTGGCAATCCTCTCATCTGGCCCAAATGTGAAGGTTGGCCTCAGAGTCCCTTTGATCAGTCCCCATACAGTCCACAAAATTTTGAGAAATAAGGACTTTCACAGAGAATCAATGAAGGAAAAACACTCACTGATTAGATAAAGAAGGACAAAGGTAAGTTCAGGTTAGAGTTTTGCTGTTCCTCAGGGGCTTATGGCTGAGTGTGTTACATAAATCACATTGCAAATAAACAGTGTTCTCTTATCCTGTGACTCTTTCCAATCAGAAATTATTTAAAAGCTGGAAAGATACTTTTCTTGGAGGAATATGCAGCTATGTCATGTATGATTTGTAAGAGAAGAAGAAGGAGCTGCAGGGAGTGATAACCACCAGCACAGAAAGAATTTCCAATGGATGTCTACATACCGGTCATATTTGTCCTTTATTTTGTTTTTATTCACTTCAAAATTTTCAAAGACATTTTTCAGTCTTCCTGCACCAAAACTAAGTGAACTTTTTTCTCTTGTTTCTTCTTCGAATAACTGTGGTTTTGTCTGGTATTTGGTGAAAATACTGGGCTCGCTCTGCTGCACAAACAAAAGAAAAATGTGGAAGTACAAAAATAATCAGAACATTAATTAGGAAAAACCATTCGTGCACCCAATGCTTTGCAGACAGAGATCACAGTGATTGGATGTGACAGATTAGATTGGACGAGGAGATTAAGAATTTCATGAGATTATGGTTCATTTAGTGTGCCCAGTTAGATTGACTCCCTGTGGAATGCAGACCCAGCCCGAACTCCTCCACATTCAGGCTTTTCTCTCATCTTGAGGATTTTCAGTTTGTGACAATCATAATGTCTGTGGATTTTTCCCCTCTTGATTCAACACTATAGAGACTATAAATTAATTCCAGTGTTCATGGAATTGTGGAGAAGTTGAAATTGTCAGTAGAAGCTCCCTGTACAGGAATCTAAAGAAAATGGTATTCAATTTCCTGATGGATGACATAATTTTGCTGCCAACCAGCAACATCGACAGACTGTAGATGAATTTTTCACATGCTTCAATACACATTTCAGAGCAAGAAATTTAATATTATTATGAAAGCTTCATTCTACAAAATTTCCAGACATTGTGTGACAGAAATGGAAATGCCTTTTCCTTAACACATAAGAAAACGCAAATTCCATTAAATTTTCACTGTGAGGAGTGAATTTCCTATTTTGTGCCTGATGAAAAGCTGCTCTTCAGCAAGATGCAGAGGACAACAGTTAGCATCTGGAACTGAAGGACAGCCTTGGGCCACCAAGCTGGCGCCACTGCTCTTTCCTAATCTTTGCTCTCAGGTGTGTTTATTCGGATCTGCTGCTCTCCGTGAGCAGTGCAGGAGCTGTTTTAGTGAGCTTGGTAACATCAGAAACCATGTGCTGTTGGAGAAAGATTTTGATCATAGCGCTTCATCCTAATCCAAAATCACTCAAGCATCTGTCATAACAACAATATAGCAGGGTCATTGCCAGTCCAGGGAAGTAAATACTGAGCAGATCTGTCATTCTTGCAGAGAGCTAAGGAAGTAAAACACAGCATTTTTCAAAGAGGGATGTAATATTCTATCTTGGCTAGGTAGGCGGTCTAAAAACGCTAGCTCAAGAATAATTTCATATTATTTTAGTAACTTCAAAAATGTGATTGAAGAAAATAATACCTATCTCAATAATAATTTATAGTAATCTGTCATAAGTATCAGGTTTTATCTGACCAGGCTGCTACTTTGTCTTGTCACAGTGAATATGTACATGTAACAAGAAGATAACTCGATTCCAGCAGTTACAGGCATTTGCAAATGCTACCGCCTGAATCCAGCATATTCCATTAGCTTTGAGTGGTGGCTGTGTGCGTGCACGGGGCTGGAGGAGGGTGAGACTCACATCCTGGGAGTTCTGCTGTCCTGCCTGCGTGCCCAGCTCCAGCAGCGCCGCCGCCGACTGCACATTCTCCGGGCAGAACTGGGATCCGAAGAGCAGCTGAGAGTCACTCAGGCTCGAGTAGTCACTGGCAGTGCTGCTCCTCATGGAACACTTACCAGGCCTGAAACGGGGCAGGGAGGGATGAGAATGAGTCTGGAGCAATTAAAAAGCCAAAGAGAATTCCTGCTGGAACCACTCAATCATGACCCACCCCTACATGTTCATTTTCCCTCTCCACTCGGAAAGTACCGTTCCTATAACGGCGTGAGGTTTAATTCTGAGATGAACCACCTGGCTTGTCTTAAACTGCCACATCCACACAGAGTGTGGTACCTCCACATTCACCTTGCAGGGGTGAAGGGGCTTCTCCAGCATGTCCCGCAGACAAAAGACCAAAACCAGGTCTGGACAAAACCAACAAGACCAAAACCAACTGGACAGCTAACTCAGCTCATCCTACCTGCCATGTCAATCAGTCTTAGCTAAAGGGACACCCTGGGGTTTGCTCCCAGCAAGTGCTGAGTCTCTCCCTTTCAACCACTCTGGATGATAAATTCTGTTGTAACTCAGGTGCTGCTTGGATTATTTGGAAGACTGTTCCAACCGAATGAAACTATGACTAATAGCTGACATTTCTTGGGCACTTATTCTCCAGATGCCTGAAGTCTAACACGCTGGAACAACAAATAAATAGGTAGCATATGGCTGGACAAACTGATCTGAATTAGAAATACCTCAAACATATTAACATGCTACTCAAAAGTACTCTTTTTCCCCCTGAGCACTGCCCAAATAAATCTTTCCCAAATAGCCTTGACTTTGTGCTGTGTTGCTTTGATTCCACGCCTCTTCAGAGACACGGCTTCTCCCCCTTTATGGACCAGGCTCATGGCACAGGACCAGCTTCCCTCAGACAAGGGTTTCCCTGCACCGTTTCTCATTGTGTTGGAGGCTGGCTTCAATCTTTTGTTAGCAAAAATACAGTCTTTTTTTCCATTTTTCACATAGAATCGTAGAACGGTTTGGGTTAGAAGGGACCTTGAAGATCACTTAGATCCAACCCCCCTGCCATGGGCCAGGACACCTTCCACTAGGCCAAGGCTGCTCAAAGTCCCATCTAATCTGGCCTTGAACTCTTCCAGGGATGGGGCAACCACATCATCTCTGGGCAACCTGGCAGTGCCTCACCTCCCTCACTGCCAAGAATTTATTCATAACATCTAATCTACCCTCTTTCAGTCTAAGTGATCACTATTCCATTGCTCCACATCCACAAGGACTGGCAGAGTGCTTAGGCTGGGTCCAAACACAAGAAAACTTGGCCGGGTTTATGTTCTCAGTTCTTGGGGTTTTTTTGAGCTACCAAGATGGAGAGATTTGTTGCTGCCTTTGAAGCTAGGAATTAGAGACCAAAATTAATGAAAAAGTCTTTTATGGGTTTTCTTCCATATCAAATGATACAAGCAAAGGAGAGGGAATAGGAGGGTAATTCATAACAGGAGATGATCACCCCAACATTTATTAGCAGTGATGCGTTTGGTTAATCCCCAGTTCTGGAAGGAGCCCAAACATCATAGACACAACAGGGAAGGATTTAGCAGCAGTATTTGAACTGCTCAGTCTCCCTGTTCATTATATAGTCGTGTCACTGACAATATCATATTAATACTTTTGGCTTTAAGCTAACAGAGTACACTGAGCTGCAGGCAAAAATAGATGAGGTATGGGTTTCTGGATTCTCAAAAAGCCTGATAAATCTCTCCGAATTCAAAACTTCTCCCTTGCTCTCTCTCTCCAAACACCAAATATGAATACAATTTTTACCAGCACAGCTTCTTGTTTCCATCTCAGCTAAGCTTTGTTAAAAAAATAAATTTCCTTAATCCACAGCCGGAATGTCAGAGAGAGATGTGAGCACGTGGGCTGCTGTGATCCCGCACAGGCAGAGCCCCTGCCTGCAATGTGAGTAGCACATCTACTGCACCAGTTTTCTAAATCCTTCCATCTTCCAGCCAAAAAAGCTCCCTCTTAGTTTGAGGAAGGGTTTTTATAATCCTTAAGTGCTTTACTGTCTTGACAACCCCCCGTTCGAAAGTGTCTGCTACTGGTAAATATCACACCTCACAACAAGCTCATTTTCTCAGATCCTTCACATTACTTAAGACCTGAAGCAGAAGATTCTTATAACAAAGAGTTTTATGACCAGTATTTTGAGGAGTATTGAGCTAAGGGGACTTGATGAGCCAAGTGACTTCCCACAGGGTTACTCTGCACTGCAACTAAAGGTGGCTCTTGGCTGCTCTGGAGTCCAGTTTTTCTGTCTTAAGTCCACTACCTCAGCAGTTGGTTTAGGAATGGCTACACTTCTGCAAATTAGAGGGGGAGACAAAACAGATGTCTCTTTTGAATATACTGATTCCCCCGAGCAATGGATTTCTTTCTCCCTTGCTTAACACTGCTGGCAATTAATTTATTAACAAGACCACCTGGGCAAGTCATCAGCCTGGCCATGCTTGGCCCAGGCCTGCCCGTGATGGAGAGATCAGACAGCCATGGTCAGGTCTGGACCAGATCCATCATCAGGCAACTGCTTTTCTAACCACCTGACCATTCCCTTCAGGATGCCTGAGCTGCAGGGATGCATGCTCTGGCCTAAATACAAATCCTTCTCTATAAACAGCAAGGAAACATCCCAGATATGCAATCCCAGCCAGGAGTCCCTCCAGTGATGCAATAGTTTGCCTCAGGAGAGCTTTCAGCATTCTGCTAACATGAGCCATTCCCCAAACCGTCCGTGTGTTTGTGCCCATAACATTCCTGTGGTACTGGCACCAGCGTGTGCATCCAAAGCACAGCCAGCTTTAGATATGTAGGACAAGTCCTTGTCAGCTCCAAAAAAAGGTAAATCATCCTCTGGTGACTGATGGAATGATTTTTTTCCCCACCTAACTTTATGTCAGGTATTGCAATATTGGCAGCTCCAACACTTTCTCGTGATGGGAGTGTGATCCAAAAAATCTGCAGCCTTCTGCATATCTGAGGGGTCAGCTTGAGCTTCACAGTCTCTGTTTCCCTGTTGTCAGTTGGAATTCCCCCCCCTACAGCAGGAATTAGAGCTTTTGGGAGCTTCTTTCATTTTTCTAAGTTCTGTTTTCCATTCCAAATATTTTAGCACAATCATATGCAAATGTTCACCTTTCATTTAAAGGTTCTGCCTCTCCAAACAAAAACACAGTGTGCAATCAATACTCTCCTCTTGTGTTTCTTAGCTGTTCTAGAGACATTGGCAAACTAAAAAATCAGTGACTATAAATTGTCACAGACCATATTGGTCTTTTTAAAAACTGGTCATTTTACTCTGTTGTTTGGATCCATCCTCACATGCCAACAGCAAGGTTTTAAGAGTCATTTGGAAAAGCAGCCTGAGACTTCTATAATTTGCAACATAACATTTATCTGCAGTTCTGCTGTAAGGGATTTTCTGTGGTTCTGTCATCTCCACTGAACCTGTGCCAGCATCCCTCTTCTTCCCAAGTGCTGTGGGTGAAGTTCACTTACACCTTCCTGACACATTTCTTCAAAGTGCAGGAAAGTCTCTTCCCCAAAGAAGATATCTTTTTCTCCTGATAGCAACCCTGAGTAGGATCAGTGCCATAAAGTCACTCTTCTCCTGATTCCCCTCCAGATAATCTCTCAGCCCTTCCTGCTCCTCCTTATTTAGGGACCAGGGCTGAATCACAACAAACCCAATTGAAATTCTGGGAGCTGACGTTCACCTGCTCTTCCTCCTGGCTTTAGCCTGTATCTATAGGAACTGTCTCTAGCTCTGCTGTGCTGCTCTCATCCTCACTATCTGCTGCCTGCCAATGTGCCCAGCAAATGAGCAAGGATAAGTCTTGGCTCTGGGTGCAGGGGAACTGGGGGAGTTTAAATAAAGGAGTTTTAGCTGCTATTGCAGCCTCCAGCCATTTGCCATCTCTTCACTGGGAGCAGCCACAGCAGAAAATTATTATTCTTCTTCCTATCATTTGCACCATATCCTAAAAGGAATTCCTACAAACATATTCTGGCACTGGCCCCAATGCATTATCCACGACAAAATCCCTCTCAGTTATTCAGCTCAAACACTGCCTCCAGTTTCCAGGTTTCCAGTCCGTCTGGTCTTGCTTTAATTCCTCAAGGTCATTTTTACTTTCTATAAGCCACTCCATTATTCATTCAGCTGCGATTCAATACTGCCCAGACTTTCCTCACCTTGGAAACCGCATAAGCCCTTTGTCCTGAGCTGGCTGTCGGCTGCAACAGGGTCTTAGGAAGAGACTGGGATTTCCGTGGAGCAGCTCTGTTTGTTCCCACAAAATGCATCCCCAGACATGTTAAGAATCAGACATCTGCAGACAGGGTTGTTTTTTGCCACCCCCTACCCCAGCCTGAAGCCATCTTCCAGCCTGTGCTTACAGCCCTGGTTTCTCATTCCTCCGCAGCTCTGGAATTTTACAGCTGCTCTCCTGGTCTTTGTCCTGGCTGCCTCCTTCATTTTCTGCTTATTCTGAGACCTTAAGGCAACTTCAAACGGTGTGACCTTGTGATGCAGGATGGAATTTCATGGGATAATGGATTGAATGAGGTTGTTAAGTTTGGAAGTTATTCTCAACAGCAGAAATAAGCTGTGTAGAGAGTAGTGGCCCAAGTAGGCCTTAATTTCCCCCATCCTTTTTGAATGCCTCTTTAATACTTTCGTAATTTCTCAGCCTTACACACTCTCTGGCAGGCTTTCTGCTTCTGATGTCTTTAGAAATTGATATATGGGTAGCTTTTATGCATTTAGCAACTTCTTTTCTCATGGAACAAGAAAATTCTCATAACTTCAATTTCAAATCTAAATAATCAAGACTAATAACCTTTATGCCTCAGGCAAGCATTTAACCCTTTTGGCTGTGCAGTTTAATTTATTTTTAACGACCTTCCATGTTACCATTCCAGTGGGTTTTTTTTTAATTAACAGTAGTGGATTTTTTGGCTTCTGCCGCTCCTGCAGAGATGCTGACTCCAGTTCCCTACTGCCCCTCTCATGGCAGCAGTACAAGAGTAAATAGCCTGAACGTGGGTCTTGTGCTCAGCTCAGGGCCAAGGCAAGATGTGTCTCTTCCCCTGTGAGCTCCCTGCCGGAGGCAGGTATTTATGGTGTCTGAAAATGTGCTTTCAGCATCACGGCCTGATGATGCTTATCCAGTCGATCAAAGGCTGATTGAAGCATCCCTGCTTTTGTGGCTGCTATTCTTGAATCCTCTGTGATCTCTTTCCATCAGCCCTCCTGGCTGGGCGGGCGGTAGTGCTGCTCTAACACGGCACTTTCCCTAATGAAGCCTGGCATTTCGATCCACAAAAATCGTGTGGATTGTTGATACACTTAAATTGAGCCTAAGCTTTCCCAGTGTGGTTGTCATGTGGCCCCCTCCCACGCTCTTAAAAAACTGGCACCCTGCTATTACTGTCCAACTAGCTAATCTTCCCTCTGCTGCATGTCTAGCATCTCTATTGTGTCCATATTAGCACTGGGTGAAAGAGGGACGTTGGTTCCCCCCACCCTATTTCTCAGGCTGCCAGGGTTAGGGAGAAGCACATGTGTGTCTGACAGATAACAAATAAAACCCGGAGCAGTCCTGGGCTTGTGCAGAACTGTGGCCATGGGGACAGTGCATCACCAGAGCTCTGCGTTTCCGGGGGACCTGGTGGCAGCTGCTCTCAGAAGTAACACCCTGACTCAAACTTGCAAAGAACTCAGAGAGTGAGTCATACTCTGCCTAGATTATACCCTGATTTTACGTTTCATTTTTAAAGCTCCCTGAAAGATAGTATTCTGGGGATTATGCAGTGTACCCTGCTGTGGTGGGAAAGGTTTCTAGTAACAGAAGTGAGCCAGGGAAAAGTAATCAACACCCTTCCCCTTGTTTCAAATACACACACACGTTCACACGCTCCCATGAGAAACTTTGCTTTCCTTCAGGGAAAGTTAATTATCCCCAGAGAACTTCTCCGCCTTCTTAACTCCTCCAAAAACCCAGCTGCATTTGCAGTAACATTTTATGCCCTATTTGAACCCTCTTGCAAAAACTGTGGAATGCTGAGGAGTGGGTGTTAAAATCTTGCCTGTGTTTTCTTCCTGCATTCATAAATGAGTTAAAAGGAAAGACTTTGTAGCTGGTAGGATACTTTGGAGGGGGAAAGAATGCAAGTGATTCCTTTCCAAACAGGCACCTGTACATCTTCCCCTCATTTGCTTTCCTATTGTACAACTCCACAGAATTATTTATATACTTATAAAATATATATAATATGTAATATAAAACATGTAATTATATATTTTATATATAATATTATGTATTTTTAATATATTATCTGATTTCCCCTGCTTAGTCTCTGACCAGAAGGAATGTATCATGTTTTCCAACAACTCATTGAAAACAAACAAGCCCCTCAAACAAACAAACAAACAAAATAAATCTGCAGGTGCCAAGAAGACAATAGAATTAAACAATTCATAATTATAAAGACAAAATGATGACAGGTATAAACACATTTTTTCGCTGATTTGGCTCCCCTTTGACCCCTGCATCTGTGCAAAATCCAGTTAATTCATATTTATGACAAGCATGTTTATAATGGGCAAGGAAATGACTATTATGTTTTCATTATCATCCATCATTATGGTAACATCTGGCCAAAGAGACAGCATGACTAAAACTGTGAATTTGAACAAGTTAGTTATGTAAGAGGGTTATTTAACTAACAGAGGCTCAGAGCACCCAATTCATCAATCAGCTTCTCCAGAGCCAAAGAAGGGGATAAATCCCGCTGTCTTTTTCAGTCATGTGATAAAAAAGGTGATGCTCTGCTGTACAAAACGCAGCCTGTCTTACATATTTGCCCTCCAGGTGTTTAAAACCTGAATATTTCTTTTTTCACCATAGGTCGTAGATGTGGGGAGTTCTGCCTGCTCTTTGGCTCCTGCTGGAGGAAAAACAAGCCATGCGTATAAACGCAGGATATGGAATAATTTTCGGGTTACATAACGTGCTATAATATTGCACATCACGATTCATTTTATCTGCCCACCGCACAGGCGAGAGGAACACTTAACTTATCTAATGGCAAGAGGGCAGGTCACGGGGCTCCTCCAAACACACCCAGCTTCCAGCCAATGCTGGTTTTTAGATCCCCAGCAATGCTGGACCTGTGGGAGCCCCTGGCAGGCTGTGGGAGCACAAACAGGGGCGCGGGGCGGGGGTCAATGGACTCCCATTATCCTCCCGTAATTAGCCACAGGTGAGTTCTGGACATGCTTCACCTCACAGCCATCGCCCCCGCCAAGCGTTTGGTGTCACACCCCACCCCCTGCCCGTCTCTCCCCGCTCACCCGATGGCCGTGGGCATGCTCAGCATCTCCTTGATGTTCCAGACGTTGAAGCTCATGTTGGTCTCGGGGCTGGCGGCGTGGCGGGGAGCCCTCGGCCCTCACCATGGCCGCGGCCCTCACGGCCTGTGCCCGCCGGCGGTGGCCATGGCGCCGCAGTGCCCTGTGGGGACAGCCCAGGGGGACACGGCCCGCTAGCCCAGCATGGGCCCGGCCCGAGACCCTCCACAGGCCTGGGGCAGCCTGGGGGGCCACAGGGGCCTGGGGCGGCTCTGCCTCCCCTCAGGGAGGGGGTACCCGTGGGCAGGCTGGGGCTGAGGGGCCCTGGGTTTCACCTCAGGGATGGCGCTGTCTGGGTCTCACCCTGCGGCTGCGGGGCCCTGGGGTTCACCTCAGGGATGGCGCTNAGGGGCCTGGGGCGGCTCTGCCTCCCCTCAGGGAGGGGGTACCCGTGGGCAGGCTGGGGCTGAGGGGCCCTGGGTTTCACCTCAGGGATGGCGCTAGCTGGGTCTCACCCTGCGGCTGAGGGGCCCTGGGTTTCACCTCAGGGATGGCGCTGTCCGGGTGTCACCCTGCGGCTGAGGGGCCCTGGGTTTCACCTCAGGGATGGCGCTAGCTGGGTCTTACCCTGCGGCTGAGGGGCCCTGGGTCTTGCTGCGGGGCTGGAGCAACCTGCGGTCACCCTGGAGCTGGGAGCTCTGGGATCTCTGGGATTCTCTGGGAGGCGGGAGGGTCTTTGGGTCACCCCAGGGCTGAGGGTCCCTTTGGTCACCCCAGGGCTGAGGGTCCCTGGATCTCATCCCAGCGCTGAGGGTCCCTTTGGTCATCCCAGAGCTAAGGGTCCCTTGATCTAATCCCAGGGCTGAGGGTCCCTTTGGTCACCCCAAGGCTGAGGGTCCCTTGATCTAATTCCAGGGCTGAGGGTCCCTTTGGTCACCCCAGGGCTGAGGGTCGCTGGATCTCATCCCAGGGCTGAGGGTCCCTGAGGTCACCCCAGGGCTGAGGGTCCCTGGATCTCATTCCAGGGCTGGGTGTCACTGGATCTCACCCTGAGGCTGAGTGTCCCTGAGGTCACCCTGAGCTGGGGGTCCCTGGATCTCACCTCAGAGGTGGGAGTACCTGCCTCTCAGCCCATGACCCCAGGATCAGCCTCAGCTCCAGTCTCTCCACAGGCTGCCTCTTACACAACCCTGAAAGCATAACCCTGGGCACAGGGGGGTCATCACGGGGAGGAAGAGGAGGCTTGGAGCCTGGCACACTGAGGGCTCCTCCCATGGGAGCACAGCAGCCACAGCGCCCGCTTCCTTCACCTCCAGAGGCTGTGTGGTCCCTCGTGTGTAAATACCTCTGGCAGAAATGCAGAATGATTTAATTTCACCCATTAGAAGTATGACAAAAATAACTCATCATCTAAACATTCCCCAGAGAAAGATTCTCAAATATGGTTTTGCTGGGGTTTTTTTTTCCCTTGTGTTTCTGTATCCTCCATCTTCAGGAATGTAAAACAGGCACTCTTGCTTGCCTATTTTTCTTTCCTTTAATTCAGAACTATTTCAATATTAGTTAAAATGGTTGGCTGGTGGCTCCGAAGATACTCCATAAGCACTAAACCACTGTGAAAATAAAGTTGACATAAATTCATGGATAGATCAGGGGAACTACTCACATTCCACTTTATCCTCTTTTACCTTTAATATTAAAGGCAGCCTGGAGCTCAGAGGTGTCAAAATAATGGTTTTCTTGATATATATACCTGGTTTCCTAATCAAATCCCATGAAAACAGTTTTCACTTAAAAAAGAAAATAAAAATTCTGGTCTTTTACCCATCAAAAACTTATTGGAGTGACTTATCTGCATTGTTTTCACTTGGCACTACAGCACTAGGGTTGGTTTAAATAGCTCGGATTTATCAAGGCAGCTTGGTAATTCTCAGCTGACAAGGAGCCTCTAATAGGTTGATTTTCTAGGACTAGAGTGGGGAATTGCAGCTCGGATCACATTCCTACTTCAGGGATGGGATAATGGCTGGGCTGTCCAAGGCAGTTGTGGGCTGGAAGGCAAACCTTCCTCCAAGAGAGCCAAGCTGATGGGAATATTGATGATTTTTGTTCTGGTTGAGTAAATAAAATCCTTGTTCTGCTCCTGAATTGCCTATGGTTCTGTTCTAAAGCCCAGTGAATGGCATGGCTGCCAAGAGCCTTGCTGTGCATCCTGGTCCCATATAGCACTGCATCAATAACAGTGATTTTCCATCATTTTATTGCTCATAATTGGAAAGTTGGCCCAGATCTCCCTGCAGAAGAGACTGTTGAGTCCTGTACCCATTTGCAGTATTGCTACTGCCCTTAGAAAAGGAGTTGCCGGTGCTTTGCGCACCAGCGATAAGGCTCAACATGTTATTTTAGGCAATTACAGAGAGCTATTCCTATTTCTGATGTGGCTGGAGCTTTCTGGTGTGAGCGTCTACCAAGTTTGTGGAATATGATAAATTTTTGTATTTCCATCTCTCCTGACAACGGAAAGAAATTTCTATACAGAAACACATTTTTTTAATTATAGGTCTGACAGCTCCCTCCATTTCTGTCTCCCCCGTCCACAACACGCTCTGGGGAGATTAACCACGTTGCCAGGTGCTGTAGCTCTCCTTATATCTGAAGTAACAGCCTGTGTGTCTAGCGTTAGGCAGGGTGGCCAGGTACTTAAAATCCTTCCTTTAGTAAAAATTAGCAGAAGCTGCCAGGAGATAGATGGCAATATATTTGGTACATCCCTCAGCCTTTTTTTTTCTTCATAGCAAATTTGGTTAGAAATGCATAGGAGCTCTTCAGTTAATGACATGTCAGTCTCCAAAAGTGGACAGGAACCGCATGCCTTTACCTGAAGATCTTTCCATCCCTGAGATGTCCCTGGCCACTGTCCTGGACACTTTCCTCCTCTCATTCAAATGGGATCCTGGTCCTCTGCTCCAAAGCAGAGATAAAAAAGAGTAAGAAATCCACACATTTAGGAAAGGTCACGGATTTCTGTTCTCCTCGGGTGGAAAAGCCAAGCCAAATGGCACTCCAGCGGGTCGATATGCCAGATAAGCACATATAGGAGGCAAGGTGCTGTGGAGAAAGGGGAAAACCCCTGCAGGGCAGGATCCATCAGCCTCACTGCTGGAAACACCACAACAGCGACAGGCTCTCGAACTGCAGCTTCCCTCTCCAGCACCCTCTGGCTCTTGCAGCCGCCATCGCCTTGAATTTGGAAAAGCAGCCCTGGGCACCCCATCAGCAGCAGAGAACTTGCTAAGTTGCCATGCAGGGATGTCAATTTGACGGTGACTCAGCGTCTTGATTTATCCCATTCATGTGATGCTCCTGAGGGAAAAGCTTATTAATCAGGTCTGTGTTTCCAATACAGCTCCATGATTTAGGGTCCCCCATGACAAAAGTTTTAGTGAGAGTGTGATTATTACATGCCTTGGTGGCTTCTGGAAAGGGCTGGCAGGGTGAGGAGATCTACTGACATGCCAGTGAGGGGCTTGTCACCTCACAGGACCCTCAAAAGGACCAACCCAACAGGACTGAACACAGGTCAGGGAGTGCTATGACATATTCAGAGGGTTGGAACACATTCTGCTTAGAGAGGGGATCCTTCTGTCCAGGCCCCCATCACAGCATGAGCTGCTGACCTTCTCCCCTCACTGCCAGAGCATCCTTCTGGATGCTGAGGTACAGATCAATCTTTAATTTGGGGCTCACTGTTGATGTTGGCTCTGGCACAACAGTGGTTTCTATGGCAACTCCAGAGGCAGATGCAGGGATGCCTCAAGCTGAGGTACCACCAGCCCAGGTATCCCAGGTTGTTCCTCCCAAATCACAGGCAAACAGCCATGCGGCACATCAGGACAGACCCTGTGGTCACTCTGCCAGGTGGCCAGCAGAAAGAATGGGGCAGTGACACTGAAAATATCTTGTGAATGCTCTTTTCTGAATCATTTGCAACTTCTCCCATGCTGTAAGACCCCCAGCAGACAGCACAGTCTGCCCCAGCAGTGTGCTGGATGCTGCTGCACTCCAACGGGATTCAGCCTCCTGTCTCTGTAGCCCTACTGCCCAACAAGGATCATGCCAGCTGTCTTCTCTGAAAGGTCAGGCATCTGTGCTTGATATTTACCCAGACCTGTGAGATCTTTCTAACGTCATACCAGCAAAAGATTGAATCTCTTGCCTGTGTTGGCTACACTGCTTTCTGCTTTGGGTGTGGGACTCTGCATGGAGCCAAGACCCGCAAGCCTCAGGTGAGCCCACAGCATTGGGTTTTGCTGTGCACCTCTAAACATCACCCACAGACACCACTAGCACAGCTTACCTTCACTTCCCAGTTGCCAATAAGCAGGATTGTGGTGTTCCTGCCTAGGGGAGCTGGACACAGCTGGATCTAACTCTCCCACACAACAGCCCTCTTTGAGATGGGGCTGTGGTGCTGAATGGGGCCCAGAAGCCCTGACATTAGGTGTCTCATCTTATTTCTCAGCATCCCTGCAGCCCTCTCCATCCACTGCCTTGCTCACACCCTGGCTCCCCCCAGCAAAGCCCCTCTCCTGCTGCTGTCTTCACCCCCTGCAGCCCCTTTCACCACAAGAGAGGTTGAGCAGAAGCAAGGCTGTGCCAAGGCAGGGCAGCCACTGCTCAGCTCCCCCTCACCAAAAGGGGACCAGATCCCCACATCACATATCTCCTGCTCAGTGGGGAGAAGAACAAGAGCCATCCCTGTCCTGCAGCATGGGGTCTTGCCAGGGGAGGGCTCATGGGCTCTCCCTTGGGAGAGGTTTTCCTGACAGACTGCAGCATGTATCTGTCTGAAGTAGGATAACCAGGGACAACATGACTCCAGTGGGGTAAAATTCCACGTGTTTCATTTATTCAAGGTGCTACATCACCTCCCAGGCACTGAGCTACAGGGCACCTCTGTGCTACATGAGACATTGACTGGGTCTACGACGACACAGCACTCACTGCTACACACACGGCACAGACACGCCGTGGCACAGACGGGGCCGGACAGGGCAGCGAGGCCAGCGACAGTCCTGCTGCCACTGCTCCCTCCACACTGCTGGCCATGGCCGTCCCACCAGGCAGGAGTTTGCCCTGGGTTCCATCACCACAGTAGTACAGGAGCCAAGAGGGTTTCCAAAACCACAGCTGCTCCGGCGCCAGATGTCGTGGGACAGCAGCTCCCTGGAGCCAGGTCACCCACACGCATGGGTGCTCACACACCCTGTCCCTGTCTTCAGGCACTTGGTGCTTGGCTGGGGCTGGTCCCCGGGGCCCCACTCAGGGCACATCACGCAGGCACAGAGCCTCGACGGCGCCACTGGGACCCTGGGCCACCCCGCCAATGACAAAGATCAGGCTGGGTGCTTGGCAGCTGGAGCAGGAGCAGCGGCCCGTGGGCATGGGGGGCAGTGGCTCCCACTTTTTCTGCGAGAGGCTGAACCCTTCCACTGAGTCCAGTGGGCAGGACTGGTTCCCTGTGGGAGACAGAACAGCATCAGACCCCCCTGCAGCCCCCCTGCACCCCATCATCTGCCTTTCCCCCTTCACATGCCTTTGATGTCCCAACAGGAGCCCTGGGCTGCGGGGGCTCTGAGATCCCAGAGGCAATTAGTGGGGAAACAAGAGGATTATTCAAGTCCGCACAGGGAGGGCTGCTGGCACTACTGCCGCACTGCTGGCTCTGCCCCCCCTGTGCTGGCACCCTGTAGGGATAAGGGAGGGCAGCTCCAGTTGCCGCAGAGCTCAGGAGCAATGCCATGCCACAGGGATGCAGCCAGCACCAGTTGCCTTCCCCCATCACCTCCTCCTGCCCAGTTCACCCTGGGGTGAGGTGGGGGGGTCTGGCAGCTCTTCCTGCAGAGCTGTGTCTGGCACCAGGTTCTCCAGCTCTCCTACTGCTTCATCCCTGCTGTTGAGTGACAGCACTAACCTTTCCCTGTTCTCTCTCGGGAGAGGGATGCAGTGCTGCAGCCCTGCACAGCAGGGCTGAGCTGCCATGGGCTATGCGAGCCTGGCACACTACACATGAACTGGAAAAAACCTGGTTTGGAGGTGAAAGGGGCAAGGGGCTCAGTGGGGCAGCCTTTGGGACAGGGCAGTAGGGTTCTCCCAGCACTTGGAGGCACAGAAGGGATGTGGCTGCACGTAGTGTTGCAGTACCCCTGTGGCTTTGCATAGCAAACCTCTCCTCTGCCATGCAGGTCACTGATATGGCACAAAGGATGGGGATGGGAACACAGCCACACGCCTACACCCCACATTACCGAGGCCACCCACAGCCACCACTCTTCCTCCCAGGCAGCCAGCCACGAAGTCAGCTCTCTTCTCCCTCATACGGATGGTACGGTTTGGCTTTCTCCATGCACCTGGGAGTGAGAGGGAGTGAGTATTGTCCACTGGGGCTCCTCTCCACACACTGCAGCCAGGACACCCTCAGGTGAATCACTCCCTGGGACCAGGGAGGACAGGGCAGGATTCATCATGGGTGCAAGGGGCTGACATTCAGACCCTGGATAACCATGTCCCTCAGGCACAGACAGCCCTCACCAACCCAGGGAGTCATCCTAGACCCGCAGGTTATGCTTCCACCCCACCCAGGGACACATAGCTCACCCTGTGCAGGATCAAACATCTCCACCGTGTTGACAAAGTGGGGACGGGAATAGAAGTTGTGTGGCCCTGGCTGCTGGAGCCCCCCCAGGCTGAAGACGACGCCGTCAGCCATGGCGCAGGCGGCGAAGGCGCGGCGGCTGGGCACGCTGGGGTAGCGTGTCCAGCTCCTCGTCTCCAGATCGAAGGCCTCAAAGGCCGTGACGGGCAGTTTGCCCTGCCGGCCCCCTGTGCACAGAGATGTTATGGCTTGCCAGTGCCCTGAGCTGGCACCATCGATGTGCTCAGCAAACAGGAGGGGGCCCATGGCTGCAGCGCCAGGCAGTATGGAGCCACCTTGGGGTGCACCAGGTCACTCCCTGGCCCAGAGGCAGAGGAGGGAGAGGACAGGGGCACAGGGAATGCTCAGCTTGCCTCAGCAGCACCTACCTAGGACAAAGATCTTGTTGCCCTGCAGGAAGGCAGAGGCTCCATAGCACGGAGTGGGCATGGAGGGCAGGGGCTGCCAGTGGTCCTTTGCCGGCTCATAGACGCGGACCAGTGCCTGGGGAGAGGTGTCCGCACCCATTCCCCCCAGGGCATAGACAGCCCCGTCTGAAAAAGAGGCAGTGGTGAGGCAGGGGGATCTGTGGGCAGCATCATGGGGCTGGGAGTCCCCCAGTGCCCTCCAGGGCTGGCAGCACAGGCACTGTGGACCCCCACGGCCAGACATAGTTCCAGGGTGGCCAGGGGATGGTAAGTGCAGCCAGGCCTGAGTCTGGCAACGCCCTGATCTTGATGGGACTCTCTTGTCCCCCTCTCCATGCCATCCATCAAGCACGGAGAAGAGCACAAGGCCATCCTCTCTAATTATTCTCGGCAGTACCATCTCCCTGGAGACACCATGGCAACACAGCCATGCTGCCAAATCCTGCTCCTGCTCCCAACAGTGGCCGGCACCCCTGCCCGCTCCCTCCACTGTCCTGCCATCCCCTCTGCCCTGCCCACCCTGCTGCAACCTAAGCCATGCCATGGCATCCCTGCTCAGGAAGCAGACATGGGCACCACATACAGGGACCAATCCTGGCTCCTGGCATGCCAAGCTGTGCCAAGGCTCCAAGGCTGCTCAGGAAACTTTAGGCAGGAGTCACAACATGTTCAATGCACAGCACATTGAGTCAGGCTAGAGCAGCGTGCCCAGCCACCCAGCACGGCTCCCAGACAGGGCAGCTGGGGAAGGCTACCATACCTGGAGGGGCTCTGTACTGCACTCTGTATTGCACCCTGGGCTGCAAGTGGGCTATCAGGGCAGGAGCGTTGATCCTACCACTAAGTGGCAAGTTTGGCAGCTGGGTGAAAGCCTTGTGCAGCATCCCAAACAGCACAGGGATTCAACTCCCACATGAGCATCCCTGACCCCTGTATCCCCACTTCTCCGGACTGCAGCCAGGCACCCTTCCCATCCCTCACCTCTCTGCACAGCTGAGATGCCCATGGAGGGCTGAGCCAGCGCCGCCTTCTTCTCCCACTTGCCCTCATCCACGTGGTAGACCTCAACGGAGGCGAGGGGGCTCTGTGCCGCATCCACGCCGCCCACCACCAAGATCTGCTTGCCCAGGGCGAGCGCAGCTGCACCAGCCCGCGGCGTGGGCAGAGGCGGGAGCGTGGTCCAGCGCTGGGCTGGGAGGTCGAGCACCTCGGCGGTGCCCAGAGCTCGCCCACCGGTCCCGCAGCCGCCCAGCACGAAGAGCTGCCCGTCGCGGTGCGCGGCGCTGCAGTACACGCGCCGCGTGGGCATGGCAGGGAAGGTGGCCCACGCGAATGCGCCCGCCGCCATGGGCCGGCTCAGCCGCCCCGGGGGTCCCCGGGTCGTGACCCTGCTGTGTCGCCCATCCGGCCCGACGCGGCGCTGGCCCGGCTCTGCCCACCGCCGCCTGCGGGGAGAGCAGCCGAGTCAGCGCCCCGCCACGCACCGCTCCCCCAGCCCCAGCTATCCAGCTCCCCTCGGCGGTGCGACAGCCCCCGCTGCTCCCCGGGGCTCCCGGCCCGCCCCCTCGGGGCTCCCACTCCCCGGGGCTCCCTGCTCGCACCCNCGATGTGCTCAGCAAACAGGAGGGGGCCCATGGCTGCAGCGCCAGGCAGTATGGAGCCACCTTGGGGTGCACCAGGTCACTCCCTGGCCCAGAGGCAGAGGAGGGAGAGGACAGGGGCACAGGGAATGCTCAGCTTGCCTCAGCAGCACCTACCTAGGACAAAGATCTTGTTGCCCTGCAGGAAGGCAGAGGCTCCATAGCACGGAGTGGGCATGGAGGGCAGGGGCTGCCAGTGGTCCTTTGCCGGCTCATAGACGCGGACCAGTGCCTGGGGAGAGGTGTCCGCACCCATTCCCCCCAGGGCATAGACAGCCCCGTCTGAAAAAGAGGCAGTGGTGAGGCAGGGGGATCTGTGGGCAGCATCATGGGGCTGGGAGTCCCCCAGTGCCCTCCAGGGCTGGCAGCACAGGCACTGTGGACCCCCACGGCCAGACATAGTTCCAGGGTGGCCAGGGGATGGTAAGTGCAGCCAGGCCTGAGTCTGGCAACGCCCTGATCTTGATGGGACTCTCTTGTCCCCCTCTCCATGCCATCCATCAAGCACGGAGAAGAGCACAAGGCCATCCTCTCTAATTATTCTCGGCAGTACCATCTCCCTGGAGACACCATGGCAACACAGCCATGCTGCCAAATCCTGCTCCTGCTCCCAACAGTGGCCGGCACCCCTGCCCGCTCCCTCCACTGTCCTGCCATCCCCTCTGCCCTGCCCACCCTGCTGCAACCTAAGCCATGCCATGGCATCCCTGCTCAGGAAGCAGACATGGGCACCACATACAGGGACCAATCCTGGCTCCTGGCATGCCAAGCTGTGCCAAGGCTCCAAGGCTGCTCAGGAAACTTTAGGCAGGAGTCACAACATGTTCAATGCACAGCACATTGAGTCAGGCTAGAGCAGCGTGCCCAGCCACCCAGCACGGCTCCCAGACAGGGCAGCTGGGGAAGGCTACCATACCTGGAGGGGCTCTGTACTGCACTCTGTATTGCACCCTGGGCTGCAAGTGGGCTATCAGGGCAGGAGTGTTGATCCTACCACTAAGTGGCAAGTTTGGCAGCTGGGTGAAAGCCTTGTGCAGCATCCCAAACAGCACAGGGATTCAACTCCCACATGAGCATCCCTGACCCCTGTATCCCCACTTCTCCGGACTGCAGCCAGGCACCCTTCCCATCCCTCACCTCTCTGCACAGCTGAGATGCCCATGGAGGGCTGAGCCAGCGCCGCCTTCTTCTCCCACTTGCCCTCATCCACGTGGTAGACCTCAACGGAGGCGAGGGGGCTCTGTGCCGCATCCACGCCGCCCACCACCAAGATCTGCTTGCCCAGGGCGAGCGCAGCTGCACCAGCCCGCGGCGTGGGCAGAGGCGGGAGCGTGGTCCAGCGCTGGGCTGGGAGGTCGAGCACCTCGGCGGTGCCCAGAGCTCGCCCACCGGTCCCGCAGCCGCCCAGCACGAAGAGCTGCCCGTCGCGGTGCGCGGCGCTGCAGTACACGCGCCGCGTGGGCATGGCAGGGAAGGTGGCCCACGCGAATGCGCCCGCCGCCATGGGCCGGCTCAGCCGCCCCGGGGGTCCCCGGGTCGTGACCCTGCTGTGTCGCCCATCCGGCCCGACGCGGCGCTGGCCCGGCTCTGCCCACCGCCGCCTGCCGGGAGGGCAGCCGAGTCAGCGCCCCGCCACGCA
>VXBX01001076.1:128632-146140 GCA_013400415.1 Scytalopus superciliaris
GGGGCAGGCTGCCCGCCCCGGGGTCCCTCCAACCGGCGGGCCGAGCCTTGGGGAGGGTGCAGGGGGAGCCAGGGACGGGCGCTCGGGAAGAGGCATCGCCTTCACCGAGGGGCGGGCCGGGAGGAGAGGCTGAGCGGGGCGCTGGCGGCCCCGCCGGGCCCTACTCGGGCCCGCGCACCCGCCTCCAGCCCCACAGGCAGCCCCAGCCTCGCGTCTCGGCCCTGCCGCTAGCCGGTGTCCCCCTCCCACTGCAGAGCTCTTTCCCCAGCTTCGTGCCCGCACGGCCGGGCCTCTAAACCTGTGCTGGCATCGCCCCTCCGTGCCGGAGGGTCCTGCCAGCGCTGTGTTTCCGTGGCCCGCCGGCAGCGTGTCATGTGAGGGGACAGACCGCCCGGGGTGTGTCTGCTCGTGTCCCGCTTTCCTCCAGCACCGCTGGCACTGCACCAAACCGGACCCAGCGATGGATGTTGGGAAGGCCCATCCCCAGGAGATGTCACAGCCAGAATCCCCCCTCGGGTGTGCTGCAGCCCGAAAATGAGCCGTTGTGCAGCCCGCTGACCACGTGTTGTTACTCGCGCTTCTCAGTTGGTCTGCCCCTCTCTGCCAGACCAGGGTGAACGTGACAGCCTTGCTGGCTTGGCTTGGTCACTTTGGAGGCTGATGACGCTGGCTGGGGCTCTGTGGGATCCCTTCCCTGCCTGCCTCCCCTCCTCCGTGGGAGATCCCCCGCCTGCCGCAGAACAACTGCATTATCCTCCTCCAAATCCCTCTTCTACCGTGACGTCTGCGGAGCACTTGACTGAGATTAGTATGTCATGTGGAGGTTCTTACTCCCCCACTGACCTGTGCTTCCCCTTCTGCAGCTGCTCTTGGCTCCTGTCTCTTCCCTGCTTGTGCAGCTGGTGGCAGCATGGGCTCTGCTCCGGGGCTGTGGGGAGCCCGGAGTGCTGGGGGGAACGTGGCACACGAGTAGTTCCTTGCTCTGTCTGCTCAGGCACTAACTTCTCCACCACGACCTTCTTCCCTGTGCGCTGCCCTCTCCCAGGAGTGTTTGACACCTTCTGCATTTCCCTGCAAAGGGTTTCTAGCTGAATGCTCATTATTTTGGGAGGTATCAACGAAGCTAAAGATTTGATGTCTCATCAGCGCCGCGTCCAGCTGCGGAGCTGTGAGGCCCCCAGGATCAGAGTTCTTCTGGGTGCATCCCAAAGTCCTGCCTGGACTGCCCTTCAGTGCCTATTTTTTATTTAAAGCCATAATTGGTGCTTTTGTGCTGGGCAGGCAGCTGCGCAGTGCCCTGAGCGTGATCCCAGTGTTGTCCCTCAGGCCATTGTGCACTTGGCCCTGGTGATGTGTGTTTCCTTCATACCGCCCTGCTTGAATTTCCTGCTTCCTCCTCACTTGGCAGCGAGTGCCCTTGGATCAACACCAGTTTGCTGTGACAGCAAGTTGCGGACCGTTGTTCAAACAAGGGAACAGCAAGGAGCGGTGCTGCCTTACCACGGCATTCAGCATCAATGAAGCACAACTGGAACAGCCCCCAGCCCTGCTGCCAGGTCTCCAGGAGGAAGCTCCAGCTTTGGCAGGGACTCAGAATCAATGTTTGAGCACCATCAGTTGAGAAGCTGAGAAATTGAAGTTGGCGCTGGGATGGAGTTGAGGTGCTCAGGCTTCTTAGTGTTGAGATGGCTCGATGGTGCTGCTCTCGGTGTGTGTGCAGGGAGAGGGTGCCACGAGGGGCTGCCTTACCCAGGGAAAATGTGATCTGGTTACCCAAAGCTGGGGTGGGTCAAACTCAAACTGGAAGCAAGCTGCAGATTTTGCTGAGTTAATCATTGGAATCCTTCACCTTGGGATGGATTGGATGGGATTTCCTGAAATCGTTATTTAGGTGGGAGAATATTTCTGTCAGAGATGTTTTAGTTTTACTTCACAGATAAATCAGTGACAGGATTTTCTTGATGATGCTTCTATCTTGGGTTGTGCCCAGGATGTGACCCGCTGTTTCTGACTAGCCACGCCTGGGCTTAATGGTTTCAGGTCCCTGCTTAGAAACTTGGGATAATTTCAGTTGCTGTAAGCTAACTGTCTTCTTTCTCCTTTTGAGGTGTCAAGGGTTGTTTTTCCAGTAATTTGGACGTTTTTGAAGCACCTGCTTTCCTAACACCATGAATATTGCAGTGAACAATGAGGAAGAAAAAGCTGTCCATTCCTGGTCGAGAATTTCCTCTGCAGGACAAAAAGTGCTGGAGGAAGCCCTCCGAGTCTTCAACCCGATGTCCAAGGACCTTTCAGACACAGAGACCCAGTTGGTGGCCTTCATCCAGGGCCTGAAAGAGGAGGGCTACCAGCCCACGATTCTGAGGAGCAAGGATGTGTACGGGTACAGCTCGTGCACGGCGGACACCCCGAGTCAGACAAAGGAGAGCAGCCCACACAACTGCGCCCGCACCGCCAGGTCCGCACAGGGCCTGTCCAGGGGCACTGTGGCCGTGGCAAAGGTGCCCTCCTCGCCCACCAGCATCCCGGTGAGCTCTTTGAAAGTCCCCGCTCAGCCCGTCTCCAAAGGGGATTCCACGAATCTCCTGCTGAGCTCCTTGAAGCAGACAGGGTCCGGCACGTCCAAGGCGGCGGCGATGGGCTTCCCCACGAGCATGTATCCCGACGTGTACCCAGCCGTGAGACTGTCGGTGGTGCTGGAAGCCCTGGTGCCGCTGAAAGCCACAGCATCCTGTTTGGAGTCCAGGTACACACGAGGGCGCGTTGGGATCTCTCCCTCAGACTTTAAACTCCTCAAGACTTCCAGTCCGCCAAGGCAGTTTCCTTCCAGCAAGAGCACTAAAATAACCGAAGGCAATGGGTACAAGCGTTCGGGAAGGAAAGCACTGGATTCTGCCACCCGTGCTTTAAACCTCCTGAAGGGACCGAAGGGTGGAGTGCTGCAGGAGAGCAATGCCTGCAAAGCCTCGGGAATTCTCAATGGGAGAGTCACAGGCAGCTCATCGCAGGGCTGCGCCGCAGCACCGCAGCCCAAGACCCTGAAAATCAAAGATAAGGAAGCTCTGATGGGAAAAACAGAGTGGAAGGACAGCAGCACTTATCGGGAGACTGTTGGGCAGAAGAAGAGAAGAGCTACAGAGGCAAAAGAAGCACCACAGAGGAAAAAAGCAAATATCATTCCTGTCCGAAAGAAAACTCGACAGGCTCAGAGCACTTTGAACCTGCTGAAATTCCGGACCATTAAGGTGGGCAACTCTTCCTCTGACGATGAAGTGAGGAGGAGAGCACAGAAGATCCTTAGGGTCAACCTGTCCCCTGTGATTCGAATTCAGCCCTTGTCCCACTCTCACAGTGTCCCCTGAGTTTCTTCACTTTGTCACTTTTTTTGTGTAAGTAAGTAAATACAAACCTGGCACTGGAGCACGGAGAAGTTTGGGATCAGCTCTGTGTCTCTGGTGCCGGTACGCTGACTAACCTGCAGACAGAGCAGCTGCTCCCGTGCTGTTCTGCCTGTCTGCCACTGCTGTGCAGAACTGGCTGCAGAAATCCAAACCCCTGTTGGGGGAGCGTGGGATGGTGACTCTGGCGAGCCGAGCAGGCCGGAGGGTTTGCTTCCCGCCGAGCTCCCCTGGATGTGGCAGGCTGTGCTGTCATGCAGGGGAGAACATGGGACTTTCTCATTACATCGATGCACTGTGATATTGCTCTTTTTCGAGCTGTACATTTACTGGTTTTATTTTGATTAAATTTTATAACTTTATATATCTATATATCCATATATGTGCATATGGCCCAGGAACCGTGGGAAGATGCACTTCATCCCTCTGGGATTGGGTTCAATAGCTTTTGTTCCCCCCGCCCCTCCAGCCAGTCTTTTGTTGAAAGGTGCCAGAATTCCTTTGTGGTTCAGTGTTGTGACAGTCTGTCCTGGGCTCCCTCGAGCAGCTCGGAGGCAGCAGCATTATACCCACTTGTTTGTCTCCAGAATGCCAAGCAATTTGGAGAATTACCAGCTGGTAGTTTTAATCCTATTTTCGGTATTACCTCTGTATAAGAGTAGGAGAGTGTCACGGGGCTGCAAGTCTGCCTGACCTCTGTAGGTGCCTCCTCCCTTTGTTGGTAGCAGAAGTTCTGAACTCATGGTAGGGATTTGCCTCCAAAGAGCAATTCCCTCTAAGCACCCAACATTGCTCTGCTCTCCTGTACCATAGGTACAGCTGTAGAACATGGACTGTGACTGTTAAAAGCTGAAGGACTGATACTGTTAGCAGGAATTGTGCAGTGTCCTGTCCACCACGTAACTGCTGTGCTGTTGCTGGGTGTTTCAGGAGCGGGTTCTAGGTGCTGGTAGAGAAGAGCTGGTTTTGCCCAGGGTTAAACCACGACAAAGACACAGGCTGTGTTTGAATGTATTTGCTACATCCTGCCGGTCCCAGAGCTCAGTGGGGTGTTGGAGCCTGAGTTAAAGCAGAAAAGCAAAAGAGTTAAGAGGACATGTACCAGCACTGAAACACAGAGAGTTGCTTTCTGTTGGTCTGTGGGGGTGAAGCAGTAGAAGGGGAGATGGTCAGTCAGCATGTTGTGATGGGAGCAGCTTTACTGTGCCGTGAGGGATGTTGCAAGAAGGTGTGTGGCAGGTGTGAAAGCTGCAGGAGCACAGGCTCTGCCAGCCCCAGGAGGCACCGCAGAACTGCTGCAGCTCCGGGGGCACGCTGTTGGATGGGAACACGGGCTCCACAGCAAGGGATCTGCAAGCTCCAGGAGAAACACCTCGTTGGAGCAGTAGGTACTGCTGCTGTCACCTTAGGAGGAACAACCTGATGGCTTGGGGAAAGGAAGCAGCGTTGGGCCAGGCATGGCCTTGGCTCTGTACGCTGCTGCACACTCAGATCTCTGCAGCAGTGAGCCTGTAATCCACTCATTCTCTCACCAGCTCAAAATACTGGTTGTCTGACCTACTAATCTGTCGACATTGGATGAAGGGATGAGCTCCCCAGGGAAGCCCCAGCTCCTTATGTTTAAGCCCCTCCGAGCACCTGGTTGGATTTCAGTGATTTGTAAAAAGGGTCAGTGTCTGATCCCCAGCTCAGAGAGGAAGACCATGGTGTGGAGAGAAGAGAGGACGTTCATGATGGAGTGAAAGGGCAGGGAATTTGAGTGTTCCAAGGTGCGTCTGTGTTCTCACCTCTCACCCAGGTAGAGCAGGGTGGAGGTTCTCCTTCACTGAGCAGCCTGGTTTAGTTGAAGCTGCCTCTGCCCATGGCAGGGCAGTTGGAACAAGATGATCTTTAAGGTCCCTTCCAACCCAAACCATTCTGTGATTTTATGATTCAGAGGATGATTGCAGGCCCCGAACCCCACACTTGGGTTCTGAGTTGCTGTCAGATCATAACTTGCAGTGTTTGTAACTGACCTGTGAATGCCGTTGCTTGGCTGCAAAGGAGGAGGAAATACTTTCTTCTGCTTCTGTGTTTTGAAATGTCCTGGCAGAGAGTACCCTCTCTTGACCTGATGCTGGATGAACAGGGACCCTCCATCACTGTCAACTGGCCAAAAATTGCTTTGTCCCTTTTGTTCCCACTCCTTCAGACCTTTCTCATTCCCACGCTCTCAAATGCCAGGTCTTGAAGTCCTGCACTGGCCTTTCTCTTTTTGGCTGTTTCCCGAGGAGGGCTCTGAACTCCTGCCTGCAGTATTGCTGTCTGTCAGGCTGCTCAGCAGCTTCCCCCGTTCCCAGACCCTTATAAGGGCACTGAGAGCTGTCTCTGGAGCCTCCTCATGCGGTGCAGACGTCCCAGCTGAGTGCTTGGCCTCCGCTGGGAAAAAGGCTGTGCATCAACAAGGCTGAATTTGGGTCGAGGTTGCTTTTCTTCCAGCCTGAGCAGGAAGCTGAACACCTGAGGCCAACTTAGCAGGCCACATCCCTCTTTTCCCTGTGTATCTTCTCCTAACTGCACTGTTGCCTGCCTCTGCACTCTTCTCTGTCACCTCTGGTCTTTCACAGCTTGGGTCTTTGCCAGTTGAGGATTTGACTTGTACTTTTGCTTAACACATCCAGCAGAGCATCCAGCCTTTCTCAGCCCTGAGCTGAGTTCTACACATTCTTGGTGACAATGGCTCACCTTTTGGCCTTCCCAGGCCACCAGCAAGAGGTCTTCTGCTCCACAGGGAGAGATGAGCTTTGGAAATGCCTCTGTGTCACTGAGACTCCTGCCAGAGAAGTGAACACACCATAGCTTTGTGCTCAGGGATCTGCCCACTACCAGTCCTGTCTCCGTCAGCTCTCCTGCACCTCTCTAACATACCACAGGGCCCTGAGCGATGGGGCAACACTGGAGCTCCATTCTCTGCCCTCCTGATGGCTCCTCTCACCCCTCACAGGTGTTTTGGGAACTCAGCTGTAAGGATTGCACCTTGTTATTCACAGAGGCGCTTTGCAGCCCCTGGTGCCAATGCCATAGACTGTTACGTGTCAGCTGGTGCTGACAGAGTGGGTGCCTCATCCTGGTGGGGGTTGGCTCCACTGTCCTTTGACTCACGCCCAGGTGTGGATGCTCCTAGTGTCCTGGGCCAGCGATGCTGCAGGAGACTGCAAAGGGGCTGTGCCATTGGACACTACTGTCTGGTGTTTAGGGAAGATGAAGGGTTTGATCAAAGCAGAGCTGCCTAAGACCTCATCTAACCAGAGATCTCCCTCCACAGGTCCCTTCTGCCCCATGTTACTTTGTGACAGCAGAGTAACATTTACCTTCCAGGGATCTCCACAGCAGTAACTGGCAGGGCTCATGGAAATGCATTGCCTGGAACACCGTGGTCTCTGCTGAGCGTGCGGTATGCACCTTGTTCAGACCTGTTTCTGTATTAGTCACTTTGAATCCAAGTGCCTAACCTGGCCTGTGTTGTTCTGGGCACAATGACAGCCGAGAGCTTTGGAGGCTCTCTTAGGAATGCTTTTAACGCATGGATTTGTGCCACTGTCTCTTCTAGAAACGATTCAGCCAGCGGTCAAAGGGCCGTTCTTCCAACTGATTTTTTGGAAGTCATTTGTCCTTTTATTCAGCTGCCAAGAAGCAGTTTATGCTTCCCTTCCACCAGACAAGGTCCTTGAGCTTCCTGCATGCTTCAGATGTCCGTCAGCAAGGTCCGTGGGGAGAGCAGCTTGTCCGGCAGGCAGCTGAAGGGGAAGCTGACATCAGATACCAGTTGAAATTACAATGTTAATTGGTAAAAATGTTTTGAAGCTTATGTCCACTGTGATCAGATTTCACCATCTGCCGCTGCTTTTAGTTGCAGAAGTTTCTTCTTTGCCTCTGCCCTGCAAGCCCCGTAGCATGGTGCTGCTGCTGCTCCTAAACTGTTTGTGTCCCCTCCTGAGCCAGCGGCTGTAGCAATCCTGGTACAGAATTTCTTAAGCACTTTTCTGCAAAATAAGAAGGGATTAGTTTGTTACTCCTGCTTGGCAGTCCACTAGTGGTATTTCAGTGCGAGGAGGAGGTGTGCTCTCTGGAGTGTTGGGAGCACTCACCTCACTGGCACTTCTCAGACCAGCTCTCACTAGCAGGGCTGGGGGGCAGTGGGCTGAGACCCCTCACTGCCTGGTGCTTCCTTGCTTGGAGTTGAGCCAGTTGCCAGATAAGAGCATCTTAGGGAAAGTGTGAGCAGAACAGCATAAGTGAGTGATGCTGTGCATTCGACTCCATGGCCCTGCTCCACAGCTGCCCTTGTTCTGCCACCTTCCTCCAGGCCCTTGTCATACACCAGCAGCACTTCTCCACCCCAGCTCCAGCTGTGGCAGGAGGGACTGGTGGGCTTTGGCTTTTGGGCTTGAGCACAGTTTGTGCCCTTTTAGTTGTGACTTGTGCTGTGTTCATGGCCAGACTCTGGCAGCATGTGGAGGGTACAGCCACTCCAGCTGTTCTTCCCCCTTGAATCCAAATTCTCTGCCCTGTTTGGGAGCTGGGCCTTTGGCCATAGCTCGAAGGAAGAGTGGGGGCAGAGAGCAGGTTTGTCTCTCAGCTTCAGGTGGGGAGTGTGATGTGAATTGGGCAGCTTCCCAGGCAGGAGGGCAGGTTTAGATTGGAGAGTCTTAGCCATGGTTGGCAGGGTCAGTGCCAAGCTGTGGAGCACCAGCTGCCCAGCCAGGCTGGTTGGTTTGTGTGGAAGTGACAGGGTTTTTTTCAGTCTTCAAAGTGTCACTGGCCTGTTTTCTCCTGCAGTCAGCTGGGGATGGCCTTCTGGGAGCTCAGATGGCCTGAGGAGAGGACGGCTGCTCTGGGACACTTGGCACCTTTCTGCCAGTGCTGCAGCCCTTGGCTTTGCCAGCTGGGTGGGCTGGCACCAGGGCAAGTTGTTCCTAGGCCTTCACGTTTGGGACTCTGTGCTAGAGAACACCATGCTAGGGTTTCCCTCTCCTTGCAGCCTGTTCCTGCCTGGAGCTGGGTGTCGTTAGAAAGGTGCCAGGTGCCTCACAGAGATCTTGTCCCAGAAGGCATGAGAGCCAGCCTTCATCACTGGGTCATCCCTAAGTGTCAAGTGAACCCTGTCTGTAGGTGTGACACTGTGGTGGAATTCACAGCTTAGCTGGCTACTGCCTCCAAAGCTGTGGTGCTGAGGCCAGACCCCTTCCTTGTCTTAGGAACATGAAGGAGGTCTGGTGAAAAAGTGGGAAACTTAGGGGAAGCTGAAGAAGCTTGCAGTGCCTGGACAGCCAGTTCTGTGTCTAATGCAGGAGATGTGTAAATGGAGGAGCCAGGGCTGTGGTGTTCCACAGTGCTGCCTCCCCTCCATCCCTGCCTGGCCACGGAGCCCGCCCTGCCTGCCCAGCTACACTGGTGCTGCAGGTGAGGGGGGGCCTTTTGCAGCAGGCACCCCTCCTAACCTTTGGTTTCCATCCTCCATTGGTTGCACAATCTGGCCCTGCTCGGGTGGCATCTGAAATACCTTCCCCAGGGAGTCCCTTAAAGGCCTTATTATCGTCCGGGGCTCTCAACTTGTTGTCTTAATTAGCCCCTTCCGTTCCTGTGTTCCTGTGGCTACAGGCAGTCCCTGTGAGTGTCTGGTGATTCCCACAGACACAGGCACACGGTGCTGTTTTCAAAGAGAAGGTGCTGCAAAGCTACCCCCAGAAATACCTCCCCTCCTGCCCCTGCTCCGCTGCACTGCCCAGGCCTGGGTCGGGACAAAACGGGCACAGGCGCTCACAGAGGGGAAGGCACAGCGTGTGACACTGTCCCTCCTCCTGGTTCGCAGTGCCACACTCCTGAGGAGTAGCATTTCCCACGGCACCCACTCCGAGGGATGCAGGGGTTCTGGGTGGGCACTGCCCGGCCCCTCGTGCTCCTCTCTGCCAACCATCATCTCCAAGAGAGCCATCTCCATGCCACAGCATGACTGACCCACTCCGGCTGGGACCTGCGGCATTCCCCAGTGTTTGGGGATTCCAATCAATGGCTGGGGAGCAGCTACTGCAGCCCACAGGAGGGCGAGTAACAAACTTTGTATGATGATTTTACAACCGACCATCTTGTTCTTGAGTGAACTTTTTACTGTTTCATTTGTTTGTGTAGAATGTTTCCCAAGTTCTAATAATACTTAATGTTAATGTGAGGCTGGGCTGTTCCACACTCTGTGTTGTATATTTTGGAATGGCATTGCTTAGTGAAAAGACAGCATTAGTATTCTGCTCTTCCGAGGGAATGGGACAAAAAACAGACTGTCTCCTTTCTTAAATGAAGTGAACTTTTTGTTATGAAGTCCTAGAGGTGTCCAGCCCTTCAGTAAAATGGTGCTCAGAACCACCCAGTGTGTCCAGCTTTTCTTTGGGCTCTGACAGACTGCTCCTTCTTGGGCTGCTGCTCCTGGCCCCATGTCAGTTCCATGGAATGGTGTCTCCCCTGTGTGCCCAGCTGCTCCATGGGGCGCACTCAGCTGCGGATCACTCCCAGCTCTTCTCCCTAATTCCCCCAGTGATGTATGGTATTATTCAAATTCCATTAAGGATTGCCTCCCTTGGGATGGGAAATACTCCATATGAGTGCCACTGGTGCTGAATTGGTGTAAACTGGGATAAATCCACATTCCTGGTTAGTTCCTAGAAGCACACCAGGTTGGCACTGCACTGGCAGGTGTTCTACCAGCCCCAGCCTGCCTGCTCACCCTTTGGCTTCTCTCTGGATCTGCCCACCCTGCAGCTGGGACCCTCTGGCCAGCTAATTCAACAGAAACACCATTGTTCACCAGCTTGCAGTTGGGATCCGGTTTGTGCTGCAGGGCTGTCGGTGCGCTGACCCGGCACTAATGGTGGTGGGACCGTGGCCCTGGGCAGACAGCAGCTCTGGTGCCGGAGCTCACTCCTCGGGAAGGGAAGTGGTTAAGCAGTTCTCTGCTCACTGAGGATGTTCAGGGAAGTGCTGGCCACCTGCTGCGTGCACTGAAGTCGGTCCAAGTGGGGCTGGCCAGGCGTGAGAGGCTGCCCCGGGAGCTCAAGGGCTCTGCCGAGGATGGGGGGGCCTCTCTGCACTGCTGCAGGAGTGCCCTGATCGCTGCTGAAAGGTGCTGGTGGGGCCAGGCTGTGGGTGCCCAAGGGACAGGGGGATGCTCAGCAGCCTTGAAATGCTGGTGACAGATCTCCAGCCAGCAGAGCTGCCCCTGGACAGGCCACCTCCCTGGGCAGACATGGGCCACCCCCATGCGTTCAGCTCTGGGGCAGATGAGGGGATTGCAGCTTGGCATGGGAAGAGCAACCTTCAGCAGAGCCTGGAGGTGCCTGGACATGGGCTGAGACACCTTTCTTGTCTCTCAGATCCCACTAAGGATCCCTCCTTTCCAC
This sequence comes from Scytalopus superciliaris, assembly GCA_013400415.1. Lineage (NCBI taxonomy): Eukaryota > Metazoa > Chordata > Aves > Passeriformes > Rhinocryptidae > Scytalopus > Scytalopus superciliaris. The sequence goes on from VXBX01001076.1 coordinate 139,461, forward strand.
TTTTACTTTGCTTTTCAAGGCCAGAGATCCTGTTACAGTTGCCTTTATCAGCCCTCTTCTGATCTCCTTAGAGCAGATAAGGTTTGCTTGGCAAGATCCCTTGACACAGACATGCTGACCAGTGCTAATGGCTCTTTATCAGCTCATCTTCCGCCAGCTCCCCGAGCTGATGAGATGGTGGTGTCTGGCTACCAGCCTGCACTGTTGGAGCCTCGCTGGACACAGCCTGGCCCTTCCTACAGGTTTCCGGTGCCTGCTGAAAGCGTGGCCATGGGGAGCTGGCAGAGCACTTCCCACAGGATCCCTTGTCCCGCTGAGGTGCGTGGGACCAGCCTGGCTGTGTCAGGGTGTCCCCGGGGGCGTGGGGTTTTGCATCCCTATGGCCTGGAGCTGCTTGTTTGCCTGTGACCTTGCTTGGCGGCGGGCGGCCAGAGCACGGCCTTGGTGTGGAGGCACACAGCTCCTCTTCCTTCCTTCGGCCTCGGCTAATAAAAGGCACTATCCCTTCGTGACAGCAAGTTCTCAGTGGAACCCGGCCCTGGTGCACAGCCGTGCTCTCTGCAGGGCTCCAGGGCTGCCGGCTCAGCTCCCAGCCCAGCCAGTCCAAAGGATCCCAGGCAGCACCGACCAGCACAGGGTGAGTGGGGCAGGGTGGTGCCCACAGTGCCAGTGCTTGAGGGGGAACAGGATCCATCCAGCATGGGTGCCAGGGATGTGCAGTTGGCTGCCATGCTGCCCCAGGGTACCACTGCTGGAGATGTGCCCTGAAGAGGCACGGACAGGCCCGTGCAGTGCAGGGCGAGTCCCAGGCAGGCTGCCTGTCTCAGCAGCCCCACGCGCTGCACAGCTGGGCACAGCAGCCCTGTGGGAATGCTGTGCCAGCTTCTGGCCAGCCTAGGGACCGGGCACTGCCATGCCACACGTGGGCCACTGCCAGTGTGTACCTGGCCTCTGCTTCACCTTGGCTAAAGCTCGGTGTGGGCAGGTCCCTCCCCTCGCCTGGCACGGCTGCCGGAGGAGGAGACAGGCGCTGGCTGCCCTCCTCCAGGAACAGCAGCTGAGCCCAGCCTGAGCCCAGTGGGCCGTCAGCTCCGCAGCCCACCTGGGCCGGCGGCCACCTGCCCAGAACCCCAGGCTCCACGGGCACAGGTAGGAGCCAGCATGCCGGAGGGGAGACCCCCTGGGCACAGCACAGCCCCCGTGCAGGGCACAGCCCTTGGCACACGGCACAGCCCCACGGCACAGCCTTGGTGCCAGCAACTGGCATGAGGCAGCAAACAAGGTGGGGATGGCGGGGTCCTTTGGCAGAGGGGGGCTGGGTACCCCCCTCCTGCTGTGCACTTCCCGGGGCTGACGTGTGTCGGACTTTGCCCAGGGAGCCGTGGCAGTGGGGAGGGCCGTGTCCCTTGGGAGGGAGTTCCCACCCAGCAGCATCCTGGCCGTGCCCGGGTGAGCTCCTGGTGAGGCAGATGCCCAGCACGGCTCCACCCTGCCGTGTAACTTGTGCTGGTGCCCTCTCCATGGGGCATCCCCAGGTGGGACAAAGAGCGGTGCCGTGACCCCATCTGGCTGTGCCAGTGGGTTCCTGGAGCATCAGGCACCCATCCCGCCGTGGCGCCCCGCACGCCTCGCTGCCAGCGGCAGCGGGCGCGTTCCTGCCACGCCGTGCCGGGAGCCCAGGGAACGCCGTGTCTCTGGCTCGCCGGCCCACGAGGCGCCCTTTTGTTCGCCAGCGGGGCCCACCGTGCTGCCCGGGGCCCGGGGCGTGCCTGGGCTGCCGACGCCTGGCCGGCCAGGCCTCCGCTGGCGGGCGGGCAACGGGGGCCTCCAGGCAGAAGGAATCGGCAGTGACATTCCCGTAGCCTGGAGACCGCCGTCCCTTTCAGCGGGCAGCCTATTTGAATAAGAATCGTGCACGGGAAAGGGGGGCCACCAGCCGCCATCCCGTCGCTGCCCTTGCCCCGGCTCATTTCTGCTCACCCGGCTCAGGGGCAGCGGGTCCCGCTCGCCCTCGCCCCTGGCCTGGTCCCACCGGACGCCGCCGGACACCAGGTACCGGGGGTTCGAGGGGCTCGGGGGCCCTCGTGCCAGCACGTGGCTCTGCACCGCCTTGCCCACCGCCCTGGCATGGCTTTGAGCAAGGGGGGGTGTCGGGGCAGAGTTGCAGATTCCCCCGCAGCTCTGACCCTCCTGCCCTGGGCTGGCTCCGTGCAGGGATGGGAGGGATGTGTTTGGGCAGAGCTGGGGCCAGGCTTTGATCCAGCGCTTGCAAGGCTGGGAGCGGGAGGTACCGGGAGAGAAGGAAGCACAAAAGGCAGCTCCAACCTAAATTTAACAGTGGGATCCCAGCCAGCATTAGGGACGCCCTCGCCCAGCCGGCTCCGGCACTCCTGGCTCCCCTCCCAGGCTGGCCCTGGCCCGGTGTTGGTACCCCCCAGGGACACCAGTGATGACAAAAGGATGGATCCATCCAGAGCTGGGCAGGATGGGGCACGGCACAGTTTGTGCCAGGTCTGGTGGTGCGTGGCAGGGCTGTGTGCCCAGATCTGTATGCCACAGCCCCCCAGGGCTATGCAGGATTGGGGCACGACCACAGGGGTGGGCACTGGATGTCACATCGGAGGACTTTGGGACCCAACTGCCTCACCTGACCCCAATTACCAGTATTGTCACCAGGAAGCACCATCGTGCCGGTGCAGGGGGTGGGTGGACCCTGTATGGGATGGTCATGCCAGAGCCAGGAGAGGCCGGGCATCAGATGTCCTGCACTCCAAGCTGTACCCTGCACCCTGCAGCAATGCCATCTCTGTATCCCCCAGGCAGATCCCATTGCTGCCCATGGACATCCTGGTGCTTGCACTCCTCCTGGGTAAGTGCTGGCCTCGGTGGCACCTGGGTACCTGCAGTGTTGTGGTTCAGGGACCCCAGCCCGGGGGGAGGGTGCTGGGCAGCGGTGGTGGTGGCAATGGCGATGCTCCCTGACTGTCAGCAGCCAGGGCCTGACTGCCACAAAACCCAGCAGGGAATCCAGGCTGCACTAAGCCCTGTTGGGATTAGCAAGCGCCTGACCCAGCTCCCGACTCCCCCCGGCACCGCTTGGTGCCCTGGGGCTGCCCGGGCCCCCAGGAGCACAGGCAGCCCAGCCCCCCGGTCACCCTGCTCCCTGCCCTGGTCACGAGAGCCCAGCACTGCTGCCAGCACCTTTCCGGATCATGGAGCTTCGTGCTGCATCAGTGGGTCGGGATGCTGGGATGGGACAGGATGGGACGGCTGGGGGTGGGGTGAGTGCATGGGGGAGCAGGAGGTGCCCAGGAGCCCCGGTGCAGCTCCCAGCTCATGCTCTCATGCTCCCTGCAGTGGGGGGACTGGCAGCAGGGGCCTGGCAGGAACCTGACCTGAGCCATGGCTGCGCCCGCGGCAGCTGCTACCCGGCCACAGGGAACCTGCTGGTGGGGCGAGCCACCCGCCTGAGTGCCACTTCCACCTGTGGGCTGGATGGCCCCCAGGAGTACTGCATTGTCAGCCACCTTCAGGTGAGCCCACCTGGCCCCAGTGTGGCTCTGGCACTGGCCCACAGAGCTGGGCAGCAGTGCAGCCTCCAGTCACCCATCCCTGACGGTGCTGCTCTGTGGCACAGGACTCAGAGAAATGCTTCACTTGCGACTCACGAGACCCATCCCTACCTGAGAGCCACCGCATTGAGAATGTCATCTACCTGAGTGGCCCCCATGACCAGCGGACCTGGTGGCAGTCAGAGAACGGTGAGGCTGGGGCAGTAGAGGATTTGCCCCATGTGTGTATGCCTTAGGGATGCGTGGCCATGGGGTCTCCCCCAGCCTCAGCCATCGCCTGTCTCTCTGCGCAGGTGTGGAGCATGTCAGCATCCGCCTGGACCTGGAGGGCGAGTTCCACTTCACTCACCTCATCATGAAGTTTAAGGTGTGTCTGGGCACATGGGTGTGTGGGATAGGGTGGGATGAAACAGGACGGACCCCCGGGGGCTGTGGGGCTGGCCCCTGTCCCACCTGGGTGTCCTGCAGACCTTCCGTCCCGCGGCCATGCTGGTGGAGCGCTCAGCCGACTTTGGGCGCAGCTGGAAGGTCTATCGCTACTTCGCCTACAACTGCTCCAAGCTCTTCCCTGGCATCCCCAACCAGCCCTCAGGGCTTGTGGATGAGGTGCTGTGTGACCAGCGCTACTCTGAGATTGAGCCCTCCAGCCAAGGGGAGGTGAGCAGGGAGAGGGTGGTGCAGAGGGGGACTGGGGATTTGGGTGGTATGGAATCACCTATCCTTTCCTCCTCACAGGTCATCTTCAAGGTGCTGGACCCCTCCATCCCTGTGGCAGATCCCTACAGCCCAGACATCCAGGGTGTGTGGCCAGGGGTGTCGGGGACGTGGGGCTGGCTGGTGCCAGGGCAGGTGCTGACAGCGACACCCCCCCAGACCTGCTGCGCGTCACCAACCTGCGGGTGAACCTCACCAAGCTGCACACGCTGGGGGACAACCTGCTGGACTCACGGCGGGAAGTACTGCACAAGTACTACTACGCCGTGGACGAGCTGGTGCTGCGCGGGAGCTGCTTCTGCCATGGCCATGCCGCCCACTGCGCCCCGGCACCCGGCGCTCCAACACCCTCCGTCCCTGGCATGGTGAGGCGCATGCACCCACCGGCATGGCACGGTGCCCCGTGGGACCCAGCAGCCACACTGAACCGGGTGCTCCCCCCAGATCCACGGGCGCTGTGTCTGCGAGCACCACACACAGGGGCTGAACTGCGAGCGCTGCGAGGACTTCTACCACGACCTGCCCTGGCGCCCGGCCGAGGGCTCCAGCACCAATGCCTGTCGCCGTGAGTGCCCTTGCTGGCACCAGCTCCTGCCACACTGATCCCAGTGCTGGGGCTGGCAGGCTGCACTGTGCCAGGGGGTTTGGGATGCTGCATGGTAGATAGGTTTGAGAGGAGACTGGCATCCCTCAGGCTGGCTGGGAGGTTTTGGGGTGTTGCAGGCTGTAGTTTGGGGAGGTTTGAGGTTGCGGTGCTGGCTATCAGGGTAAGGGAGTCCAGGCTGGGGAGGTTTGGCACTGGGGGTGCTGCATGCTGTGCCATGGTGCTGTCCCCGCAGGCTGTGACTGCAATGAGCACTCACAGCGGTGCCACTTTGACATGGCTGTGTTCCTGGCCATGGGGAACACCAGTGGGGCCGTGTGTGATGACTGCCAGCACAACACCATGGGCCGCCACTGCCACCTCTGCAAGCCCTTCTACTACCGGCACCCTCGCTCTGACATCCGCGCTCCCACTGCCTGTGCCCGTGAGTGCCCTGGGACCCCAGCCCCACTGCTTATCCTGGCCCTATGGCTCCTGGTGCCGTCAGCCCCAGCCCCATGGCTCCTGGTGCCAGCAGCCCCAGCCCCATGGCTCCTGGTGCCAGCAGCCACAGCCCCCCGCGGTCTCTCTCCCTCTCAACAGCGTGTGACTGTGACCCGGCGGGCTCGCTGGACGGAGGTGCCTGTGACGGGCACACGGACGTGGCGCTGGGCATGATCGCAGGGCAGTGCCGCTGCAAGGAGAACGTGGCCGGTCCCCGCTGCGACCGCTGCCGGCACGGAGCCTACGGCCTCAGCCATGGCGACCCGCAGGGCTGCCAGCGTGAGCTGGGACCAGGGACGGGCGTGGGAGGATGTGGGGTGGAGGGGGTAGGATGGAGGGGTGAGGGTGGAGGAATGGGGGATGAAGTGAGGTTGATGGAGAAATGGGGATGGGTTGGGTGAGGATGGAGGGAGATGGAGGGATGGTGATGGATGAGGATAGAAGGATCTAGGATAGAGGGATGGAGATGAAGGGATGTGGGATGGAGGAAGGTGGGATAGAGGGATGAGGATGGAAGGAAGGAGATAGAGGGATATTGGGTGGAGGGAAGGTGATGGAGGGATGTGTGATGGAGGGATCGGAATGGAAGGCTAAGGAAGGAGGAATGGTGACAGAGATGGGGATGGAGGGGTAGGGCAGGAAAGGACATGGGATGAGGAAGGAGGACCATGAAGCCTGTGGGCTGTGGTCTCACGTGACAGCCCCTCCCACATGCACATGCATGTGTGGGGCACAGCGTGCAGGTGTGACCCGCGGGGCACAGTGATGGGCAGCTCCCCGTGCGACCCCATCAGTGGGGACTGCTACTGCAAGCGCTTTGTGGCCGGGCGCTCCTGCAGCCAGTGCGTGGTGAGTGCCCCAGCCTGCCCCACACCGTGCACTGTGGCTCTGACTCTCCCCAGCCCCATGGCAACCCCCAGGGCTGGGCTGGCCCCACACCTCCCTACGTGTCCCCTCCTCATTGCAGCCTGAGTTCTGGGGCCTGAGCTACGACGTGGGGGGCTGCCGGCCCTGCGCCTGTGACTTCGGGGGAGCCTACAGCAACCGGTGGGGTCCAGCACAGCACCTGGAGGGGCATGGGTTGGGGCTGGGAGTGGGGACAGGGCTGGGGCAGGGGGGATGGGGACATTGGTGGAGGGATGGGAACATTGGTGGAGGGATGGGGAGACAGAGGGGGCTGGTTATGGAGAGAGAAAGAGAGGGATCTCCATCCCCAGAGATGGAGGGATGGGAACAGAGATGGAATGAGAACAGAGCCAGACAGGAGGACAGATGAAGGGACAGGACGGTCACCCCCAGGTGCTCCA
>VXBX01001076.1:165970-186598 GCA_013400415.1 Scytalopus superciliaris
GGCGGCGGGGCCGGGAGCGGGGCCGGGCCGGGCGCGGGAGCCGGCGCGGTGACCTCGTGCTGTGCCCGGCCGCGGCAGCGCCGGCACACGGCACACGGCACACGGCACACGGCACACGGTACACGGCACACGGCACGGGCACCGTCCCTGCGCCGCTGGCGGAGGCCGCGGGCCCGCTCGCTGCGGTGTGGCCGCTCTCGGCGCTGCCCCTGCCCTCGGGGGCCCCCTCCGGCCCACACCGTGCCGTGACCCCCCCAGAGTGCGGGGCTGGGCCTGCAGGGCCCCCCACGCAGCTGCTGCCGCGGTGGTTCCCACGCGGGTCGGGGACGTTCCGTGGGGCGGTGCTGGGTTGAGTTGCTGCCCCGAGGGGCTCTCTGCCTGCCCTCGCTCTGCCTGTGTCAGGCATGCCGAGGAACTGAAGGAAAAGATGGGTTCGAGCCTTCAGATTTCCGATCCCTCGAGGGAACGCGGAACAGAAAATTACAAAAGCACTTGTGTGCACAAGGGGTGTGTTTCGAGCGGCTGTATTTGGGACATGGAGGAGCCAAAAGTCCATGGGAGGGGGAGGCTGTGGGGGACAGCCAGCCTGTGCAGCTATCCCTGTGCAGGCCTTTGGGCTCCGGGGAGGTGCTGCGGGCAGGAATCCGGGAACCTCTCCCTGCCAAGTGCCAGACGTGCCCGAAACACGGGGTGCAAATTGCACCTCATTGTGCACCTTCTGCCGCCCTGCCCTGGGTGTTTACACCAGCCTGCTCTGGCGCTACCGTGCGAAGGGGTGGCCCTTTTCCCTGCCCTCTCACTCCCTTTCCTCTGGCCAGTGAAAATGTTTGTGCAGTCCCAGCGCAGCTGGGTTGGGAAACTGCTCTGGGGCAAGGCTTGGGAGAGCAGTTTCACTCCGGCTGGTGTCCGGATCCGGTATGTGCCGTGGCCGTGTGAATGCCGGCCCGGGCACACGGGCAGGGAGAGCAGAGGACACGGAGGCATCTCCTCTTCCAGCAGCAGCATGGCCAGGCTCCCCCGGCTGGGAGGGTTGAGGTTTGTAGGAGAGCCCAGCTCATCAGGTACTTCCCAGAGGTTCACTTGGCATCCGGCCAGGGCGGCCTTTCGCCATCTCTCCCCTGCAGTGACTCCTGCTGTGCCAACAGGAGTGGTGCCAAAAACCTCTGTGCCCCTGCACACCCCAGGGGCTGAAAGTCCTTCCTGGATGGCAGAGAGTGTCCCATTCACCTGTTCTAATCCCTGAATAGCCTGTACTTTGCCTGCACTCCTGCAAACCCCCGAGGTGCCTGCAGTGGCCTCAGGCTGCCCCATCAGTCTGGAGCTGGAATCGGGCAGAGCTCCATTCGCCTTGGTTCCGGGTTGCCATGAGGAATAACTGTCGGAAAAGGCCCCGGGGGAGCAGGGCACTCAGTGAGGCATGAGAGCAGCAGGCTTCTCCTGGAGAAGTGACAGGCACGCAAACCCTGTCTCTCCTCCTCACCCCTTTGTGGGCAGAGGCCTGTCCTTTCTCAGCTCTCCAGCAGCCTTCTCTGGGTCACGCTGCCCAGCCCTGTGCCACCCCTTTGGATGTGCAGGAAGGAGGCAATGGAGCCTCACTTGCCCCTGCACACAGCAGTTGCTGCTTCCTGTCTCCCACTCCTCCTGGGGTTTTCATCCAAGATGTAAAAGAATTACATCAAAAAAACATTTCCCCGTGTTTGGCAAGCCCAGGTTACCTTCCTCAGCACCAGGAGGCATCTGTAGCTGTCCTGCTTGGGTGTCAGTGTGGTCTGGGGCTGTGTGACAGCGTGCAGCCAGCATCAGAGGCCCAGGCTGGTGAATCACAGCCACATTCCCTGCTATGGAGGGAATTCCCTCCCTTTCCATTCCCTCTGCAGCCAGAACTGCTGCTGCATCCCGGGCAGACCCAGTGTGTGTAGCAGCCTGGGGGAGATGCTGCTGCCCTCCCATGCTCTTTCAAGTTCTTTGGGACTGATGCCAGGCTCTGCTCAGCATCCCAGTCTCCAGGTGATTTTGGGCCTCTCTGCCGTGGGTGGCAAGAGTTGTTTGTGCCAGGCTGGACTCAGCTTTTCACTTGGTTTCAGTGGCTCTTGGCTGTGAGGGTGGGTTGGTCTGAAGAGAGGCAGTTTGGGCACAGCACCTGTTACGGATTTTGCCAGAGCTGAGGGCAGGACAGGACTGCTTTTCTGTCTGGGCTCCCTCACAGTCTGTGGCTACAGCTCCATGTTTGTGGCTGCTGGTTGCCCCAGAATGTTTCTAGAACACAAATACCCTGGCAACGTGGGGCGGCAGCACAGAGCTGGCAGCGCCCTCCCTCTGGCTGAGCACCTCCCTTGGAGCTGCCCCCTGCGCCCGCCCGTGCCCGTGCAGAGCGTGGGGTCTGTGTTTGGTACACGGGGGAAGGCAGAACAGGGTGTTCTCAAGGGCATGGCTTGCCTCCCACTGAAAGAGGGGCAGGCTCAGAGGAGCTGAGCTAGACCGGGATGCCGTGGGACTCGGCTCGGTGTCCTCAGCTGGGAGCCGGGCCGTGGGATGTGTGTGAATCAGTGCACTGGGAGCTGCGGCAGGCTGCCGGCACCGGGGGTGGGCACGAGCCGTGCGGCCGGGCCCGTCTCCCCACAGCCAGCCCTGCAGGCTGGGGAGCACTGCCAGGGCCAGGGCGTGCAGCCGGGGCACCAAGGGAGCAAACCTTCCTGGCTCGCTACTTTCACCTCCTCCACAGAGGCACCTGAGTCAGACTTTTCAGTGGGTTGTTCCAGCTCTCCTCTGTCAAAGCCCTGAACATCTGAGGGTGGAGCTGAGGAGTGAAACAGGGCAGCCCCAAACACCGCAGGGAACCCGGCTTTGCAGGGAGGGCATGTCTGAGGGGGCAGGGGTGAGCGCCCTGTGTGCCCTGCTCAGCCTGACCTATCCCTGGGGCACAAGGAGCAGAGGTGTCCTGTTTCCAGGCCAGGCCCCGCTGACGCTGTCTGTAAACTGGCTGGGAGATAAATATGCAAGGTGCAGTCATGCTGGTTAAGCTCTCAGCTGGTGGGCAAAGGGGGAGGAACTCTGCTCTTGCCAGGGAGCTTTGCTCTCATCTGTCACGGGAGACTGTCCTAGGGCCTGTTCCTGCTTCTCCCCTTTCTTCCTTCTTAGGGCGTTACTGGCTCCTGTTGTGGCCCTGCTACATGGGGGCACTGTTTGACTGAAATAGCTGTCTCTCCAAGCTGTGTGGCAGGCTGCCCCAGTTAACCCTGGAGGCTCAGTTTTGCCTCCTTGTGTCCTTGCCCTCAGCTCTGCCGCCGGGTGTTAGCGCCAGTGCCTCCTCTGGGCCGGAGTTGCTATAGTGGGAGCCATGAGCATGACAATTGCTTTCCAGGTTTTTAACACGTGCCACACACAGAAGACCCCTGGTTGTATGTTGGGAGCTCTGACAGGCCCATGCTTTTGGCAGTAAGCATTGTAGCAGCTGTGATGAGGTAGGTTTCCTCACAGAGCCCTGCATGGGGCTTCCCATAAACACCACAGTGAAAGTCATGTGAGGGCACTGGCCCTGGGACAAAGAGCAGATCCTGATGCTGTTGGGCCTTCTCCACCTGCTCCTCCTGCCACACTCGCTGTCTCCTCTCTTTAGGCCACTACTTCCTTGCCAGAGAGTTTGACCACAGAGAGTTGCCAAGATAGCTGGGCCAGGAAGAAAACGTCGCACCCCTGACCCAGACTCCATTACCGACCCCGGCGGGCCGTTTGTGTCCTCCAAACGGCTGAAAATGTCCAGCAGCACCAATGCCCCTGGTCAGAGGAGAGTGTCTCGGGGCTTGGATGATGCCACCAACAAGAAGAAGCAGAAGGATCGAGCCAACCAGGAAAGCAAGGAAGGTGAGAGCCCCTTGGCAGTGCTGTGGTGAGCAGGCCTGGGGTGTCTCAGCCCCGCAGCCTGAGAGCCTCGCAGCCATCTGCTGCAGGATAAGCAGATTTGACTAATCACTTCCTGCAGCTTATGGCAACCCGGGTGATGTGAGATCCTCTTCGACACAGTGTCCTCCCTGGACCTGCAGCCTGCTTCCTTTGGGCACTACTTAGCCTCAGTGATGTGAGGAAAGTTGGGCCGTGTTAGCTAAAGTCTGATGTTGGTCTCAGTGGTTGTTTCTAGACTCTGCTTTTGACAGGGTGTGACCTGCCCTGATCCAGAGGGAGCTGGACTGAAGCCTGTGGGTGCTCTTGCAGCTGGAGGCAGTGCTGCTTCTTTCCCATTGTTTTGCCGAGGCCAGATGTTGTGAGACAGCCACTGGGTGTACAGGGCCTGCGGGTGGAGCTGGTGCTTTAGCTTCTGAGTCAGGGCAGGGTGTGGCTCAGGTGAAATAGTTGCTGTAGAGTAATTCCTTCTGTAGCTGCCATGTATCCAATGACAAAAATTGAGTGCCTGTGGGCGTGTGGCCCTGGAAGGCTGCTTGATTTCTGTGCCTGCTCCGTTATGACTGTTGTAACCTCAAAATCAGAGGGTGTTTTATAGGCCAAGGTAAATGAGCCCTTGCTGAGGTCTGTGCTGGAGCGGCCGGGCACAGTCCCTGCTGGAAATCCCACGGTGCAGAGCACAGCACTGCACTGTCTCTCGTGTGGGAGCTTGTGCTGTACCTGGAACATGGTGGAGCTCTTTGGGGGGGCCGTGCTGCCTCTGTCCCCTCTGTGCAGGGGTGGTGAGGAGCTGGAGCAAGCAGTAGATCCCCCAGGGCAGTGCTGCTGCTGTGCTTCTCACCCTGCCAGCCCCTGCCCCCTGCCAGGTGGTCAGCAGAGGTTTCCTCCTTGTTTGTAGCCAGTCAAGGGAAGCAGTGACAGCCTTCTGAGTGCTCTGGGTTGGAGACCACAGCTCCTGTTGCCAGTTTCTCTGCTCTGGGACAAGGTGCTGTCGCTTTGAGTTTTTTGCCTGGCAGAGCTCACCATGCTGTGGGGATAGCAGGCACTGAGACACTTCTGGGTGCTGGAGGTTATCCTGTGGGGAGCAGGGATTAGGTGTCAGGTTGTTTTGGTTCCCCAGTCTGATCTGGAAGGAGGTTTTGGCCGTGGATGTTGGCAGCTTGTGCGGGAGTAGAAATGTTAAAGTGCATCTGGGTCACGTGGTTCTCTAGTTACAGCAGAATTGGTTTGAGCACAACCAAACGCCAGGTTCTTTCTGTCACATCAAGACAGGACCCATTTGTACAGCTGGAGGCTGGGGCCTGGTGTGCTGAACTGGGCCACACAGCCTGGTTACCACAACCTCCATAATGAGATGTGCCTCAAAGCAGCACTGCCTGTGTGATGCAGTATTGTGTTGTTCTCTCTGTGGTGCTGGTTAGACTGGTGATGTGACCCAGAGCAGCTGTCCTGGGGCTGACTTGCTGTGATGGTGCAGCAGGACTCTGGGAAATGAAAAGTGTGATGAAACAGAGGAGGGAAATGAGCAGCACATGCAGGACAAAAGGCCTGGACACAGATTCAGGAGAAAAGAAGGTGATGTGTGAATTTTTGGGCACCAGCATGCTGGTCCGTACTCTGAGGTGACAGAATGACAGACCTGCCTGCACTCTGCTTCTTGCCCACCAGTGTCTTGCCCTGAGTTCGAGCAGGCTGAGACTGCCCAGGAGAAGGACTCAGAGGAGGGTAAGTCGAGGTGTGCTCCAGCTGTCAGCGCATGGCCATGGAGTGCCCTTGCTAAGGGATCTGAAGCTCTCACCTTGTTGTTGTCCAATGCTCCGGCATTGAGCAGAGCTAACCAGAGCACTCCCTTGCCTCAACAGGGTGTGGCCTTCCCAGTAGTGCAGAAGGGTGCACGTGGGAGGGAAGGGCTGCCTGCAAGGAAAAGGCCCTAGGCATGTGGCAAGCTGCGTCCAACTCAGGTGACACGGTGCCACTGAGCACAGTCCTAGGATGCATTGCTGCCAGCACCTGCTCTGCTTCTTTCTGAGCAGAACATTGTGCTGGGCTGGGAAGATCCCAATCTGTGTCACCCTGTGGGCAGGGTTGGCTGGTTTCTGTCTCAGTCAAGCCTGCTTTGAGGACAGAGTAGGACATTCTTGTGCCACAGAGGGTAGAACAAAACCGGTTGAAATCAAGGTGATTGAAATCACCTTGGTGCCTTGATGACTTCAGGGCAGCACAAGGCCACACTCAGAGCCTGGCAGGCGTGCAGTGGAAGTTCTGCCTGCAGCTGAGTGTCACTGCTGCACTGTTTTCTCCCTGGGTGCAGTGTACTTGCTTGGCTGGCCAGCCTGCCCATGTTTCAGCTGTGTTAGCCATGCTCACCTGGCAGGAGTACAGTGCTTTGGTGGTTACAGCTGGGCTACTTGGTTTGCATATGCAAAGGGGAAGTGGCAATTTCTGATTGTGGTCAGACTCCACTTGAATCCCCCAGAGTAATTCTGTGGCTTCCTTGTTCCTTGGGAAAGCAGTAATTGCTTTGTCGTTGGCAGGAGCCACTCCTTCTTCCCAGCTGCCACTGCTGCATGTGGCAGTGCCAAGAGCAATGCTGCCTTTCTGATTTCTCCGGTTCTCACCGGGATTCACCTGCCCTGCCACAACACGTGCTCTTGTTTGTGGCCTGTCTGATGAGGGCAGGTCCCATTTAATTGGCATGGTCTGTGTTCCCTGTGCTGACCTCCTTAACCGAGCGTGTGTTCAGGCTCGCATTCCCCAGCCAAGGAGTGGGCACTTCAGGCTCATGCCCCAGCAAGTGGGTGACACTTCCCTCCCTCTTCCTAGAGCTGCTGCTGGACTGGAAGCAGAATGCTGATGAGATCATTGTCAAGTTGAACTTGGGCAGTGGAGCTCTGAAGGTGGAGGATGTAAATGCCGATTTCACAGACACAGACTGTGTGGTCAAACTACCAGGTATGGGAATGGAGAGGCTGCTGCAGGCATTTCTCCACTGGGACTTGGCACAGCTCTGGGCCAAGCACGGGACTGATCCAGGCGGGCATTAAACCTTTCCCTCAGAGGCAATGCCCTGCTGTCAGCTGGCACAGCCTCAGCCAGGGGACAGGGCTGAGAGGAGAGCAGTGTGGAGCTGGGGAGGGCAGGAGCCGGCCTCTGTGCCAAGTGAACAAGTGCCCACTGCTGCACCGGTGCATCTCTGTCCCCTGCTTGCTGGAACTACTGAGTCAGCCCTGGGTATTCTTTGGAAAAGTGTACCCCTGAGGGCAGGGAGGCACAGGGCCTTCCCTCTGGGAAGAAGGCCAGCCAGATGTACAAAGCAAACTCAGGGAAGCTGGCTGGAGCCCTGGAAGGCTCCTGGGGTATGGTGGCAGCTTGCCTGCAACCTTCTTGGCTCTGAATGAGTGCTCTCTTCATCCCGGGGGCAGGTGAAAGGGGGCTGTGGGTTAGGTGACAGCTGCCTGGAGCACTGCCTGAAGTACCCATTCCCCTCTGTTTACAGACGGGCGCCAGTGGAGCTGTCAGTTCTACGAGGAGATTGAGGGCTCCTGCAGCAAGATCCAGTGCAAGAAGGGAAACCTTTTACAGCTTGTGCTTCAGAAGAAGATCCCACTCCATACCTGGTCTTCGCTTCTGGTGAGGAGGGGAGGATCTACGTTTTCAGGGAGCTTCTGGAGCCCTGGGGAACTGGGGTGAGGGCAGAGCTCCCTGCTCTTGACCTGCCCAGGGAGAATGTGGGGCACATCCTGCATCCACAGATTGCATGAGCCAGCTGCCTCTGTCTCAGGGAAAAGAGTTTCTTTGTACCCCTGTTTCTACTTGCCACGTAGTGTCCAGGTTCTGGAGCAGGGTCCTGGTGCACTCTGGGAAGGGAGAATGAGGTTGAAGGGCTCACAGCATGAAAGGTACTGCTACCTAAAAACCTCCCCTCTGTGCTGCATGGCTTTTTGCAGAAAAAAAGGAAAGACGGATCCAAAGAGCTGGCCAAAGGGGCTGCATGCTGGGAGAACGGGAAAGAGAAGGCTGCTTCTGCAGAGCTGATCCCTGAAGAGCCGAGGGCTGAAGGCACAGAGCCACCAAGATCCCGGCGGGAGCCCTCCAACCCCAAGCGTGCTCCGGGAAGAAGCGAGGCCCTGGGAGGGAAAAGCCCAGCCAGCCCAGGGACACAGAGTGGCCCCAGTGCCAAGCGGGCAGTATACCTCAAAGTGGCTCCCACTGAAGAGGAGCCGAATGCCAGAGTCAGCGGGGGCACAGAGCCCAGCAAAGGGCACAGCGGGAGGGCTGGCAGCCGCCGCAATGGCAGGGCCAGCCAGGTCGATGCGCCCACCGCCCTCGCGGATATTGCACTGCCACTGGAAAAGGTATCTGAGGAACTGACCAAACGGGGCACCCCTGCTCCCTCTTGCCCTGTGCAGAGGATGCAGGATCCAATCCTGCCAGTGAGATGGGCTCTGGGGTTCTGGGGGCTGACATAAGGACCTGGCTGTGGTGGAGGAGAGGGCGAAGTGAGGACCCCGCAGTGACAGAGCTGTGGTGCTACTGGGACTGAGCTGGGCGTGGGATGTGTGAGGGGAGTGTGCAGTGTGGAGCTGTGCCTACCTGGCTGCCAGGAGCCACAGCAGGTGGGCCAGGGCAGCTCAGGGGTGATGGTGTCTGTGTATCTTTCTGTGTTGAAAGGCTGTGGTTTTGGCCAAGGAGTCTGTACCAGTGGAGATGCCACCTCTTGCGGCTACCACAGAGGTGTTCCCCCACCGTGTTGCTACCTGTGTGGAGAAGAGAGTCCTGCAGCCAGGCAGCCCTGCTGAGGCCTTGCGGGGCCGGGACTGCACGCCTGTCCTGGGAGAGAGCTCTAAGGCCATCCCAGTGGCCACCCCTCCCCTGGGCAGAGATAGTGAGAAGAGGGATTGGTCCAAGGATGATGTGGCTCTGGAAGCAGCGGCTGATGGTGAGTGGCCAGAGCTCATGGGCTGAGCCTGGTCAGGAAGGTCCATCTGCTCAGGACCTCTCCTGGGTCAGCTTGCAGCACTGCCTCAGCATGCAAGGAAGGTAACATCTCTCTCTGTGATTAGAGCCAGAGCCTTTTGTGAGCCTGAACTTTGTCAAGAATGACTCATACGAGAAGGGCAATGATCTTGTGGTGGTGCATGTCTATGTGAAGGAGATCCACAAGGAGACATCCAAGGTGTTGTTCCGGGAACAAGACTTCACACTGGTGTTCCAGACAAGGTACACGTTTGCCTCAGGATGGTGCCAGGCTGCTGCTGCAGAGCTCCTGATTGCAGCTGGGCTACTTGTTTGTCCACCTCTGCTCACACACTTTCAATTTCTCTGCAGTGACACAAACTTCCTTCGTCTCCATCCTGGCTGTGGGCCACACACGGTGTTCCGGTGGCAAGTGAAGCTCAGGTATGGTTCCTGTCCCTCTAACCCACAGCAGAGCAAGGGAGCTGAGAGTGCAGAGCTGGAGCCTGAGCCAGTCCCAGCTGGTGGCTCTGCGCAAGGAATGCTCATTTCTGCACCTGGGGGTTTCCCTTACACTGTTCTGCACTAGTGCCCCAAGTGTGGGCTGCCTCGGCTGTGTGCTGGCTTGCAGGGAAGGAAATCCCCATGTGTCCTTGCCTGCAGTTCCCCCCCAGCCTGTTCTAGAACTCCTGAGGACAGAGCCAGACTGGCTCGTGTGCACTTTGGGCCATATGTGTAGCAGGAAGGGCACGTGGAGCCAAGCAAAACGGGTTTGTCAGGAAAGGGGGTCCTCTGTGTGCTCAGTGAGGCCAGGCTTGAGGGTTTCCACCATGCTTCACTGGGGCTGCCTCGGGAGTGGTGCTAGCAGTGTTCCTACTGCCTGGAGGCCATGACTCTGCCTTGCAAAGGCTTTGGCAAGTCAGAGGCTGCTGGGGGGTCTGGGACATCCCTGACTTGCTGCGTGTCTTGCAGGAATCTTATTGAGCCGGATCAGTGCACATACAACTTCACGGTGTCTCGCATTGATGTCTGCCTGAAGAAACGCCACAGCCAGCGCTGGGGGGGGCTGGAGGCTCCAGCCACACGAGGTCTGCACCCTGCTGCCCTGTCCTGCCTGCCACCCCAGTGGGGCACAGGCGCTCCTCAACTCTGGCAGCTGCCAGTCAGTGCTGGATCCTCCAGTATGGGGTTGTGGGGAAGGAGAGAGGCTGAGTGGGTGCAGGTAGGAGGGGGATGGGGCAGGGTGAGGAAACAGTGATAGGGGAAGGGCACTGCCGTTCCCCTTGCTCATGGGAAAGAGAGGTATGAGAGAGCCTGTGCGTGAGCATGGACTGAGCAGCTCAGCCCCACCGTGGGCAGCGCACAGTGCTGCTAACCACAAGCCCACCCTTCCCCCTTTTTAAGGTGCAGTGGGTGGTGCAAAGGTTGCCATGCCTACAGGCCCTACCCCTCTGGATAAGAACCCTCCAGGCAGTAACCAGCACCCCCTGTCCAGCAAGGAAGAGGCACGAACCAGTGACAAAGAGAAGCCACGTGTGGAAGATGGGGGTCTGGATGGTGTGGCAGCCCGTACAGCCCCAGAGCACGTGGCAGTGAAGCAAGAGCCGCACATCCCATCGGTGAGCAGGGCCACACTGGATCTGACCTGGGTGGGGAAAAGAGCAATCCCCCTTCTTGGTGTCAGTCTGGAGACTGGCACAGTATTCCTGGAGGAGGAGGTAGCACTCCTCAGTCATAGCTGTGGGATTAGGCGCAGCAGTTGTCCTATCTGTCTCAGTCCTGGTGGGATATAGCATGATGGCTCCATCTCTGGGGGGGTGTCTTGGGATTTTGGATTCCCATGGTCTTCCCAGAGAGACCCCTGCTCATGGCACTCTCACACCTACCTCTGCTTTGGCAGCCCAAACCGACGTGCATGGTGCCACCGATGACACACAGCCCGGTGAGTGCCGAGAGCGTGGAGGATGATGAGGATGAGGATGAGAAGAAGAAGGTCTGCCTGCCTGGCTTCACAGGGCTGGTGAACCTGGGCAACACCTGTTTTATGAACAGTGTCATCCAGTCCCTATCCAATACTCGGGAGCTGCGTGACTACTTCCATGGTGAGCCCACGCCCGGAGCCCAGCAGGGCCTGGCCTCTGAGATGGTGCACCCTCACTCCTGCATCTCTTACAGATCGGTCCTTTGAGTCGGAAATCAACTACAACAATCCTCTGGGGACAGGGGGACGCCTGGCCATTGGCTTTGCTATGCTGCTTCGAGCACTGTGGAAGGGAACGCACCATGCCTTCCAGCCCTCTAAACTGAAGGTAGGGCTGCTGGCACTGACACTCTGCAGGAGATGATGTGAGTCCCCGCAGGTGCCCTGTGTGGGTATCTGACTGCCCTACTAGTGCCACAGGGAGCTGGGTGGATGTGGGTTGGTGAGCCAGGGTATGTGTGTGGGGCAGGCAGTGCTGCCGGGGGGCTCCTGGCCAACCCTGCCTACTGTGCTCCCTGCAGGCCATTGTGGCCAGCAAGGCCAGCCAGTTCACTGGCTATGCCCAGCACGACGCTCAGGAGTTCATGGCCTTCCTGCTCGATGGCCTGCATGAGGACCTCAACCGCATCCAGAACAAGCCCTACACAGAGACTGTTGACTCGGATGGGAGGCCTGATGAGGTGAGGCTTTCCCTTCTCAAAGCCACTGGGAGAGCAGTCTGGGTGGTTTAGCAAGGTGCTGAGCCCTTTCTCCCCACAGGTGGTAGCTGAGGAGGCTTGGCAGCGACACAAGATGAGGAACGACTCGTTTATAGTAGACCTCTTCCAGGGCCAGTACAAATCCAAGCTGGTGTGCCCAGTGTGTTCCAAGGTAGGGCAACCCTGGAAGTTCATTCCCTGTCCCTGCTGTGCAGCAGCAGGCTCCTGACTCTCAGAGAGCATGGGGCAAGGTTGGATCTTGGATCCACTGAATATAGTGCCCCCCTGATCTCAGCCACAAGGACTTCCCACAATTGAGTTTACTTTTGCATCTGCAGGTGTCTATCACCTTTGACCCCTTCCTGTACCTCCCCGTGCCTCTCCCACAGAAGCAAAAGGTGCTGACTGTCTACTACTTTGCAAAAGAGCCACACAAGAAGCCCATCAAGGTAAAGGACACCACCTACCCTGGGGAGGGAGCCTGAGAGGGCTTCTGGAAGTGCCCCAGGCAGCTGGTCATGTGCCAACAGGCTAAGGCTTGTGTTAAGTAAGGGCCCACATGCCCTGGTGTGGTGTAACTGATATGACACTTTTTCTATGGCAGTTCCTCGTGAGTATCAGCAAGGAGAACTCCAGTGCCATGGAGGTACTCGACTCAGTGGCCCACAGTGTGCATGTGAAACCAGAGAACCTGCGCCTGGCAGAGGTGAGAGTGCTGCAGCAGGGGAGCAAGCCCTGGGCTCTCGTGGGTGTCCTGGCTCCCACATCCTTGCAGGGGATATGGCCACTGACAGTCACTTGCCCATATCAAACATGTCCATGGGATGGATTCTGTGTGTGGGTGGCAGTGCCATGTGCAGGGTGGTGCTGGGCAGATCCCTGCTCAGGAGGGTCGGGCAACTGCAGTAAGGCCTAGGATGTCCATCTTTCTCTGGTGAGCTGATGAGCTGAGCACAGCATCCCTGAGATGCTGCTGTTCCTGCAGCTCACTGTGGGGCTGAGATCTGTGGCTCTCCAGGGAGAGGGTGTGTGGGGCAGCCCTCACACGGCCACGCTCTGCTGCTTTCCTGGCAGGTGATCAAGAATCACTTTCACCGCATGTTCCTGCCATCCAACTCACTAGACGCTGTCTCGCCGACGGACCTGCTGCTGTGCTTCGAGGTGCTGTCCCCAGAGCTGGCCAAGGAGAGGGTGGTGGAGCTCCAGGTCCAGCAGGTAAGAGGGGATACTGGGAGGCATGCAGGGAGGCTGAGCCACAAGTGGGACGGAGCAGGAGGGGCAGAACTGCACACAAAAGTGACTAGCAAGCATGGATGCCCACCGAGGCTGCCTTGTCTTGCCCTGATGCCCTTCCCTGTCCAATGGGTCCTTTCTCCTGCAGCGTCCACAGGTGCCCAGTGTCCCTGTTGCCAAGTGTGCTGCCTGCCAGAAGAAGCAGCTGCCAGAGGATGAGAAACTGAAGCGCTGCACGAGGTGCTATCGAGTCGGTTACTGCAATGTGTGAGTTGGCTTGGTGCCTGGCAGGGAGGGAGGGTCTCCTGCTGTGAAAGACTGGATAGGAGAGCTCAGCCCAGTGGGAGAAGGTGGGATGGGCCTGGCCTTTGTGAGGGAGCCAGGTGGGCTCACAGTGCTCCCCTTGTCCCCAGCACGCCCCTTTTTGACCTACGCTACTCCTGACCAGGCTGGTCACAGATGCTGGGTTCAGCAGGGGCCTTACGTGTTACAGGGCATGTCAGAAAACACACTGGCCAGACCACAAGGCTTCGTGTCGCCCCGAGAACATCGGTTTCCCCTTCCTCATCAGCGTGCCGGAGTCCCGCCTCACCTACACTCGCCTGGCCCAGCTGCTGGAGGGCTACGCAAGGTAAGAGTCCAGGGTAGGAAGGTGCTTCTGCCCTGGAGCTGAGCTCAACCCTGTGGCTGGCCAGCTCTAACTTCCACCTCCTTGCCCAGGTACTCAGTCAGCGTGTTCCAGCCTCCGTTCCAGCTGGGACGGATGTCACCAGAGCAGGGGCTGCAGCCTCTGCACTCGGACAAACTGGAGCCCCTGGCCAAGAGCAGCTGTGCAGCAGCCACCTCTGCCCCCGAGCTGGGGGAGGGGGACAGGGCTTCCAGCCTCCTGCAGGAGCCCCCGCTCTCGCCGGCTGTGCCTGAGCTGCACCCGGAGATGGGGGACACCAGCACTGTCCGGAGCAAGGTCCTGACAGCCAGGAGTTCCCTGCTGAGCTTGGATTCGGGCTTCTCTGAGCACATGGAGTTGCAGGGTGACAGCTGTTGTGAAAAGGAGCCATCCTATGAGAAAGCCCTCAAGCCAGAAGGTAAGAGGTGCTGTGGTGCTAACTGTGTCTGTGCCAGGCGCCTGGACAATTCTCCCTCCTTGGGGTGACCTCCCACCACAGCATCTGTTCTCCCTTTGAGAACTTGGTCTGGAGATTCATGGGGACACAAATGAGGCCATGGGAGCTGTGTTTCGGCAGTGTTGCCTCACCTGAAATGCCTGCCTGCCCACGCTCTGCCTTGCCCTGGCAAGGTGCAGGGAGTAGAGCGGAGACCTGATGAGGAGCGAGGCTGGAGCACTGTGTTTCTGTGGGAGGTGTGGGAAGGCAGGGGCTGGCAGAAACCTCGAGTCCCGTGGGAGCAGGGCAGAACTGGTGTGGGTGTGAGCCCCTGGGGGCTGTGAGCGAAGCACTTCCCTCTCTCTGACTCAGCTGCATGGGACCAGCCTCTCGCGTTCCGCTGCCTGGCTGTCACGTTTCCAGACACTCATCTCAGGATGGCAGCAATGTGCAGTGAAGGGGCAAGGCAGGCAGAGGAGCACAGCTTGCCAGGGGCAGGCGCCTGCTAAAAATAGTCAAGGACACGGGGCACGTGGTTGTGTCTCTTCAAGGCCGTAGCATGTGAGGTGGGGGTGGGGGCACTGCAAATTCTTGGCCCCTACGCAGGGCAGACAGGCAGTGCCACCACAGATCTGTCCCTGCCTGTTCACAGCTGCCATCCCTGGGTACCAACACACTCCAGACTCGCTGAGTGCCCGCACCACACAGTTCTACATCAATAAGATCGACGCTGCCAACCGAGAGTACAAACTGGAAGATAAAGGTGAGCCCAGAGCCCTGGAAAGTGTCACCTTCATCCCTTCCAGCCTCTGGTAGGGTGGTGGACATACTTGGCCATGGTGCCAGAGCCTGCATGGCACAAGGTGAACCCAGGTGTGATGGTGGCCCAGACTGGACAGTGAAAGCTGCATCTGACACAGTGGAGAGAAGGGCTCTGCTGTACAGAGCCCCTGCCTGGAAGCTCTTCTCAGGCATGACATTCCTGCTTTCCTCGGCAAATAGGCCAATTCATTCCAACCTCCTGTATCCTCAGGGGGTCTATGATCCCTTGTTCATCTCTTGTCTGAATGGGAGCCCACATCCAGTGCTGATTGTGTGGGTACTGGTGATGAGAGGGGCTGTGCTAGCCTTGTGCCCTGCTGGTCGAGGGTCTCTGCTGCCCCAGCATGGTGAACCTGACAGGGAGACATCTCCCTTTCTGGCAGCACTTACTGATCTGTCTGTCGAGGTGGGATGGGCAAAACTGCTCTGAACCCTAGCAACGTGGCGAGGTCCAGCCTTGTTGGGCCAGGTGTGTGAGGTCTGTGCCCTTTCACAGGTGACACCCCCTTGGAGTTGACAGACAACTGCTCCCTCGCCCTGGTGTGGAAGAACAATGAGCGCCTGAAGGAGTTTGTGTTGGTGGAGTCCAAGGAGTTGGAGTGTGTGGAGGACCCGGGCTCAGCCAGCGAAGCAGCCCGGGCTGGTCACTTCACCCTGGAGCAGTGCCTCAATCTCTTCACCAAGCCTGAAGTCCTGGCTCCAGAGGAAGCGTGGTGAGGAAGGCAGCAGAGTGGGTTTGTTTGCCATGTGCCCAGGCAGCAGCGGGGGTTTCCCAGGAGCTGCGCGGGCCTGCACGCTGTTCCTTCTGGCAGCCAGGAAGGCTGGGCTGGCCTTCCCAGTGTGCTGGGAAGGGCGGCTATAAGCCAGCAGGGAGCAATGCCAGTGCTCTGCAGGACTGCTGGCCTGCCCTTGATGGAGGAGGCTGAACCCTCCTGCATGCCCTCTGTCAGCCGTGCATTGGGGCCCCTGGGGCTGGGCTGCGCTGCGAGGCCTGAGGCTCTCCCCACTCCGGTAACGAGCACCCTCCTCCTCCAGGTACTGCCCCAAGTGCAAGCAGCACCGCGAGGCCTCCAAGCAGCTGATGCTGTGGCGGCTGCCCAACGTTCTCATCATCCAGCTCAAGCGCTTCTCCTTCCGCAGCTTTATTTGGAGGGACAAGATCAATGACATGGTGGACTTCCCCGTACGGTGAGAGCCTGGGGGATAACGTCCCTGGTTTGGCGCTGCCTCTGCTGCCCTGCCTCATGCCGATCGCCCCTGACTGTCCCCGTGTCTCTCCCCAGGAGCCTGGACCTGAGCAAGTTCTGCATCGGCCGGAAGGGCGAGCAGCAGCTGCCCATGTATGACCTGTACGCTGTGATCAACCACTACGGAGGCATGATTGGGGGGCACTACACAGCGTACGCCCGCCTGCCCAACGACAAGAACAGCCAGCGCAGCGACGTAGGTGAGGATCTGCCACCCTCGCCACTCCCCTGCTGCTGCTGCATCTGTGACCTGTCCCTTGGGTTAACCCTTCTCCCTTCTCAGGCTGGCGGCTGTTCGATGACAGCACAGTCACCACCGTGGATGAGAGCCAGGTGGTGACCAGATACGCGTATGTCCTCTTCTACCGCCGGAGGAACTCTCCTGTGGAGAGACCCCTGCCAGGGCACCCCTCAGACCACCGCACCGAGCGCACCCCCTCTGCTGAAGCTGCTGCCAGCCAGGTGAGCACTCGTGTGCCTTTCAGCACTGTTGGAGCCACAGAGTCTTGAATTGTGCTCAGGTGGTCACGTGCAGGGCCTGGCTCGTCTCTGCCAGCACCCACAGAGGCTGGCACAGCTGTAGTGCAGTGTCTGTGCCCCTTTGATACCAATGAGTTTGCACTGACCAGGCGTTGGAGCCTGTCTTGCCTTATTCTCACTGTGAGCTCGGCACAATCCATGTCTCGAGAGATCACAGGAGAGCTGGTTCCTGTCATCACGGTGGGAGCACTGGTGGTGGGAAGGCATTGGAAGAGGCAGAAGGGGCCCAGGCTTACCAGGGTCTGCACTAAAGGAGGGCTGTGAGTGGTGCAGTAGGCCTTGGCTGTGCCAGGGAGCACTGAGAACCTGTCCTCCACAGCCGCTTTTGAGGCAGGGTGGGGAATGCTTTCTGCTGGGGCCCAGCTCGGGGCCAAGCTAGGTGCAAAAAAGGCAAATGCCAGTGCTGAGCCAGAGGCCTGGCAGCCTTCACAGGGTGCTGGAGAGAAACCTGCCAGAGTGAACTCTGTTGCTGGGTGCCTGGGACGGGGAGGGAGGAGGGGGGTGGGCCAGACGGCAGGGTGCTTTCGGCATGCAGTGGCAGGGAGTGGTTGGGCTGATCTTTGTGTGAATGTCAGAATGAAAGGCCCAAGCTGGGGCACAGGACAGTGCCCACCTGGCCAGTCCCTCTGTATCATTGTGCTGCAGACTTTCCCTCTCTGCTTGGCACCCCTTTGGCCCTGCAGGGTCTGAGGTCAGTGCTCGGCTCATCTCTGGATAACTCTGTGCATGTGCCCTGAAAGGCCCTTCTGGCCTGGCCTGGCCTCCCTTCCCATCTGGCTCATGCAGCCTTTGTCCTGGTGCTGGTTAGGCATCCTGGCTCTGCCCTCTCACCTGGGTACAGGAGCTGGCTGTCCTGGAGGCCAGGGGGGCTGCCTGGCATGTTGATGTCCACCTGCCTGGGCTATTCTTGTGGGGACTGCACGTGTCCTGCAGCAGCTCCCCTTGCTGGGGGCAGCCTGGGCAACAGGAGAGCTCTGCTGCTCCTCACACGCTGGTGGTGGGAGCCTTCAGGGGCCCAGCTGGCAGTGAGGCTCGCTGTATGCCCCATGTCACTGGGGTTCATCGGGTCCTCTCATGGGGCTGGGGCTCATTGGGCCGCTGGCAGCGCTGGATCCCCTGCAGTGATGGGATGCATTGGATCCCACCGGGGCTCAGCAGGTCCCCAAGCACCTTGGACTACCTGCACCCTCCCAGGCACTGGGTGCCCTCCAGAGACCTACACCCCACCTGGCTGCTCTGCATGATCACCGGCATGAAGGGCCAAGCTGTGACTGGCTGCCTGTGGATAACCCTCCTGGAAGCTGGGCTACAATTGGTTGTCAGAGCATTCCCACCCACCAAAGCAGAGCTGTGACTGGCTGTGCTGTGACTGTGCCTCCTGCTCCTGCTGCCCCAGCTGGCTCTGGATTGTCTGTTGTCTGAAAGATCCTGTTGGGATCACAGAAGCTGGGCTGTGATTGGCTGCTGCCTGCTGCCTTGCCGCCTGGACCCACCAATGCAAGTGCCATCTGCTCCACTGGGATCCAGCTGCCTGCTTCACTCCCTGCAGTCCGATGAAGACCCTGCCCGGTAGCTGCCCGTGCTCCCTCCTGCAGAGCCACCCGCTGGAGCCCCACACGCTGGAGACCCTGAAGAGCCGCGGGGGCGGGTGTGACCGCGACGGTGCTGCATGGGGAGGCGGGCTGGCTGGGCACGGGGCTGGGCTTGCAGGCAGCCGCCTGCCCCGGGGGATGGAGAGGGGTGTTGCCCGTTGTGTTCTCCAAGTGCTGACGCAGGTTTCCACATCGCAGGCTTCTCTGATCTGGCAGGAACTGGAGGCTGAAGAACAAGAGCTACAGCTTGAGGCACCCCAAAGGCCTGCAAGAAACTCCTGGAGGCCTCGTGGCCAGAAGCGGAGCCCGGGCACCCCCCAACACCCAGACGAAGGCTGCGTCAGATACTTTGTCCTGGCCACCACGGCCGCAATTGTGGCTCTCTTCCTGAATGTCTTCTACCCGCTCATTTACCAGCCCCGCTGGAGATAGGCACGGGCGTGTGGGAGCAGGGCCGCCGGGGCACGCGCTGTCCTAGGGCACTACGCGACGAAGACATTGGGCAGCAGGACAGAAACCACCGGGAAGGACTCGCCAAGGGAAGCATGGGGCTGTCGGCTCCGGCCTGTCTGCTCTGGCGTCTCCTGTGCCAGCTGGCAGGCCTATGTGACCAGCCCGCTGCCTTGCCAAGGCAAAGCCCAGAACCAGGAGCTCCTCTGCCCTCCCTCACCCTCACTGCCTGCTGGGAGTGGGACAGACCTCATGGCTACCTGCTGCTCAGGAAGGGACATTGCTGCTGCAGCGCAGCTGGGACCTGGGAGCCCCATGAGCGCATCGACCATCTCTGCTTGGCTCCCAAGAGGGAAGTGGAGACCTGCCGGGAGTCTGCAGCAAGGGCAGAATGCCCTGACATGGGTCCTGGCTGGCTGCCTCTCTCAGCTGTGTTGCTGCAGGAGCCTTGAGCTCCCCCTGGGCTGGCACGACCCGTGGCTCCTTGGGCAGCCCAGTCTGTTTCTGACAGCCTCCCGCTGAGCATCCTGGTGCCAGCTGCCCGTGCACCAGGAGCTGTGCTCCACACTCCCGTACTGAGGCTGAACTGAGGGCCTGTGTGCTTCCCTGCTCAGCCCTGGACAGCTGCTGGGGAGCCCAGCAATCTGGACTGGGGTGCCCACGGTGAGCACCTGCCTCTCTGTTAGCTCCCACAAGTCCTTGGTGCCCATGGGCTGTGGGCTGGCAGCATCTGGGGGAGTTGGTCTCTTCCAGGGAAATGCGGTGCAGCCCCTTGTTTGTGAGGGGACTGGCTGCCCATTCTGCAGGAGAGGCGTGGGGTTGGGGAGTGCAGGCAGGACCTTGGTGCGTTAATAAAGCCAGGTTTTCCAAAGAGATGCAGCATCTCTGTCCTGTGTGCTGGAACTCTCACACAGAGGCAGGGACCCTGCACTGGGGTCTCCTGAGGCCAGTCTATGGCCCAGCTGGCACCAGGACTGCTCCTCAGGCTGTGCTGGGTGCCTGGTGCACCCTGTGTGGCAGCGGGCTCAGGGGAGAGCTCTGCCTGCCGGTGCTGCGAGGCACAAACTGGGCTCCAGTCCCAGCTGTGGAGCAGTAACCCTGTGGGGCATGTGCAGGGTGTGGGGTGCCCAGCGGGGCCAGCAGCAGACAGTCCCCTGGGGCTGGAGCACGGGCTGCAACTCCAGCGGTGTCTGACATTGAGACGTGTTGCCCTTGGCTCAGCGTGGCTCAGACAGCTCTGGCATATTTGGGTGTGCAAGGTGACTTCAGAGCCCTGTGACTTTCTTTTCCGTCTCCGCTGCTGTCCTGCTGGCAGTGCCCTTGGCTGGCTCGGGAAGGATGCTTGACAGGGAAGGGGTTCACCTGTGTTTTAGGTCGGGCTTGAGCCAACTCCCGCCACCTCTGTCCCACACCCCTCCTCCACACGTGCCGTGATTTACTCCCTGCCTGAGCAGGTCCCAGCCGGGAAGCCCCGGCAGGCCTGTGCTGTCTGTGGTCATGAGGTGCCTGTCCTGGAACAGTTGCCTCATTGTCTGCAGCCCTGGGTCTTGGTGGCTTCCCCCGCTCACCCACGACTCTGGCCTCGTGGGGCTGAGTCAGTGCCCAGCGCCGGTGGGCTGACCTCTGCTCCGACTGCTGCTGGCGCCAGGGGGTGGGGGCCCACAAGCTGCTGCCTGCACCTGCCTGCCCTCACCGGCAGTGGGTGGCCAGGGGCAAGGCCCAGAAAGGTGCTTTCAGCCCTGGAAATCCCCTCTGGTCCTGCGCTGTTCCTGGGCCCCCAGCAGGCACTGGCACCCTGCCTGTGTCCTGTGGGGCTCTGTGCAGGCCAGCAGTGTGCTGTGGCCTGGCTCTCCTCGGGCGGGCAGGCGGGGGCTGCCTCTGGCGGCCCCGGGCATGCTGCTCCTCCCGGGGCTGCACATGCTGCATGGGGTGCCTACCCCAAGGGGCTGTGTCCCCCTAGGCACCTCCCCAGCCCCTCTGGAGCAGGGGAGGGAGATGGGTGGGCAGAGTGCAAGTCTCCCTCTCGCACCGTTGGTCGTCTCCCTCTCACGCCCACCTTCTGCTTGCAGGGACTGCCCCCGGTGCCGTTCGGATCCGGCCTGGCCCCCG
>VXBX01001080.1:0-33213 GCA_013400415.1 Scytalopus superciliaris
GTGGGATTTCATTCCTGCAGCCCTTCACTGGATGCAGTTGTGTCTTATCCTATGACCCTTGAGGCTACAGCAGGACTTGTCTCAACAGGGCTGACACAGGGGTGCTGCTCCTTGCAGGTGGTCAGTCGGCTGGGCCTGGACTCCCTGTCTCCATTTCACCCCCGGGAGCGCATCATCGAGTAGGGACCCCTATTCTACTTTGTGTCATTGTGCCCATCCCTGCCTGGATGGGGGAATCCTGCTGCCTGCATCTTCCACTCAGCTTCTTTTGGGAGCAGTGGCTGCTCCCAGCTCCTCTTCACACCCAGGGGACATCTCTGCTGGGTGTTGTGTGGGCGTGGGGCTGGTAGCTGCTCTCAAATGCAGATGGTTGTGAAGGTGGAGTGGGGGAACTCCAGGTCACCTAGGCAGGAAGTGGGAGCAGGTTTTATGGCCAAATTTGACTGTTAAATTCCCTCCCTCATCTCCGTGGCAACTTTCCCTTCCTCTGGCTCACATGCTGCCCTCTGAGGAGAGATGCTGTGCTGCAGCACCAAGCAGGAGAGCTGGGCTGGGCTCGTGGAGACTGTCAGGGTGGGGGAGCACAGGCACCCAGGACTCACCCAGGGCTGTCCCCACTCCCAGACACACAGCTGCCATGCAGCAGGGGCTGAAGATGGCTGTGAGGGTGCCCCATGCCCTGGCAGAGGGGGTGAGCCTGCCTTGAAGGAGCCCCAGGTGCTCACACTGCCCTGCAAGGTGTGCCCTCCTGTCCTCACCCACAGAGTGCATCTCTCCAGCCATGCTTCCCAAGCTGGCCAGTGGCTTCCACCCACTACCTTTCTGTCAGCTTGCAAATAGCTCCTTGTAGGAGCGTTGAGGTCCACGAGCCATTGCCAGAGTTTCCTGTCCTGCGTGGCAATGCTTCCCATTACTTGAGCCACTTCCTGGGAATGCCAACAGATTGGAAACTGTTCTGTGCTGCTGGGTGGATGTTGGAAGTCCTGGAGGTCTGCCCTTCTGCAGCACTGTCTCATGATGCTGGTTCCTGAGGAGAGCTGCCCTCAAGCCTGTCTTTACCCAAGTGGGAGCCGAAGTGCTGGAAGCAGCCATATTTGGAGGCATCAGCAGGGTTGTTGGCAGGGAGATGGGGATCGGAGGGGATGGGATGTAATAGGATGGGATGCAATGGAATGGGATGGGATGAACTCTGCTCTGCCCCTGTAGATCCCCTAGGAGTAAGATCAGAAAATCAGGACATCCAGCCCTGCCTTCTGTTCCTTTTGAATGGTTGTGATGGCAGATATCATCTCCTTCACCTGCACACTGCTGCAGCACCCTGAGCAGCGTCCCAGGGAGTCACAGTCTGAACCCTAAATCCCGTTGTCCCACAGCACCGTGCGTGGGAGGGTCACCCCTGTCCCCGGGCACTGTGCCGGTGCTGGGAGCACTGAGTCAGGGTTCATGCTGCGGTCGCCTGACTCACTCCAGCACATGACGTCGTCCGGAACTGTAATCACTGCGCTCCATCGTCTGTTTTTATTAGACCTGTGGGACCTTTGTGCCGGCTGGGAGTGGCGTGTTGACTTTCCCTGCCTGCCCGTGGCAGTGGCACAGGGTGGTGCCGGTTCCACCGCTCGGCGGTGTCACCCCTGCCCGCCGCACCCCTCCTCACCGGGGCAGGCACCCGGTATTTAACAGTGCCCGACACGCCGGCAGAGCCGTGCCGAGGTCAGGGATCGAGAGCGCTGCCAGCATCGCCTCCTCTGGGAGCTTCTCGGCAGGTTCGGTGAGTGCGGGGCATGGGGGAGCGAGGGGGCAGCGGGAGTGGGAGCACCCCGGGTCAGGGTGCACTGACCCCAAGGCTGGCACTGCACCCAGAGACGGGTCCCCAGTGCCTTGTGGTCCATGAGGACATGAACGGGGTGCCCTGGTTTGTTATTCCCATTAATGATGGAACCCACACACCCGGGCTCTGGGGGTGCACAGAGGTGGGGGCAGTCCCTGTGGGGGTCGGCACTGTCACCCAAAGGGACAGGGGGGCTGTGGGGGTGTGCGGGGGGTGGCAGTGCTGGGGAAGCGAGCGCGGTGTCTGTGCCCGGGGCAGGTGTGCGGGACAGGGGAGTCAGGTCCCGGCTGCTGGGTGGGCAAGGACATCCCTGTGGCAGGAGGTGACTGATGGTGCCTGTCCTTCCTTTTCAGCTCGGAGACCACTGAAGATGTGTGACCCTAACCAAGGTGAGGGTCTGTGTGGCCAGACAGGGCTGTGGGTACCACACAGCCATGAGAACTCAGACAGGAGCTCAGGGCAATGGCCACAGGCACCTGGGGGGATTACCTGCACACCTGAGGGGCATGGGATGTCATTTGTGAGGAGGAAGAGGTAGTGTGGGTGGGGCACATGGAGTGCATGGATTCACCAGCTCCCTGTCCAGGGAGAGCCTGTCTCTGCCAGCTAACAGCCCCTCTCTTCTTCCTAGGCATGCCACGTCCATACCTTGCAGTTTGCCCTCCTGCTCCTCCAGGATACCCTGGTCCTGGCACAGGCCCCTACCCTGGTGGCATTGCAGTTTGCCCTCCTGCCCCTCCAGGATACCCTGGTCCTGGCACAGGTCCCTGCCCTGGTGGCATTGCAGTCTGTCCCCCGTGCCCTCCTCCACCTGGCCATGGGCATCATCCCCATGGGCATCCCCCAGCAGGCCATCATCCCCATGGCCACCCCCCAGCATGCCATCCTCCCCATGGGCACCCCCATTCAGGACCACCTGGAGTGCAGGTGTGCCCCCCACCTGACTGCCATCAGAAGCACCATAAGAAGCACCATAAGGAGAAGCACTCCAAACACCATGGAGGCAAGGTAAGAGTGAGGCAGCAGCACACACTTCCTTATTCCTTCTGTGTTCCTTCAGATCCCCTTCCCCCATGCCAAAGCATCCAGCCTGGGCAGCTGGGGCTCTCTTCTCCCACTCTGTGGTGGCTGGAGTGGACTGTGAAAACCTCAGTGGCTTTTTTTAGATATGGATACTCCCACTAGATTAATGGGAGTCAAGAATGAGTCATATTAAGTGATTAATTTGAAAAGCAATCCGCAAAATTCCTGGAATCCATTTAAAGCAGTGATATGGCTCAGTGTCTTAAATGGCAGGACTTGTCCTGCTCACCCAAGAGTGAGTTGTGCCTCTGTAAGGGACATTCACTCAGTGTCTTGCCAGAAGAACTGCTCAGTTCCGTCTTCCAAAAGACCAAACCAAAACAAACATAAGCAAAAAAAACACAAAACCCCAAAAGGTGAAGCAATTCCCTGTGCTGAGAGTAGAAATGCTATTTATGGGATGGGCACCATCCAGAGCAGGTCTGAGTGACAGACTGCTAAACACACCCCCAGGTCCAACACTGGAAGTGGGAACATTTCCCAAACAAATCAAACTCCTCACTGGGTAACAGCTCTAGAAGTGATGTGCTCTGGCATTTGTCCTTGCTGGCAAGAGAGCAAGACCCCTTTGGAATTTGATTTGTTGACCTAAAGAGCCTTGAAAAAAACAACTAATAAACCCCCCTAGCCCTCCCACAATATGAGGCACCCACCACAGGGTCACTAACACCTCTCAGGAATGCTGTGAGAGTTGTTTCCCTGTTGCTCTAAAGGTTTTTTCTCTCCCGCAGCACTGCAGTGGCTCAAGCAGCAGCTCAAGCAGCAGCTCTGACTCTGACTGAACATCTGGCACCTCTCACCTGCACAGAAGTGATCAGTGAAACATGAAGCCACACACCTTGTGGGAACCCCCTTGCATGTTGTCCCACTCCCTTCTCCCTTCCCTTAGAGCAGCATTTTGCCTGCTGAGTGATTTTCTTATGTTTACTTTGTAAATCTTTTGTCCTGGAATCCCCTCAGTCAATGGACAGCATCTCCATTGCCTGTCTTTTGGGAGAGCCTGTTGAAAGTCATCGTGTGCTGGCTTGCAATCTGCTGGTGTCTGTGTGTTTTTTCCTGGGCAATGGTGCCAGCTGCTCACGTGGATCCCACTGCCTGTAAAAGTCCTTGCATTTTGTGTGAGCTTTCCCAGGTGTAGCAGAGGGGTTGGCTTGGGAATGCTGTAACTATGTGGGCTGCCATCCTTGATGCCAGGGTAATAAGTGCTAGGAAAAAGCTCACCATGACAAAGGGAGTCTCCCAAAGGGTTGGCACAGCCCATCTCACTGAGACTTGCTTCCAGCACAGCCTTGTCCATCCTTGTTGCCTTGCTGTGTGTGTGTGTCTGTGCGTTCTGGGGCAGTGGGATTTCATTCCTGCAGCCCCTCACTGGGTGCAGTCATGTCTTGTCCTATGACCCTCAAGGCTTCCCTACAGCACTACTTTCCAAAGGAGGGAAAACATGGAAATGACACCAGAGCAGAGACAGACAAGACTCCCCACCCCTGCCTTGTGCCTGTGCTGGGAGCCCTTCTCTGCACCTTTGCCTGGGGACCCCCACACAAAACCCATACTCCTCTCCATCCTACCTCCACCACCTTACAGGAATATCCCTGTCCTCAGAGGGTTCCCAACTTGTGACACACCATGGGTGGTGTGTTGGATGGAAGAGGGTCTGAAGAAAAGGCATGTATAGCCCAAGTCAGGTGCCAAGACACCTTTGTGGTAGGGAAAGGCACAGCCCCTCAAAGAGGGGCACCTGAGATCTCACCCATGAACAGATGAGGAATGTGAACCAGATGGGGAATGAAGACATGATCCTTGTCATGCTTAAACATCAGTCTGGATGGGCACTGCCTGGTTGCAGGGCCAGGGTGCACCTGGAAGTGTTTAAGGCCAGTGCATGGAGCAACCTGGATGAGTGTAAAGTGTCCCTGCCCATGGCAGGAGGATTGGAACAAGAAGGTCTTTCAGTTCCCTTCCTATCCAAGCCATTCTGTGATCCTGTGATTACTCAGACTTAAGAGCTTAGAACCAGCTGCTCATTAGAAAAAAAAAAAAAAAAAGGGAACAAACTACAGAATAAAGAGACTTTTTTCAGGATAGGGTGAAAAGGTTTTGTTTATTTTTGCAGACAGCACAATTCATGTTCAAATATGGGCATCACTCAACAGATACCAGTTGGAAAAAGCCACCACGGATACTTTGAACACCCTGGGGTAACAGGGAGGCAGCTCTGGTGGCTGCCCTGTATTTTGTGAGATTCTGGAAGGCCCCTCTTGGCCAGGATTTTGGGTGCAGTAATAAAAGCTGATTCTGATGAAGGGCAGAATGACAGAAGGAATCACAGGAGATAAAGGATCTTAGAGATGATTTATGAAATTTAGCATAGACAGACCCCCCCAAAAGGAGTATCTGCAGGCAATTATGGAAGGCAGCAAAACCTCTCACACCATCCTGTTGCTCCGAGGAAGGAGGAGCAAAATGCACTGAGGGATATTAAGAGTTTTTGAAAACTAGTTATTCATTTGTCCTGCTACACTGGAAAGGTTTCTTGCTTCTCTGATAAACCCTCCTAGGATTACAGTACATATGCAAATCATGGCTTGGTGTGTGTAAAGCTTTACAGAAGTACATCATATGGCTCTGTATCCTGCTTCAATCTGGGTTTTAATTAGCACCATAAATGTAAGATACATGACTCTTCGTCATGAAGACCAAAAAAGAGCTCTGGATTTTGGTTAGAAAGGAGG
Source organism: Scytalopus superciliaris (assembly GCA_013400415.1). NCBI lineage: Eukaryota > Metazoa > Chordata > Aves > Passeriformes > Rhinocryptidae > Scytalopus > Scytalopus superciliaris. The sequence goes on from VXBX01001080.1 coordinate 5,644, forward strand.
ACCCAGAGGGCAGCTCTTCTGGGCTAGCAAACATACAAGGGGAGGAAAATACAAGAGGTAATATCAGGGGTGTGTATATCAGTGAGAGGGGGATGTGCACGTGCCCTTCATTTAACAAATCCACCTAATGAACCTGTCGAAGAAGCTGGGCTGGGAGAGGCTGTCATAGTCCTTCTCCCGGAAGATGGCTGCCCGGTCCCCAAGGCCAAGCTTCAGCAGGACATCCATGTCTACGTCACTCCCAAGAGCCACTACTGTGGGCATGACATCTTGCTTCTTCATGGAGTTGATGGCCTCCTCCAGGTTCTTGCTCCCTGTGATGCCGTCGGTGATGAAGACGAAGGAGAGCTCGGCGTTGCGCCGGGCGAGCCGCTGGTTGTTTCCTGGGCCGACCACGATGTTGTTGATGGCGTGTATGATGGCTGACCCAATGTTGGAGGACGAGTCCAGGTACTTGATCTGCGCCAGGGCGTTGGAGATCTCTGTCAGGTTGTAGGTCAGTGGGAAGACCACGTTCTGGTCGCTCTCGCTGCCGTACTGCAGCAGCGCGATGCGGGCGTTCATGGTGTCGCTGCTGCTCCTGGCCAGCGTGAGCTGCCGGGCCACCTGCTCCACAAAGCGGTGGGCGCTCTGGAAGTTCTGCTCACCGATCCTTTCTGAGCCATCGAGCAAGAAGACGATGTCAACGGGGCGCTGGGTGCACTGGGCCACAGAAAGCTCTGCAGGAGGAAGAAGACAGGAGTTGGGAGGATATGAAGCCTTAAGGGATAGGTCTGGGGCTTGTCTCAGGTAATTTGAGCTGGAGTTGCCTGTGTGCACCCGTGTCCAAAGAAGGACCAACCCCACTTTGCTGCCAAAGTCTCTCTTTACAGCTCATAATGGAGGAGCTTCGCTTCCAATGCCCTCAGCTCCTGGGCACTAAGTCTTAATGAATGTTAATTATGGGACCTATTATAGACCTCATGAAATTACAGGTCTTTGCATTTCAGTCCCAGAATTACATACACTGTCTTACATCAGTTCCCAGCTCTTATCTGTGAGAGGAATATCCAGAGATTAGTGGCAGGCAGCACCTGCAAAGCTCTCAGTTACTTCCAGAGAGTGGTTTCCTTTCAGAGTTATTCTACCATAGAATCATCAAATGGTTTGGGCTGGAAGGGACCTTAAAGATCATCTAGGTCCAAGTCCCCTGCCATGGGCATGGACACCTTCCACAAGGCCAGATTGCTCCAAGCTGCTTCCAATTTGGCCTTGAACACTTCCGGGGATGGGGAGTCCACAACCTCTCTGAGCAACCTGTGTTAGTGCCTCACTACCCTTTAAGAATTACCTTCTAATACCTAATCTAAAGTTTTCCTCCTTCAGCCTAAGGCCAGAACTCACACACAGATTTTGTAGGATGTTTTTCTAGTTTTCACCCAGCTTAGTTTAATCAGTAATTCCTAATTCCTGAATTGCTTATAAAGATTGGGTTGAAAACAAGACTAATTTTCTTGGTTGCATGGGTTCACAGTAAAGCAGCTTTGGTGATAGAGATCACACTGATATTTGAGGGGAACACAGTGTGACATTGTTCTTTAGTCATGTAGAACAGCATCTGTCCATGAAGTGGGCATACAGGTATATGAACATGAGATGAATGAACTCAGAAAAAAATAAAGAAGAAAATATCTATCTTTGGAGTCAGCTGATAGTGAGGGACCATTGTTTCATCCTCTTGCTGTAGTTATGCGTATTGCATTTGGTGTTCCTCTGCGTTTCCCTTGAGCTGGCAGCAGGACAGTGGCCCTACCACTTTTCAGCAGTTCTATGGCTCTAAGACTGAATCTCAAAAGGGTAAAGTCCCAGAGATGTTGCCATGTTGTGTTGCATGACTGGCAAAGAATAGGAGTTTCTGGAGAAGCCCCAACTTCAGCATCCATTTCAGACAACGAGGGGTAACTTTGGGGATAGGAGTTTCACAATAGGTTGAATTTCCACACTATGAGCAAAACCAATCTGACAAAGAGCTTCCTTGGTGCTGAACGGTGCTACATCTGGGTTCAGCACAGAATCACAGAATTGTTATGGCTGGAAAAGCCCTCTGAGGTCATCAAGTCCAACATTAACCCAGCACCACCATGTTAACCACAAAACCATAGCCCTAAGCACCACATCTACACATTTTTTGAACACTTCAAGGGTTGATGTCTCCACTGCTTTCCTGGGTAGCCTGTGCCAATGTCTGACCACCCTTTCAATGAAGAAATTTCCCCTAATAGCCAATCTAAACCTCCCCTGGTGCAACTTGAGGCCATGTCCTTGTACCCTATCACTTGCTACCTCCCCTCCTTTAAAGCAATAAAGGCACATACTCACCTTTGCCCATCTTCTGTGAGAAATGTTGTCTAAAGAGTACGTTGATGCAGTTCCTGGTATGCAGCCCACAAGGACACTTTGCCTTGGCAGCACCTGCACTCCTGGTCCTTACCTGCTCTGTGCAGTTGTGGAGGGGGAAAGGCAGGAAGGCCTTGCAGGCACAAAGTGCAAAACCTACGTGAGGGTCTGTGAAATCCCGTGGACGCGAGCGGGTGGGAGCGAGGGCTGCGTGCCATGTTGCAGCAGTGCTAACAGGCTCCCACAGTGCCCGGCCACATGTAGTCGGGTTTTTGGAGAGGGCAAGCAAGATCCACCTGCACTCCCATGTGGCCCAGAGCAAGCCTTAAGAGCTCTGAGCTAAGCACAGGGCAGCAGCATCACTCCACGGAGCTTCAGCCACAGCGCAATGCACGTCTGACAGGAGCATTTCCCAGAGACACTCTGCCTGCTGCTCAGCCCTCACAGCTGGAGAGGGCTGCCTTCCAGCTGCTTGGTAAGATGAGTTATCCCACGGGAATCTAACAGATGTGAGCCAGCAAAACCTTGGGTTTGTCATGCTGGGTGTCACACTCCGATTGCAGCTTGTTCCCATTTCTGAGACTGAGGACCCAACCACCCTTTCTTGCACCAGGAGGAAAGATTCTTAACTGGGAGAGAAGCTCTGGGGGACACCACGAATAAAATCTTGCTGTCATACTTTTAATTGGTGCATTGGTCCTTCTCTATGTGGCTTACAGGAAGGCACGAATGCCTGTGGCTCACCCTACTGCACAGCTGAGGATGTCTATCGAGGGCAGCACAAAAAAGCAGCAATACCCTCGATTTTCATGCCTCTTTCAACCCATCTAATTACGCTCAGGTGCAAAAGTAACCCCACCCATTACCATTTCCTGCTTCTAAAACCTGAGGAACTTGTATTTCCTCAATTCTTTCACAGTGTTGACAATGGAGATGAAAGTGAGATTGGGGATTGACCTCCCTGCCCTTTCTGGTGTTTACCCCTTTTCCCAGCCCATCTTGTGTCCTTAGGGAGGTGTGGACCATCCTTTACCCAGCATCTTATCTGTGTCCTTCCTTTGCTTGCCCAAGAGTTTCACTGAAATAATTGTTGGCGAGATGAAATCCATCTGGTTTTATCAGAGGAATTAGCCAGGATTATGCTAAAAAAACACCCCTTCACCGCCTGCCTCTGTCTAACAAGGGCCAATGCAAACACTGCTCAGGCAAAGAGACATTTTCTCCCCCTCCCGTTTTCCCTCATCAATGAGCTGAAGGTTTCTGAGAGGTAAAAAACTTCGTTTCCAATTTTTTTGCTAGGTATTATTTCCACAGGAAGTGAAAAAAAAAATAGCCACTGTGATGAAATTAAATGAAATCAACACCCCCCTTTTCTGAAATCTTCCCCAATCTTTACTTTGTTCAGCAAAATGTCCCAGCCCTGAGATGTTTTCTTCAAATCAGTGGGGTCTGGGGGCTTTTCCTCTGGCATTACAGCTGGAGCAGCTTAACTAGTCTGAGTTCAGTCCTACATCCCAACAGGATAAGTCACACTCATTTTGGGGCAAAAATCAAAACAGAACAGGGAGTTTGGCTTTGCACAGACTGTCTGCAATATGTGAATTATGACCAGACTCAGGTACAGGCTGATCCTTTTGCCTTCACCTAAAATATAGACTCATACTATGTAAAGTGCTCAGAATTCTTTGTCCCTCTATTCTATGCCAATACCAGAGTTCTCTGAGCTCCTTGTCTTTATAGTCTGGGAATAAACAGTGCTGAAACCCTGGGAGAAGACTGCAATAAACTCAAAGGCAATTCCCATGCCTGAGCTTGGCAACTGGCTCCACTTTTTAACACCGGAAATATTGCAGCCCAACCACATTTCTGAAGATGGTACATCTCCCTTCTGCCCATTAAATATGACATTTTCTCAGGAGACTTTATTGCATTAATACCATGTCAGTTAGAATAAGCACTTCCACTCCTGTGTCTGCACACACAATTCCATTTCCTCTAAATATGGCTTGAGAGTAGTTAAACTGGAAGTGGGAATGACACTCACCTGCCTGACTTTGTGAAAGCCAGGGGCAGCTGAGCTGATGGAAATATCACTGCATGTCTAAACACACATATCTGCAGTGCAAGTGGTGGGTCTGTGGTCTCTGAACCAAACTAGCACTGGGCGTGGATTAAATAGGCTGTACTACATCAAATTTAGGCACTTGCTTTTAAAGAGCTCACATAACACACGGAGGTGTGACTGCACAATCAAGGATTTTTGCTTTGGATCACCTAGCCCTATGTAACACAGTACGTGTCTTTTGGATATGGACAGGTACAAGTTGTTAATTAAGACAGAAGAAACACAGATGTACAAGCAGAGAAAAGGCCTGAGGGAGCCCATACAACTTCTGAGAGCAGTACTTCCCCGGTGTCAGTGCTCCCCATGGAAGGAGAGGGTTGCTCCCTCTCCCACACTGCTTGCTCCTTCCCTCCTGCACCCCCAGCTGCTCATTGAGGGGTTCCACAGAGACACTGGTGAGTGGGAATTGCACGGTGCTTTGCCAGCTCTGCAGGACCTAAAGAGAGCCCCAGCCCCACAGTAACTGAGAGAGGATGCAGAAGATGCTTCAGAGGGAATCAGCAAAGACATGCATAGGAAGGCACAGGAAAAGTGCATCTTTAGACTCTCTGCAAAAAAAAAGCAGTGGGCAAAGCAAGAGCATCCCTTGGCATTGCTGGGGAAAGCTGCCATGCTCATCAGCCAGCCAAGCTGGAGGGGACTGCTCCTTCTGTCCCATCCCCATCTGAGTGCAACCAAGCTGTTCCACTGCCTCTGGTTTCTCCTACACTAAAAGCATCTACCAATGTACCTGTTCCCTCTGCCACACAGGCACTCAAGGAAAGATGATTACCACTCCCACTCAACCCCTGCCTTTGCCGTGACCTCTAACAGTGGCCTCAGCACAGCCCTAGCACAGTCTCTGGGTCCCCCACAATCTCGCTGTGCACCATTTTGAAGGTGTCAATGAACAAGTCCATCCACTCCTGCCGCTCATTTCCAGTGGCAAACTTGGCTTTTTCGGCGGTAAAGGCCAAAGTGGCCACCAGCTGGGTGTACACGCCGGGGTCCCGGGATTCCCGCGTGGAGTTTAGGAACTGGGCGATCGAGTTTATGGTGCTGGGGAAATCTATGTTGACTCCCTCTTCCATGGGGCGGAAAATAAGTGGGTTTACGCTCCCAAGGTTCCTGTCATCTGCAAGTGAGCGTCAAAAGAATATTTTCAGGGCTTGCTAGCAATGGCTGTGTCTCTGAAAGCTACCTGGCTTTCCTACCTGCACTGCATCAGAGAACAGAGCTAATGAGGACAGAGAAGTCAAGACCAAAGCCAGATTTTAAACCTTTCTGCCATTTATGTGTGAGGAACTGTGGGATCTGTACTGAAATCTTTCACAAATTAACTGAGCGACTTCAGAGTATTACACAAAACCTCGTCTGCCCAGTTCCTACCCATCCAATACAGGCACGATGGAGAAAGAGCAGTGCCCAGGGAAAAGGCCATGGGGTCCAACTTCTTTCTGCAGATGGGATTCACCCATCACATAGCTTTGGACTCTGCTATGTGCAAACTGCACAAATGATGCTGTAAGGCAGAAAGACATCTAAGGGACAGCATTATGTGACATCCTTGCCTGGCCTCAGCCTCAAGGCAGTGACTCTAGCCAAAGCTCTGTAGTGTCTGGGCTAGTCAGGACCCCGAGAACCTCTGTCTGCACCTGGCTGTGGTGAATTTAACTTTGAATAAAACCCCAAAGCTCAAAGCAAAGCCTTGTGAATGGGTTAGCAAGAGCCTCACAGAGTGTCATGCGGTTTCTGTGAAGCAAATGGTCAGTTCAGATTTGCTTAGCATTTAAACCCTCCAGCATCCTGTTAGTATGGCAGTAACTGATGAGAGACAAGGGTCTGTCCCAAAACCACGAAAATTTGGATTTCCTTAGGTAAAGCACTGGAGCAGCATGAGGAGAAAAAAGTATATATGTCATACCTGTCCCTCTCTCTGCTCTGCTTACAACCCCCAGGCTGAAGCTGGGGTACAACTGATTTGCCCCTTAAGAGGGCCAGGACTGCCACTCTGAGAGCCATGGGGCCAAGAATAGGGCTGGTGTAACTGCCTCCCTGACCTCAACCTGTCTGAACCAGGACAGGACATACTCATTGGGTGTGCACCAGCTCACTCACGTTGCCTCCAAAGGGCACGGTCTCCATGAAGAGGATTTGAATGAAAATTGACACTAACTCATGAGATGGTCTCAGAGAACCCAGCAGAAAACCCTCAGACTCTGTCATGTGCCTTATGTCACATTCCATCCAACATGTTCCCTTCCCACCAAGGCGTGACATTGCAAATCCTTCTAAATGATGGCAGCAATGCATCACAGGCCATCCGGTGTGGGGGGTGGAAGGCTCATTGTCCAAAGGCCCCCGAATCTCTACCTATTACTTAAAATTTGATTTACCAGACATAACACAGCTTTTGCCCATGTCGAGATGGGTCTACTGGCACTATGACAGGATGCCCACACTACCCAGCCACCTCACCCCACCTCCTGTGCTCTCTGGGGCACAGGTCTTGCCTGCACCTCACACAGTCTGCCCATGGCATGGCTTGAGGGATTCACCCTAGATGTCTCCTCAAGCCATTTCTGTTCTGGTCCCCATGACTGTCAGGTACCAGCAAACTGTTCTCACCTTGCATCAGGAACAGAAACACCCAAGTGCACTACAAGGAAAGCACTGCCAACTTCACCTTGCTTTGGAGGGCTTTCATGGCCCAAGACTAGGAGAAGCAAGTTCCTTGGAAACAGAAAGGCTGCAAACACCAAAACCTTTGCAGACACCCAAGCAATCTCCAGTGTGGCATGGGGATGTCACCTCCTTGTGCACAGATTCGCAGGGCAAAGCTCCTCAGAGGACACGGTAGAAGAGCTCAGCGTCATGGTTGGACATTGTGCCCCCTGCATGGCCAGGTGCAAATACTCAAAACACCAGTGAGAGATTTTAGACAGGAATGATCATAGGTTTTCTCCAGATTTCTATGCATCCTGGGACCAGCTTTCCTTCCCTTTGTATGGAAACACAGGGACTTATTTCAAAATGAAATGTGATATTCTGTATAAGGCTTGATTGAAACTGGAGTTCTCCACAAAAACATTCAAGGCAAGAGTAGAGATAAAAATCACAGGGACTGGCAAAACTTAAGTCCCCTATAAACTTTGTGTATGTCAGCACCGAGTGCATCTATTGCATTTAAACAGGTACAGGGACTCAGACAGACAGGATCTCTAGGAATTCAGGGTGCCTACCTGCCCCTCAACAAGCAAAACATGACCGAGTCAAGCTACCTTAAGCACACAGCAGCTGTCTTCTTTATACCAGAGGATCCTTAGAGCTTTTTCCTTTAATCCAACCCCCTGAGCTAATTGTTAATTACATACAGCCAGCATTAGAGAAGCCAAAGCTTTGGGTCCACTACGTTGTAATTTTCCAATTGATCCCTACCAGCTGCTCTGCCCCTACCGCATCCAAGGAGATTCCTGCTACAAAGGTCATGTGAGCGGGAGAGTTTAGCAAGGAGGATTTGCCTTGAGTTTGGAGGTCAAAACCAGGTGGCAACCAGGAATTTGGAGAAATATCAGGGATGAGCCTTGCTGTTGCAGTTGTACCTACCTGTGCAGAGAACTCGGAGAGATGGGAAAAGAGCAGTAGATTAAACCCTTCAGCCTCTCCTTTTGGAAAGTAACAGTTTCTCAAACTCCTGCCATCCAAAAGGAATGGACAGGGTTGCACCCCCCTCTCCTACTCCTAAGCCTCTTGTACTCTCCCCCTGGACTTTGTGCAGATGGCATGAAGCTACTTGTCATGTTTACCTGTCTGACAGGGCAGCTCAGGGCAAACGACCTGTGGATCTGTAAGGAAAAGAAACAAGGAAAACTCAGTGATGTGTTGACTTCCCACTTCCCTCTGGGAGTGGCAGGAAAAGAGCTCTTACAAGGAACTCCAAAGGACTGCCCCAAAAGGCTGGCCTGTATCTGAGGAAGGACTCTTAGTCCAGGGCTACGTAAAGGTCAGCCCCACCATGAATGACCCAGCTACTGGCTAACCTACTTGGACACAGTGTCTCTGCAATCATATACATGCCCCCCACCCCAAACCCTGGGGTCAAAACTCCAGTTCCAATACAAACCACGCAAGGACAGGTACAGACCTGGGCAGAGCACATCTTCCATCTTGTCAATGAATTCCTCTGCCACCAGGTCTGAGAAGAGCCTCATCTTCTGGACTCGCTGGGGTTCATTGCAGGCGATGGAGACCAGGGTCTCACTCTGCTCTGGCTGGTCAAACATGTCTCCTATGCCGATGGTGTTGACGACCACATCTCTACCGCAAAGGGCCCCTAAATTCTGGTCATCATCCCGGGGGTCGTAGCGCCCATCTGTGATCACCACAGCAAACACTTGGGCTTTCTCTCTCCTGCTCTCCTTGATGAGCTTGTTATAGGCAAACTGAAGGGCAGATGGTGTCCAGGTGCCTCCAGCGATCCACTCTAGGCGCTTCACTGCTTCCTTGAAGCTCGACAGGGAATCAATGCGCTCGTCATCAAGCTTGATGGCTTCGAAAGTCCCCTCGTGACTGTACTGCACCACCCCAACACGGGCACCTGCCAGTGAAGAGTCACATTATTTGGGTTTGCATCCTTGGTGAAAAGTGGAGAAACTCAAGGACCTGTCCAACTGGTATGAAAAGCCACGGAAAATAAACATGGAAGCTGAAAAGATCCAAGACCCTTTTCCCCATGCCCTACTGTGTCCCCACATGATCCAGACCTGTCTGTGACTTTGGATCCTTGGCAATAGAGCCCAGCCTGCTGACCACGTTGACAACAAAATTCTTCTCCAGGGTGAAGTTGGTGTAGCCAATACTCTCTGAGCTGTCTATGACAAACATGATGTCCAGGGCCCCACAGCGCTTCTCACAGTCTGGGGAGAATGGCAGAAGCAGGAATACAAAAAGGTCAGTGATGGTGGGAACAACAGCCACCAGGGAAGAAGAGACCATCTGTGGGAAGAAGGAGACCAAGAAGTGCTCCATGCATGATCTGTTTCTCCTTCCTTCGAGCAGGGAGGAAGAGGAGCACACCAAGCACCCACAGCTGGCAGCTCAGCACAAGGGGAGGCTCAAGGGGTAGAAGGATGAGGTGACCCCTGTGGTGGCCCCCTTCCCCCATCCTCCATCCCTCAAGTGGTCATTTCCCTTCCCCTGGGAGAGGTGATGGTTTGCTCACCACAGCATCCGCAAGTCTCTCGCACATAGGTCATCACATCACAGTCCTGCCAGAAAAGGGGTGGGGGTGAATGCTTCTCTCTGTCCCCTCTAAGGGAAAGGCTCCCCTTTCCCTTCCCACCCAGCCAGCCCCCTTCCCCTCTTTCCCTGGCTCTCATGGGAAGCCATAAGCCACCTCTGCCATGCAGCAGCAGGACCTGATGCCCCATTTCATTCTCAGGCTGTGCATGGCAAAGCCAGGACTGCCCCAGCAGGAAGAGCACCAGGGGCTACTTACAGTCAGACCAGGGTCTCCTGGTGGGCCAGGGGTCCCCTGTAAGAAGAGAACAGAGATTTCAGTCACAGTTTTCCCATAAGTTCCTTTTCTGGGAACTAGAGCTGTCAAAAATGTACCTTTTTGCAGAGGGAAGGGGAAGGGAAGAAGAAGGGAAGGGAAAGGGAAGGGAAGGGACTGTACCTCAAGGCCTGCTTCACCAGGTGGACCACGGGATCCAGGCTCACCTCCTGGGCCAGGATCACCCTGGGGAATAAGCAAAGAAGGGTCAAATATTTCCCAGGCAAGGCTGGTGATGGAGCCCCTGGTGTTCAGGGCTCCTCCTGACCCCCTCATCAAGCACATCCCTGCTAAGCACAGTCACCAGCCTGCCACAGCTGAGCCTGGGGGCACAGATCAGGCAGAGACTGGGCAGTGCCATCCCCAGCACACCTGGCAGGGGTGTGGGAGCGGGATGCTGACACTGTGGGCAGTAAGGACAGTCTGCTTACCGGTTCCCCCTTCTCTCCTTTGGTCCCTTGCACACCTTTTGGTCCAAGGTCACCTCTTGCTCCCTGCTCGATGGAAGGAAAAACAGATCCAGTATGGAGCACATCTGGATGTGCTCAGGCAAAGGCACTGCTGCATCACAAACACATGCCTGCCTGGCCCGGGAGAGCATCCTCTAAACCAGCAGCTCAGTGCAGAGCAAATAAACAGTGTTTACACAGGCATTAACTACAAAAAAAGAAGTTCTGCAATGCATTTTTCAGATGGTTTCAAAAGAAGATGAGCTTGGGAGACACAGCCAGGCTCTGCAGCTGCAGGGAAAAGGCAGGGCAGCTGCTGGCAGGACAGGCTCTGCAGTCATTAACCTGGAGAGTTGGGAGACAATTCCTTGGCATTTCAGTCAGTACAAAAAAAACAGGTGATGGAGACAAAAACACTCACCTTGGGTCCCGGCAGCCCTTTCTCACCCTTGTCACCCTGTGAAGGGAGAGGAGGGAAAGGTCAGCACCTGACTGGCCCTGCACTGTGCCCACCCAAAGTCTGCAGTGAGGGCCAAGAGGCTAAAGAGAAGGTGTAGCTTCAGGCTGATGGTTGGGGTGGTGGGTGCAGCCACCTCCCCATCACCATGATAGAGGCTGAGGTCCCCAGCACCTCTGCCATGGGACTGGTGGAGCTGTGGCCAAGTTCAATCCTAGTGCTCAATCCCCTTTCTCCTTATCACAGGCTCTACTCTCTGATTGTTTTTCTTCCTCCTTCCCTCTTCTCTCAGGCTGCTCAGCTCCCCAGCAACATCCACCAAAAGAGACTTCCTCTTGAGCTGGATGAGGGGTACGTACCTGCGGTCCTCTGGGTCCAGGGTAGCTAAAGCCAGGTCTGCCTCTGTCACCCTTTGATAGAAGAAAAAAGACCTGTGAGATACCTGGGCTTTCTGACCTGGTGATGCCTGGTGTGACAGTTATAGCCATTTTCATCTTCTCTTGGGGCAAGACACCACCAGGAGCTAAGATTTCTATGGCTGGCCCTGAAGCATTGGAAATGGCTGTGTGGAGCAAGAATTTATAGGATCTTGGGGATGTCACATGCCAGGGGTGCCCCTGAATCTGTGCAGGGTAAGGGTTGCCTTGGCTGGAGCAAGACCTACATCTCTGCCCCATAGGGAGGCTCAGGTCTGATTCTGTTTGCAAGGAACGCAAGTTTCTGCAGTGGAAACTGCCTTTTTTTTTAATTTTTTTTCCCCAAATAAATAAATAAATGGGAACACAAGCCCACCCTTTCAAATGCAGAGTTTCATTCATGAACTTTACCTTTGGTCCTGGTGGTCCAGCATCACCTCTTGGGCCCAGGTCACCAGGGTCGCCACGTGATCCCTGCAGGATAGTTTTGGGGAGAGCAGGGAGAGTGGGTGAGGATGTTTCCTGACAGACCATCTCTCTTCCTCTGGTCACACAGGGGACTGTGCTGGAGAATCCAGCTCTTGAGATGGTGCTGCAGGATCATCTCCCTTCCCAATGAGTTTACTGTGATAGTGACTCTCTCAGCACTTGGGTTCCCATGTCCCATAGAGCCACATGGATGTCAGAGCACTACTGCCACAGTGGGGTACTGGACTAACCACAGACCCAGGACAAATGGATGCTTGTGGAGTCCCATCTTCCGTCTTCCCAGTGACCCATTCTGAGGGTCCCTTTCATATTTCCATGGGAACACCTGGGACCAGGAATGATGGAGGAGCAGTGACTCCTGGGTCTGGGGACTATTCTTTGCCTTAGAGGCTATTCAGGGGACTCTGGGCTAATTTTTGAACCTCCCTGAGAAAAGGTCATGCAGGTTCTCCTCAGGAGGGTCAGTGCAGGCAGCTTATGTCAGTAGGGCAAGCTCTCACTGCAGAGGGAGGACAGCGTCACATAAGTATGACTTACTATCCTTCCTGGCTCTCCCACAGCACCTGGAGAACCTCGGGGTCCTGGCAGTCCTTTTTCTCCCTGCGCAGCAGAGAAAGAGACAAGAATGTACAGAGGTAGATGTGCACGAGGAGGGAAGCCAGGCAAGCTGCCCTGGATGGCAGCAGTGCTCCCCTTTCCTCCTGACTGTCACCAACCCCTTCCCCATGCTTACCCTTGCTCCTTTGTTTCCAACCTCACCAGGCAGACCACGAGGACCCTCTGGACCAGGATCGCCCTATGAGGAGAGTAAAGATATTCCTGGTCAGGGATGTCTCCAATGCTATCCATGTGCATGGCAGTGCTCCATGGAATGAGAAGGCCTAATGCCCTTCTCAAATCTGGTGTGTCTTTGCTTGAAATAGTGTCAGGGCAGCAGGCCCTCAATGTGTCTCTGAACCTTGAACTTCAGTACTCTTCATCCCCTCTCTGGACCAAGCCAGATGCCAGCAGGCAATGGGCACAGTAGGAGCACAACACAGTGGGATCTGTGATTCCCAGCTCTGGTGTTGGACACTGCAGGGCTGGGCAGTAGCACACCACTCACACCAGTCCCACCCACCTCAGGCTCTTTTGCAATGGTCTGGGCAGTTGCTTTACTCACCCTTTCTCCTGGGCCTCCAGGAGTGCCTTTGCTGCCTTTTGTCCCTGGATCTCCACGTCGACCCTTGGCAGACACAGGAAGTCACATAAATGGGGTGAGAAGGTGGATGTTACCTGAGCAGCTACACCTGGCTGCCCTACCTCCTCCCCCTGGGCCTGGGAGATGCTGGCCTGCCCCCTTAGTGAGTGTGTGCCTGGAGCAGGGGAGCAGGGATGCTCCATGCTTCCTTTGGGAAGCCACAGCCAGACTGTTCTTTCAGGAGAGTGACCACAAACACTCATTCCCTCTGGATTAAAGATTCTGATTTACTTCCAGCTCATCCAGTGCTGCTTTCTGGTCCCTTAGTGCTGGTGGAACTGTGCTAGGGAATGTTGTCTCCAAACCACTCCTCAGAATTTGCAGTGCCCCATCATATTAAATTGGGTCTGTGTGGCACCAGTGATACTGTGACACTGCCCTTTTGAGAGAGGTCTACCATAATGGCCACTGTATCTTGACTCTGTGAGCTCCAACAAGAAGCCAGAGGTTTGGGGAACTTGCTAGAGAACAACTTAGCCAGGTCTTTGTGGTCACGTGGGAACACAGGATGCTTCTCTAAGGTAAAATCCTAAACTATCAGGCTTGGGATTATGGGAGTACTGCCCTATGAGAGAGACAAGGATGTCAGCATCTGCACATCCTTTGGGATGCACAAGGCAGGGCAGGCAAGCTGAACAGAGCAGTTTTTCAGTGCTCATCCATGAAACCACACCAAGTTCTCATGGTGTGCCCACTGTCCAGGGATCTGTTCAGACACTTACAGGCTCTCCTTTGGGTCCAGGGGGTCCTGCTTCACCTTTCCTTCCCTTGTTTCCAGAAGGCCCTTGAGCTCCAGGATTGCCTGGAAGTCCCTTGGAGAAGAAAAAGAAACACAGTTTGTCCTGTGTCAAGCAGTCCACCTTGAACAGAGATGTGTATGACCACCCAGCTTCTACTTCCCCACACTCTATATGCCCAAACGTCACTGCCATGAGCAGAGGCTCCAGCTTAGGGGCAGTGTGATGCTGTGTCTCCTTTCTGCCACCAGCTAACAACAGGTTTGTCAACTGTTCCTTACAGGATCCATTCAGCCCTGCCCAAAGCCAGAGGAGCTATCTCAGACCCATGCTTGGAAGTGGACAAGGCCAGATTCCGGGGAGTTGGAACTGGATGATCTCTAAGGTGCCTTCCAGCCCAAACCATTCTGTGATTCCATGAACGGATCAGACAGAAAGACAAATCATTCCAAGTCCAGTTTGTCTGCTTTTCATTGCTCTGGATGAATGTTGAAGACCCATCCTCATTTTGGCCTGCGTGTGGTCCCCTCTCCTGTTTCCCACTGTATTGGTGGGGACACACACGGTGGGAGAGCTCCCTCAGCCACCCAGTGCATCCTCCACACTGGTGGGCTAATCAGCAGGATCACCAGGATGCCCTGGCACACAGCCAGCTTGGAGCATGGCCATGCAGTTGATTCTGCTCCAGCTCCATGCCACATGGAGCAGACCATAGTAAGACACTGGGAACGTCTGAACGCTGCATGAACTTACCGGGCTTCCTTTTTCTCCTGGAGGTCCTGGGGGTCCACTGCGACCAGGCCGGCCAGGATCTCCCTGAAACAGGCAGAGAGCAGTGGTCATTGCCTGCCTCGTCAGCACGCTGCACCACGAGCTGATGCCTCGATGCACCAGTTGCCCCGCCCAAGGAGCAGGGCCAGCAAGGCTCTTCCCCCAGCTCCTGTGCCTGGTGATGGGATCCAGACCCCAAAGCCTACGGGCTCCATGAGCAGTGTAGGATTTAGGAGTAAGCACAGGAAATGTTTAGCTGTCCCCACTGGTGGCCTCTGTCCACACTCTGCTCTCTATCCAGAGCACTTGTACCTTTATGCCTGCATCTCCTCTTTCACCTTGGTCTCCTGCATCTCCTGGGTAGCCATCAGGGCCCTGGGGAGGGAAATGACAAAGAACCACATATTTCACAGTGGGAACACTTTCCCTGCAGAATAAATCAAATAAAAATTTCTAATCAAATAAACTTTCTAAGCCAGTGCTTAGAAGATTGCTCTAGACACTAAAGTAGTTTTTGCTTGTCGCAGTGTTGATGAAAGGGGAAGTTCCTCCTCTCTCTGGGAGGGATGCTGGTGGCTCCCACCTTACTTATCCATGGAAAGGAGGCACAGAAAAATCAGGCTGTGCTCCCCATTCCAGGGATCCCAGGTGTGGGATCAGATAAACCAGTAGGGAAATGGGCCAGTAACCTCTCATTGGTTATCTTTCTATATATGTAACTCACTCAATAGCTGTACAAATGATGTGCTGGTGGAAGAATAAAGTGCTCCTACCTTGTCACCAGGGTCCCCCTTGCATCCTGGTGGTCCAATTCTCCCCAGCTTGCCCTGGAGAGATTGCATTCAAAAGAAAAAGACTGAGAAGTTGTAGGTGTCTGAAGGAAAACACAGCTTTTCCTGCTAACAGTTAATACTTTTTAGCATCATTTGCTGACCTTACCTGTGACCAGCTAGATAATAAATAGCAAGTGTATTCCTTAAACAGAAAAGGGTTGTGCAGAGACAAGTGGAGAAGGAGAAAGCAGTGTAAAATCCTGAGTGGTAGTGGGAATTCAGGCATGCACCTCATGTCAGAGCAGCTCAGGTGTGCAGCAACCACAGTGCCTGAGGGACACCGTGAGACAGGGACTGCCTTGCTCTGTGCCCCAAAACAGCTTAGTTACCATTACTGAGACAGCCTCTCCCAGATAGAGAATGGGGGAGACTGAAAGGCTTTAGCGTTCTAGAGAGTGGGGGTGACTGAAGGTTGTTTTAGAGCTTCAGCAGCCGTTTGAGGAATGGGAAGAACTGTTATTAACTCACAGATATACTGGGCTGGGTGTATGAGACAGTGCAGTGTGTGCTGGCCAGTGGACAAAGCCAAGGACTTTGTTGCAAGGCCCTTTAACTGGGCTTTAGGGCTTTAATACCAAGAACAAGTTTAGAGACCAAATATCAGATTCTATGATGAACTGCCCTAAAAATCAAATTTCTGCAAAGCTGTGTGTCTATGTCCTGTAGGGGTCACTAACACTCAAGAGAAGATATCTACACCCAAATGATCTGGCTGTATCACCTTCTCAGCCTGAGCACAGAGCAGGTTACACAGGTCCTGCAAAGACCTTGATGACAGAGGGACAGCACTTAACACCATGGAGCTGTGTCAGAGGGGTTTAGGCTGGATATCAGGGAAAGGTTCTTCCCCCAGAGGGTGCTCAGGCTCCCCAGGGCAGTGGGCACAGCCCCAAGGCTGCCAGAGTTCAAGGATCATTTGGACAACGCCCTCAGGGACAGGGTGGGATTGTTGGGGTGTTTGTGCAGGGCCAGGAGTTGGACTGGATGATCCTTGTGTGTCCCTTCCAGTCCAGTATATTCTGTGATTCACTTCTGCGACCTGAATTACATCATGTATTTCTACAGGACATGCAAAATAACATTCAAACAAGGTTGCAGAAACCTCAGTCAGAACAGAAAGCCAGCATAGGAGAAACCAAACAGCCTGTGGGGATGAAAGAGGGTAATGAAATGAAACAGCAGCAGCGACATTATGGGGTGCTCCCACTGCTCCCAGTTACCTTCTGTCCATCAGTGCCGTTCCTGCCTGCCAAACCAGGGGCACCCTGGGATCAAGGGGGAAAAAAAGGTGGAATCTGTTAGCACACACTCCAAGGGTTGGTAGCTGAAGCAATATTCAAATTTGAAAATATTCTTTCTTACCCTCCGTCCGTCGGATCCAATTTCTCCCTAGGAGAAAAAGAGGACAGGAAGTCAGGCACCGTGCCTGCACCCCCCCACCCATCTACATCCTAGAAACATCACCACTTTACCACATCGTGAGCAATGCCTGAAGGAGGAGACAGGCTTTGGGATGCTCTTGGAAATCCCTCCCCATGTCGGCAATTCTAATCTCTCCCTCTTTGCATCAGAAAGGAGAACAGCCTCTGCCAAGTCCCAGCCAGCCATTCTGTCTCTTCCTTCTCACCTTCTCTCCTTTCAGCCCTGGGAGACCCTAGACACAAAAAAAAAGGACAAAAAGGAAAAAAATCACTGTGTTAGTGGCTGGGAAAATAGCAGGAGCAGATTCAGTGGAGGGCAGGGGTCTGGGATGGAAAGAGGGAGAAGCAAAGCTCCCCCTTCTTCACCAAGCAAAGAGCTCAGCTGTTGACTATGGGATTCTCACCTTGGGACCAGGATATCCGATGGGACCTTCAATACCTGGGTCGCCCTTCAGGAAGGAAGACATGGACATTTAGCTTGAGGTCATCAGAGGTGTAGCGCCAGCAAACAGAGGGGAGGGTTTTCCACAACTCACCTGTCGTCCCTTCAGCCCAGGGGAGCCTGGCTCACCCATGTTCCCCTTTGCACCCTAAGGAAAGAAAAAATCCAGCGTAAATCCAGGCTTTGTGCTGGCTGAGGAAACAGCAATTTCTGGTAGCATCATGCTCCCTGCGGACAGAGCAGGACCTGCTTTTTTCTGGAGAAGTCAGGGAAAGCCTGTATGGGGATAGGAGCACACAGAGCTGGGGCAGGAGACTGGGACACTCTATGCATGTGAGAGCTCTGTCCTTGAGAGTGGGAAACTCAGGGAGAGCTGCTGCCTCACTCCTGTTGCCCTCAGGTGCTGGAGTGCACAGCAGATGCTTGGATGTCTCTCTGCTCTGCTGGCAGCCTTGGCACAGACATGGGCACACCAGTGCTGGCTGTATGCTGCTGTCACCCAGGGCCAAGGCAGATTCTGAGGAGTTATTTCCCACCTGGGTGCAGCTGAGGTGGGTCTAGGGCATCCTGTAGTGGCTGTGGCAGGCCCGGGCATTACTGTCTTTCCCACAGCTTAGAGCTCCTTACCTTCTGCCCTCTGTATCCCTTGGGACCAGGTGGACCTGCAATCTCCAAGCAGCTCATCTTGTAGCACTGAAATACAAGAAATTAAACGTGAGGTGTTTAATTAAACAGCGTACCACTGACTCATGTGCTGGGACAGTGTGCATCCAAAACTCAGCTCAGCTCTGCACCCATGGCTCTCTATGCACCTCTCCCCATGAACTCAGGGCTAAAATCTACTGTGGCTCCATCTGGGTCAGGGTTGCAGCAACAACAAGCACACTGAGAAGTGCTGCTTGTCAATTAAGAGCAGAAAGTTTTCATGAGCATGTTCATTACAGCTTGGCTCTGGGCCCAGCCTGGAAGAATAGGACTTTCAAGCATCAGAGGCAGTGGGAGCTTGCTCATCTGGGGTCCTCAGGGGACAGGCATGCCCTTTGGAGTATCACCTGCATACTCCTCCCTCTGTATGCCAAACCCTGTCCCTGTGGTACAAGCAGGGCAGGAGCTTCAGCTTGTGCAGCACCTACAGAAGGGGAACGTGCCTCCAAAGTGATGAAACAAGCCTATTCCATTGACCTGAACTCATTAAAGGTGAGGGGGAGGCAGGAAATGAGTCCAGAGTGGCATTATAACCACTGGGTAAGAGGGTATGTCCTCAGACTCGGCACTGATCCACATGTGGGCAGAGACCCTTCCTACAGAGGTCCATGCTGTTTTGCGGTACAAGCTGGTCTTCTCTAATCAAGGCAACTTAAACCTGTGTTGTGTGGCACTGGCATAAAGATGCAGCTCACTCACCTCACCGTAGGCTTCGTGTTTCTGCAAAGGAGAGAACAGGATGAAGAGAATCAGTTCAGGTGGTCAGCCCCAAGGGAAAGTCAGCATCCCACCCTTCCTTGGAGGGGTGAGTGATGGTGAGGGGGATGAAGTGGTAAAGGCCCCATGGCTGTTCTCACAGAGCCCCCCATTAACAGCGCCTCACAGGTGGGGTCTCAAGGACCATGCTGATGGTGAGCATGTGTCTTAGTGTGACATGCTCTTCCATGTGTCCCTGGATGGGGAGCAGGCTAGGGTATGAGTCTGGTCTTCAGCAAGAGCCAGGACTAGGGCGGCAGCCTGCTCAGACAAGCTGGGAAACAAGAGGCACAAACCAAGGAGTCCTGGTTAAGTACCAGAGAAAGACTCCATTTTGCCTGCTAGAGGCACTCTCCAGAGCCCTATCAAAATCCCACTACTGGGGTAAATGGTCCCCACATCCATGCACTGCTTCTCTTGCCCCCCCTGCCTCGTGCAGCACGCCATACCATAGCTTGGATTATCCTGTCGATGGTGTTGACATCGATGTCCAGGGTGTCCTTCTGTGTGATGGCGTAGTTGTTGCGGTACAGCTCGTGAGGCAGGTTGGCGATCTCCCGTAGCCCCTGCTCATAGACCTTCTCACTGGGGGCCACGGCAAAGAGCTTGATCCCCATGTCTCTTGCCCTCTCAGCCTGCATCTTCATCCCCCCACAGGGGCTGCCAGTGACATGGCCATCAGTGATGACCACTGCAAAGTTCACACCGGTGGCCATCTGGGTCTGGATCTGCTGTGTCATGTTGGAGATGGCACAGTCCGTGAAGGTGCCCCGGCCAAGGTAGTTAATAGCAGACAGCCTGGGCAGGTAAATGTCTTTGCTGCTTGTTAAAGGGCTGTAAATTTCTACCACATCTGAGTAATGGAGCCCACCAAACTGCCAAGTGATGTAGACTTGGTTCTGGTAGAGCTCGCTTTCCAGTTTGTCAATGAATATGGGGATGAACCGCTTTATTTGGTCCACGAGGCTCTGGATGGGCACAGTCTGCAGAGCAACGCTCTCCGAGGTGTCAATGATGAAGTAGACATTGATGGGGCAGTTCCTCTTTTCTGCGTGGAGACAATTATTCAGACTGTGTCAGAGCACTTCAGGAACCCCCTTCACTGTCCCCAAAAACCTGGATCAGGTGCAATACTGGGAAAAGTACAAGTCCCACCCAGCTCTAGAAGTGACATGTGTTTGGGTTAGATGGCTCCCCAGTGCCCAGGACTTCTAAATCCTAAGATCTGCTATAGAATCACAGAATCATTAAGGCTGGAAAAGACCTCTAAGATAATTGACTCCAACCACTAACACAGCACTTCTTAGTACTGAATCAACCTTGAAAATCCTGCTATTTTTTGTAGCAGTCAGGCTCGACAAGTAAATCACCTCTGCATTGCAACTGAAAAGCAACTAAATAATCAAATTTAAAGTAAACAATTTTCTGGCATCAGATAGAGAGCTAAGTGCTGGAGACTGACTGGTATTTGTCACTGCATCTGCTGGGAGGCCACCACTGGCAGACCCCAGCTCTTCCATCTCCACTGGCAGACCCCAGCTCTTCCATCTCTACCTCTATGCACTCCAACACAAAACCAGAAATGTGATTTTGGGTGGAGAATAGTGTTCTCTGCAGATGGATGGTTACCACTGGAGCACAAAGAGGCAGGAGAGGTGGAATGTCCCACTGTCAGTTCCTGGCAAGCAGGTTCTACAACTGATCATGGCTACTGCTTTTGTTAAAATTGTTGCCCACAATGGTGACTCAAATTATTTGGGTTAATACCTGCACAGGAAGTAGGACTGACATCTCCAGAATCCCCATCAAACTGAGCGTTGAGAGGAACTAAAGCCACGCAAAGGAGAGTGGAAAACAAGGCTTGTCGGAACATCTCAGCAGTCCCTCAGGATACTCAGCTGCCTGTGGGAAAACACAAGTTACATGTTAAGCACAATACACAAACCTCCTAACTCTGCTGGGGTGACAGAAAGCCAGCCAGTGCTCCTCATAAACCCTGTCTGTGACAAACTAAACCTCTCCATCACTGGGACGTATCACTGGGCCACTAATGCATATTTTTATACTGACTTGAAAGCTTAGTGATTAAAATATTTCCTCTGCTGGAGCATGGTTTAAAACTGCTTTAGTTTCTCTGTCAGTCTAAAGGGAGGGATTAGTTGGTGGATCTATGGACAGTGCATCAAGACCTTCCAGTTCCATGCTTTCTCTCCAGGTGTGTGTCTGACCATGCCATGCCCCCACTGGCTCCATCACCCCTGATCCACACAGATGCACACATGCATGTTCCTCTCTCTTCACCTGCCTGGCCAGAGCACTAGTGAATGTGTGCAGCAGGTCCTTTCCACCTCCAGGTCACCATGTGGGTGGTGATAACTGTGTATACTAAACAGGTGCAAAAATCTTTGCTTGACAGCACCGTTTTGGAGCCCTCACAACCCATGGAGTGAAGGCACAAGTAAACAGCCACTAGAAATGAACACCTTTAGTGTCCAACCCATCACCAGGTCCAGCTGCACATGGGAGTATATTTCATGTAAGGTTGTGATAAAGCAACAGAAGAATTAAGAGATCTAGTCTGAAAAGTTTTTGAGAATATATCAAGTGTTCAAAGGAACCCAAGCTTTGAAAAGACATTCACAGGCAACACTCAAGTGACACTTGTCACCAGCATATGCAGGAAGAGGTGATGCTCACCTTTAGGTCTAGAGGACATGAGAACTAACCAGCACGGACGCTTGGTGGCCCATAGGTGCTTCTCTGCATGGGGGTCAAACCACCACAAACCAAAAGGGTATGTGGGATGCCTGTTATAAAAAAAAGGACCTGAATCCAGTCAAGAAAGAGAGCTTCTTTCTTGAATGCTTTTTCTGGTAACTTTTGGAAGAGTCAAAGGCTTGAAGGGACACTAAGAGTGCATTTGGTGGCATTGGCAGTGCAAGTGGGTAATGCAGCTGGGTTGCTGCCTCAGCTGCATGAGAAACAGCATTACCTGAAGAATACAGGCAGCTCAGCCCCCCCAGCATCTCTTGAGACCTCTCTCCACATGGTGACCAGCTATTGCCTGGTGCGACATGTCCCATTCCAGTTTACGCTGCCAGCTGCAGTGCAACACAGGGTTCTGCAAACTGGTCTGTGCTGGAAAGGTCAATGGTGTCAGTGCTGCTGGTACCCCCACAACAGCAATAGCCTTCCTCCTCACTAGGGCCTAGGCCAGATTTTAACTAGGGCAAGAAGAAACCCTCCTGCTCTTGTGTGGGCGGGACAAGAGGTCCAAAAGCTTTGGGAACACCAGCTTGAGGTGCTTGACCCAGCTCAGCAAAGCCCTCTGACATCAAAGGCCTCTCACACGCCTCCAGCTCAGCACCCAAATCATTCCCCAGTGAGTAGTTCATGGATCCTTTTCCTCCCATTTCAACTCAGAGCAGCTGCACAGCTGTTTGCAAAGAGACCTGACTGCGGCCTCATGAAGGAACATCTCTTCTATGAGGAAAGGCTGAAATAATTGGGATTGTTCAACCTAGAAAAGACAAGGTTCTGGGGTGACCTTATGGCACCTGCCAGTACCTAAAGGGGCTCCAAGAGAGCTGGAGAGGGACTTAGGACAAGGGCCTGGAGGGACAGGACAAGAGGGAATGGTTTCCCACGGGCAGAGGGCAGTGTTGGGTGGGATATTGGGATGAAATTCTTCCCTGTGAGGGTGGGCAGGCCCTGGCACAGGTTGGGCAGAGAAGCTGTGGCTGCCCCATCCCTGGAAGTGTCCAAGGCCAGGTTCAATGGGGCTTGGAGCAACCGGGGCTGGTGGAAGGTGTCCCTGCCCATGGCAGGGAGGTGGAATGAAATGATCTTTAAGGTCCCTTCTGATCCAAACCATTCTGTGATTCCATGATTCTGTGAAGTCCCTGCAGAGGCCAGTGTGACTCAGTTTTTGTTGTGCTGCAGAGAGTAGGAGGAATATTGTAAGGATAAAATAATGCCAAAGGGGTGTTTCAGTTAAGATCCAAACTTCGTCCCTCTAATCCTTACTACAGGCTTTCCTTGCCTTGTTTGCCCTCCATAAAACAGAGCTGCAGGAGTTCCTGATCTTCTGAAGGACACAGCAGCTTGGTGCCTTCAGACAGCACCATTTTATAATCAGCCTTTAGCTGAGGAAGACGGAGACATTAACTTTTGGAGAGGCTGGGAGTGCTGAAGGCTTTGGCCAAGTGTCTGACTCATCATCCTGACCGAGTTTAATGACCTCCCTCTCTCTCCCCATCCCTCCCTCCCTATGTGTGGGTGGGAAGGCTCTGTACAGCAGAGCGGCTCTCCAGGCAGAGCCCTGGCAAGGAGTTAACCTGCACAGGCAACCAGGGCCAGCTCTGGCACAGGATGGCCCCTGCCTGCAGCCCTTGGGGCTTGGGACTGGGTCAGTGAAACACCATGACCTTGGACTCTGCAGGGGCAGAGTGGAGAGGCAGGAACACCTGAAAACACGAGACACAACTCAGTTCTCTGTGGGCCTCTTGCACAGTCTCCTCTATTTCACTTTGTACCCTGAGCTACATTAGTCTTCTGGTCTATCAGCATCCCACCTGGTATTAACCTCAGTGGATACACAGTGGGGCAGTTTTGGGAATTCCTCTCCCCACCTAACGGGTCTCTGAGGCTGGGGTGGGCAATGGTGACTATTCTGTTATCAGCTGCTGTGATGCTGTCACAAATCTCATAGCATTTTATATTTGACTTAAAGTTTCACCTGCTGCTGCAAAACACTGAGACAGAAATCTCAGATTTCACCGGTATTTCAGGCTAAGCTTCTTCTGGATATTGAAGGCAATTTTGGAACACAAATAGTCCAAAAAAGTAATGGAAAAAGCAAACAGGGAGCTGACTCATTGTGTCTGAATACTTGGGTCTGCTCATCTTGTTCTTCCTTGACCCTTCTCTCTCTGCCACAGCAGGATCATTGTTTCTAAAAGGCCTTCTCTCAGTATTTGTATTTTTGAGTGATTTGTTTTTCTCCTCATGAGATGCACACAAGGGAAAAAACCCCAGAGAATCTCAAGTAGTGGGTTCTCTGAACAGATTCTGAGGACACTACCACCCTCCCTGTATTCAGGTCTGTACTCAGGTGCTCAGCAGAAAAATGCATGGCCTTTGCTGTTCCCACACGCAGACCCCAGGTGACCTGGCTGTTACACACATAACTGGAAACCACATGGATTTAGCTAGACAGAGCCTGCAAAAAGGAGGACCCAAGCTCTCTGCTTACTTCTCCTTCAACCCTGAGTAACCGAACCAAACGTAATATTATGGCAGACAAAATACTTGCAAGTGGCTGAAATGTGCCAGTTATATCTGGCTTATTTGCAGTCTCACATCTGATTATCAAATAGAGGAGGTTTTAATGCACTTGAAAGGTCACCTCACGCACCTGGAAAGGCAGAGCCATGATATGTTTTATCCCACACATTGGTATTCCTGAAGTTCTTTCTGGTGCACTGTTTATTTCTCCTCCAACACCGGAACACCTGAGCAAATTGATCCCAAATTCACAAAAATTTAGATGCTCTGCTCTCTAAGCTAACTCTGCCTGCAAGGAGCTTATTTAAAGTCACACAAACTAAAAGCCACACAAATTAAAAGCCACACAAACTGCATTGCTCTCATGAAAGGAGAATTATGCTGGCTATGGCTAAAATAAGCAGAATAAAGTCTGAAACCTCCTTGCTGCTCAAGCTCAACATTTTCCCTGGCCCTGCCCAGCAGGCAGTGCCTGTCGTGCCACTCGCATGTGCATGGAGTATTTTCTCCACTCAAATATTTGCTAAATAAAACTAGAAAAGAAAAATATGTCCCATTTGGAACAAAACACTTATGAATGCATCTCCTCTTCCTTCTTGTTCGTGTGTCCATGGTTTGCACACTGCATGAGGAGGGAATTTCAGTGTTGCTTGCTGTCACTACCCAAACGTGCCCTATAATTTTAGTTCCTGGGCAGAGTACCCAGGGGGAAGGTTTCCCAGTAGCTACAGGGACCCCACATCTTCTCCAGGTCTCCTAATGTAACTGTCCTGAGGTTTGAGCCAGGGAAAGCCCGGGCTGCAGGAAAGGAAACCCCTGCCACCAAGCGCAGTGAGTTCGCAAGCATTTTGAATGTCCTGTTACCTCCCAGAAGAGAGGAGCTGGTGCTGATGTAATTCAGCATAACTAGGAGGCATGGACCATAAGTTAGTCTAAATCCTGTCTTCTGAAATCCCCAAAATCCAAGGGGAATCATGCAGTTGCTCTGCCCTGCTGCCCCTGCTCCATCACTCCAGTGTAGCTGGTGAACTCAGCTCAGGTACCCCAGAGAAGACTTTGGTTCAACAAATCCACCCCTCCCCGCTGAGGGGTTTTCTAGACCTCTGGCCCTGGCAGATGATAGCTTGTGGCCCACACTGCTTGCACTTGACCAAAAAAAACTCTTGGAAAAGTAGCCAAGAGCTGAAAGTAAAGAAAAACTATATATTCACTTACAGCAGGTACTGTCTAAACATGATGTGCCCGAAACGGGCACCTTGCTGGAGAGCCTGCAAGTAGCAGCAGGCACAGGCTGGAATCTCAGAAGGATTTCTGTTATTCCCAGCTGGAAACCCACCAGCAAGCAGCCTCACGACCACTGCACGAGGAGAGAAAAAACTCTGCCTACCTGGAAAATGGGGTCATCAAAACTTCTCCTCCTCCAAAACCCCTCCGAAACGTAAGGAAAAAAAGACTTTGTGGCGTGGCTGGTGTCAGGAAGGCTCCAGCATCCCCGGCCGGAGGGTGGCTGCGGGCTCCGGGTGCTGGGATGTGCGGGGAGAAGGAGCGGGAGGAGCAGCGGAGGCGACTCCAGCCCAGTCCCGCTATTCCCTGGCCGTCTGGAACTGCCCTCCGAGTTCCTCCTCCTCCAAAATCAGGCAGAGTCTCATTTGCAGTAGCCCCAGACATCCACGGAGAGTCACTGTGGATCCACCGAGGGCTGGGAGGGTCCCCCTCCCCTCCGCTCCCCCCGCCGCCCCCGGCTCGGGCTGGGCTGGGGCGAGGTTGTCCCCTCCGGAGCAGAAGGCATCTTTGTTTCACACAAACTGGAAGTCTCATTTTTCCATGAGGAGAGGCCCCTTTTCGTGGTTGGCATTGCTGCCCCACATGTTTATACCATTAAAATAATGTCTCTTCCCCCCTGCCATCCTACTTGACTTTCCATCCCAGTAACGTGTCGTGAGAGGAACAAATGAAAAACAAGAACATTTCAAAAAAAGAGCAGTTTGCATAGAATCATAGAACCACTGCAAATACCCAAATAGCCTTTGCAAATATCCAGGTCTTGCTCAGACTCAGCCAAGTCTAAGTATTGCCTTTTTCTATTGATTCTTTTCTGGATTTGGGTCCATAGAATCATGGAATCTGAATATCCAGAGTTGGAAGGGCCTACAAAGATCACTGAGTCCAGCTCCTGGCCCTGCACAGTACAACACCAAAAATCACACCATGTGAATGGGAGCATTGTCCAAAAGCTCACTGAAATCTAGGGTTTTGTTGTTGTTGTATTTTCAAAACTATTTTTAATTTCACATTCTGTGATATTCAAGCAGCACTAACAACTGTGGACAGTGAAGAACAAACATACCAAAGAAACAAGAGATTTCTCAATGGTTCCTTGGAAGAACAAAAGGATTTTACGGGGCTACAGCTTTCCAGGGACTCTCCTGCAGCTCTAGATGGGATGGCTCTTTTCTCTCCAGGGCATGGTCAGTGAAGAGGAGGGGTCCAACTTCTGATGAAGGTGATTTACCAGACAATACATGAGATGTCTAATCTCTAACCATCAATCCCTCAAATCAACCACCTTCCAGTAACCCAGTGAATACATCACATTCCAGGCCATTTCTCTTGCCTGTTTTGCTGCTGTGTCCAAGCTCTATTACGTCCATGAATATCAATCAATGCTGCTAATCCATATTCAGTATGGCTATTTCTAGGTGGATCTGCTGTTTCTCCAGGAGGAAGCCTTATCACCACCAACTGGGCAGCACATCTGTCTCTTGAATGGCTGGTGAGTTCCCAAAGTGTGGAAAGGAGCAGAGCACAGACCCACACCTCCATATTTCCCTCTTCCTCCTCCCAGACTGGTGAGGGTTGTCTTTTCTCTGCAGTTTCTTGAGCAAACGACCTACAGACTTTTAACTTTCTATGTGTGCTTCTTGAACTTTCTCATGTCAAATCAAAACCTTTCCTCGCAGCTTGAAATGACATGATGCCTTGTCTCTGTGATGATTCCTGTATATTTCACAGAACAACCCCCTACTGCCTATTTTCCCTCCATAGAAAAGGCCAGCTTGGTCTTTCTCACCTACCTGGGCATCCATTTTCGTGACATCTGTAGGAATATTATAATCTTCCCACCTCTGTCATAGGTGGCCACATTTGGAGAGTTCATGTCTTACATTGGGCAGAGATGGTGAAGTGGCAATTTTTCTTGTTTGCACAGAAACTGGGACAAAATAACCCCAAAACACACTGCTTTTTTTTTTTTTTTTTTTTTCCTAGATGAGTTGGGCTTTTTTACAATCTTCTTTAATAACCGATTGCTTTAAAAGTCTGAGCTAGTTCTCTGTAATTGAGGTTTTTTTTCCTTAAGAATGGGCTGAGAAGAAGCTCTGGAGGATGTGGGGCAGGAACTTTGAGGCAGTACCAAAACTTTATCGAGCATCTTCTTTCTTCTTGGTAAAGGGAATGGAGATAAGGAAAGACATATCTTTCTGTGTGCAGTGATGCTCTTTTATACATAGCTATATATATATATACACATATATA
>VXBX01001080.1:33270-138001 GCA_013400415.1 Scytalopus superciliaris
ATCTCATCTATATCTATAATTTTATCTCTATCTCTATCATATGCCTACATGTCTCATATATATATGTATATGGAGGTCTGTCCAGGAGAGCAATCACTCCCCTTCACTTATGGGAGCCCCATCCACTATCTCTGTCCTCTCTTCAGCTCCTCTTCCTAATCCTCAAATAAATTCTCTTTCTGTTTTTTTTCTCCTTTCAGTGGAAACTCATGGATAAAGTTTTGCAGGGATTGTGGATGTATATGGATTAGTTGCTCATCCTTTATGCTGGAGGTCTATCTGACCCACAAATTATTATTGCTGCTCACAGAACACACTCTATACTGAGCAGATATTTACTATTCATTTACATTTTAAATGCAGAGAGAGGAAATGGAAGAAGTGGAAGAGTAGAAAGAAAGAAAGAGACTGGACTGTCTGCTCTCCTCTTTGACTGTATGAAGTAAGGCACAGATGGCTACTAGTTCATTTACCTCCCCTTGTAAACCTAAATGTGATTCATTATATGTTTGGTTGTTCTTTTGTAAACTGTGTATCTGCTGCACTTTTTTTTTCCCCACATCTGACTTGTAGCCCCCAATAAAACGTGATCTTCTCGTTTTAAACCACGTATGTACATCTGAAACAGCTTTATGGGTTCCCTGAAAAACAGCTACTGTAGTTTCTTTGTGTCTGTCTGCAACTGCATCCACCCTTTATGCAATCCTGACATTATGTAGTTGTCTTCAAGGGTCTTGTTTTCTAAATGTGAGCAGAGAACCAAAAACGAAGCCAAGACTGTTAAATGCTTAGTGAAAACAATGAATGCTGGTTTTCAAGTATTTGTAAGTATGTGGTTGGTATGAGAATTTTCACTGATGACAAACAGAAGGATGGATTTTACACCCTTTTATAGTTGCCATTTTCTGAAATTCTTGCTTTCCTAATCACAGAACCAAGGAATGGTTTGGGTTGGAAGGGATCTTAAAGGTCATCTCGTTCCACCCCTCCAGGGACACTTTTCACTAGACCAGGTTGCTCCAAGCCCTGTCCAACCTGGCTTTGAATATTTCCAGGGACGTGACTTCCTAAATCAGTTTGTACAGTGTTTGTGCTCTTTCACCACAACAGGCAATTTCTCTGAGGTTCAGGGTTGTAATTCTGCTCTTTGCCTTGCTGACTTCTCTCACCACCTTTAGTGCCACAGCCTTGTAGACTGTGTGGACAGGGCTGCCTCCATCCTTCCTATTTTCAGCCAGTTCTTACCTGTGTTTGTGTAGGGGGCCCAAAAGATCATCTCTCTTAGTTGGTTCATTCAGCATCTCCATCAGGAAACTGCTTTCAAACCATCCCAGAAGCCTCTTGGGGTGGCCATGCACAGCCACACTGTTCTCCCAGGCCTGTGGCTGTAGGAATTTCTCCAAGTGCCCGAAATAAACTTCATCCACCTCCTCCTCTTCATCAGGTGGTCGCCAGCAGGGTCCTACTATGACATTCCCTGTGCTGGGCAATCCTCTCACCACAGACTTGGCTGACTCTGAGGCATCAAATTCAGGTCTTGCTCATCATCAGCAGTGCCCAGGAGAAGACATGTATTTAAAAAACATATATATAAAAAAAGAAAATGCACTTATTTTGCTAGAATAACCCAGGTCATGCACATGACCAACAGCCCCCACTGAGTTTGACATTCTCGAATTGCGGTAAAATGAGGCACAGAGGGGAATCTTTCTGAAGGAAAAAAGCAAATGTTCATTTGATACCATATTTTAGCAGCATTTCCTGGGATTTAGGCCATTAAAGCCAACTGATCCAGGATGTTTAGAAGGTCCTCATGAACACATAAGTGCAATCTGATGCTTTGCATACTTTTTCCTATTTTAATATCCCGGTGGTATCTTTTAAGTCCCCTGTGCTCTTGCAGTTCTTATTTACTTAGCACCCAGTTTTTATACACAACATTTACGTGCTCCTTAACTGTTGTTTGCTAACATGTAAGGAAGGACTGTTTGGAGTTTCTAGAATTTTATTATCAGCAGCCCAAAGGTTTTCCCAACCTACAGCACTTTTGAAGCCTTGCTAGGTGCAGGCCTGCCATGCATGTGTTTTCTGTGTTGTTTCACTAGAGCTCAAGATCCTTGGTGGATGAGACATCCCAGGACTCTGCATTGTTTAGATACAGTTGTAAGAAAGACTCCCTCTCCCTAATTTCTAATAATCCTTCTGAAACAGTTGTTTAGACCCCACTAGTGTGGAGACCCTTGTTCCAGGATTTATTTCCCCTCTGCTCGAGATTTCCCTTCTCAGGATGGGTTTGGGGACACTGGCTTGAGGATGCTCCAGGGCTGCTGTGCCAAGCTGCACAATATCTTTGGGTCTTTGAAGTAATTAAGGCTATATTTATGAACTTATTCATATTTTACCTTCAGGTGCTCAGTGCAAGCTTATTGTCTGGAATGAGCTTTTCTGTGGTGGTTCACCTCTCCTGCAGGTGATCCCTCCTGACAGGGTGAAATCCCAGGGCTTCCAGTAGACCATTTCTGGGTCTCCTTGCCATCATGTATTGGTTGGAAGAGCTGTGTTGGGCATTTCAACACCAGGGGAAGTGAGGGTGCCCAGAGCTCTCCCAGAGGTGCCAGGTGGCACCAACACAAGGTCATATGTGAACACAACAAGCAAAAAGATTAGGTTTAGGTTGGAAATTAATTAAGAGAAGGTTCTTTCCCCAGAGGGTGGTCAGGCACTGAACAGTCTCTCCAGAGCAGTGGTCACAGCCCCAAGGCTGCCAGAGCTCAAGGAGCATTTGTACAATACTCTTATGCACAGGGTGGGATTGTTGGGGTGTCCTGTGCAGGGCCAGGAGTTGGCCTTGATGATCCTTGTGTGCCCCTTCCAACTCAGGATATTCTGTGATTCTATGAAAACTGGGTGAACAGAGAGCAGAGAGAGGGGGGGAAAGCATGGGCTGCAACCCTTTCTCCCAGAATACTTCCCCTTTTACCAGTTTCCCAATCCATGCTTTTTGATGCTTTCACCTCTTGCAGCACATTTTTTCCAGGCAGCCAGTCAAGACTGTTGAGTCCCAAAACTTGTTGACTCATTGAGAAGAGCCTTTGCAACTGCATTCCAGCTTCCTGGCAGGGCAGGACCTCAGAGTGGTGGCTGATGCCTCTGTGCTCTGGAGTACATGCAGGATAATCCCAAGATATCTTCATAAAGATTTCAAACCATCCTTAGTTTTGCAGGCCTGGGTAGGGAAAAGAGTTAAAACACACAGTTTGTGTCTTCGGGGTTTCATGGTGCAATAGAACGAGAGCTGAACGACCCAGCTGCATTTGTTTTATTTTCTTGTCACCAGAGAAACGAGAAGGAAAAACTTGCAGTGGTGTTTCCATGAAATTAAGAGGAAAAAAAACCCACATAGTTTATAGAGGAAACCTCATTCCCCTCCCTAGCCTTATACTAGTGATGGTTCAAAAAAAAAAAAGTACATTTTTGAACTTAGTCACATCCCACCCCACCCACGGTCCTTAACGCCATGTACAGACCTAAGAAAGAAATTTCATTTTCCCTCCTATCTAAACATTTGCTGGAGCCTGGATGTGCTGCACCCCCTCCAAAATGACTACTCTGGCTAAGGTTACAAATAAAATAGAGGCTTTCTCTGTTAGATTTCAGCTAACTGCATGAATAATATTCCCTCTAGACATACTCATTATATTGAACTGTAAATCTACTGGGGGACACTTTTGCAATGACTAATGGGTATAAATAGAAAGGTAAGGAACTAATTAGTACTTTTTCCTGGGAAAAGAGGGGGCTGAAAGGGAGCAGATAGGGAAAAAAGGCTTTTTCTCTGAACAGAGGGGTATAATGGTGTGGACTGCTGGGCTGGAAGGGGGCTGGCCCCGGTTCCAGTGACTTCTCTCAGGAGTCTGGTGGCCTGGCAAGGCCACCTCAGTGTTCAGTAATTGAGCTGATTTATTTGAAATGCTAATCGTGTCATTAATCCCAGCTTTGTCTCTGTAACCACGCTATTCTGCCCTCGGCTCTTAAGTGAATGTTTCCAACATCAACCCTTGTACGGAGCTGAATCCTTAGGGCAGATTATGTGTAATTCCCTTTTCAATGGGACCTTTAAAAAGGAATTAGAAAGGAAATGCGATAAAAACCTCAACACTGAGACCAAAGAGAGGGGTTTTACTGCCTTTAGGGACCTGTGATTCAGGTCCGAAAGGAAAACCTGTGACTTCAAGGCTGCAACTTGCAACTAAAGATGCTCATCAGGGGAAAGCATTAAACTGAGGTTTTTGAGACCCCCTAATCCTCACCAGCCCCCCAGGAGGTGGGAGGGCTCAGAACAGCTCCTGCAGTGGTAGGGAGCTGTGTCTGGCTGCTTGCTAACAACATTCCCCCAAACTCTCTGGAAGACTGGTGCGGTCCTGGAGCAAGAGATTCCATCCCTTTCGTGACCTGAATACGGGGGCAAATTTTTCACAGGTCAAACTAGTAACAATTGGCAAAAATTTTGCACAGATTTGCAATCACAGTGATTTGCAGAATAACTTGAGAGACCAAAATTTTGCAGCTGATTCAAGTCTTGCTAACAGCGTATGCCACGGGCACGCAGATGTGCCTCCGAACTAGAGCGACAGAGGCCTCTGAAATCTGCACCCACCTCAACCAGCAGGTCAGAAAGCAAAATCCCAGTGTGTCTCCAGCCCTTGGGCTGATTTTATGTGCTGAGCCCTTCCAGGATTTGCTTCCCTCAGCTGAGGTGGAGGCTGCAGGGCGCTCTCCAGACACCTTGGTTGGGGAGCGTGGTGGGCAGCCACCCAGCTGCTGTTCCTCGGGCTGCCGAGCTATTGCACTGCTCTGTGGCTGCTGCTTCTCACGTATTTGATGTGAATCCAGGGAACCCTGAGCAGCATTTTGGCTCAGCTCCCAGGTCACGTAGAGCAGAGCGTTGCTTGTGCTTTTGGCATGACACTTAACACCTCCCCTTCCCTTACAACACATGCTGGAAATTCTTGCTCCAACGCAGAACAAGGCCCTCGTCCCATTTTTGGCTGTACTGGTGCTCAAGAAATGTATAATCCCGTAACAAATTGTCCTCCTGGCCAAACTCAACATGGCAATAAAATTCCCCTCTCCCATCAGGTGAACTGAGAAGGAAAAGGGTATTTGCACCAAGTGTCATAAAAGTCTGAACAGGAGTTTTGGGCATGTAAGAAATGTAATGTAATTAGATATGTAATAAGTGTTTAGAAAAAGATTCTTATATGAGTTGGTTTCAAAGGTCTTACTACAAAGTAAACACAAAAAAACCCCAGCCTCCCTCTTTTCTCCTCCCCAAAAGTTGCATTAATAAACTATTAAACTGGTATTCCCCTGAGACAAAGCAAATACTCTGCAGAGCAAGTTAGGAGAGTTATATTCCATCCTTCCTTGGATTCCTTTTTGATGGTACCTTAAATCAAGCCAAGAGATCAGGGTCACAAGGAAGTTAAAGTATTTTTGCCAGAGATGCAACATCCCCTTTTATCAGGGTAACTGAATGTGTGCTCTTCATTTGAGCATTAACGTGAGCCCAACTTCCAACATCAATGAAAGCATTTTGATCACATACACACAATAAATAACATCTTATGTTTATACTTGTTTTCCTTAAGGCTGCCAGTGGAACTGGAGTGCTTATCTCCAGTCCAAAGAGGCTTGAGATTTTCCAGCTTCAGTGTGTGATAAACAAAATTAAGAGTGGGGAGGGGAAAGTACAGGCATGTACTCACTGTCTTTAGCATTCTGTTCTTTTACATACGATTCTTTCACACACAGTCCTTCTGCTACCTACAGTTCTTCTTTTACCTACAGCTCTTCTTTTTACCTTCAGTTGTTTTACCTACACATCTTCACCCTCCCTTGTGTTCCTCCTCCATTCAGGCTCTGACAGCCTCCATCTACAAAGATAAAAACACAAAGAGAGACACAGAAATGAGTAAGAAATCACAGATTATTTATCTCTCTAGTAATTATCTTCTGAGGTGTAGAAACCAGGGTTTCATTTTACATTGAGATTTCCCCTGCACCACTCTGGTAGTCTAAAAGGTCCCAAAAGGGTTGGTGTTATCTACCTGGGTGTCTCTTCACACAGCAGCATAACTAGAAAAACACACTTTGCCGTGAAGTTACGAAGTAAATAATTTGTGCCTCTCCTAAAACCATGGCAGGAGAAGCTTCAAGGCTTAACAGGTGAACTGGATGAGCTCAGGCAAACATGAGCATCCCCGAGAGCAGCCCGCTTGCCTTTGCACACCTCGCTGCCTCCAAGGCAGAATGCTGTCCTGTCTGCTCAGCTCATCTCTGTCAGACACAAAGAAATAAAAGGTGTCTGTGACTGAGATGTGATCTAACAGAGCCCACCCTCGGGGAGGCTCAAGGACAAGCCCAGTGAGAAAGGGTGAAGGAAGATGAGACTGAGAGGAGACCTCATTACAGTCTGCAATTTCCTCATGAGGGGAAGAGGAGGAGGAGGCACTGATCTCTGTGGTGACCAGCGACAGGACCCAAGGGAATGGCCTGAAGTTGTGCCAGGGAAGGTTTAGTTTGGATATTAGAAAAAGGTTCTTCACCCAGAGGGTGGTCACAGCAACAAGGCTGACAGAGTTCAAGAAGCATTTGGACAATGTTCTCAGGCACATGGTGTGACTCCTCGGGATGGTCCTGTGCAGGGACAGGGGTTGGACTCGATGATCCCCTGGGTCCCTTCCAACTTAGCATATTCTGTGATTCCGCATTGCTGGAACAGGGATTGGGGAAGGAAGGACTTGCAGGAGCCACTGGAAGACTTGTGGGGAAATCAGCCTCCCACATCCCTTTTGGGGAATCCAGATAATTGAAGGTTGTAGGAGTGTTAGATAGAAAATCCCAGACCAGAGTTGATTAAGTTCTCCAGACCTCTCATCAGGAACACATGGATCCCATTGAGAGACCGCAGTAGAGAGTCATCTCCCTGAGGAGGACTGAGGGCTGGCAGCAGGAGTCAGCAGCTGGTTTTGGCAAAGCCTCTGTCCTGATTTGTCCCTGGGAGTGAACAGCAAGCTTGCCTCTGGTCTGGGGTTTTGCTATTGAAACCTTGGGGAAAAGGTGTCAGAGCAAGGGAGGTGCCAGGTCTGTATTTGCCCCTCAGCAGCCTTGAGTGTAGATGCTGCAGCCACCAAGAAAATCCACTTGGGCTCCCTACCCTCTGGCTGCAGCACACCAGAGAGGACCTGAACCAGAAATGCCAGTAAAGATTACAGTCTGGGTTTGCTGCCTCTGTGCTGCTGATATCCATGAGCAGCCCCAGCCCCAGTTTCAACAGCAATATGCTGACTTAAGAGTCTGTTGCCAGAGTTGCTTTCCTGCAGCCCAAAGTCCACATTTCAGGAGAACACGTATTTAAGACCTGTCATTTGGATAAAAGTTTGAATACACATTCATTACAAAGCCTTTTAACATCATCACAGGCTTAACAGACATGTTCTAGAGGTGCTACCTTTCCTCACAGATGAATTTGGGTGGGATATGATAACCTCTTTGCCCTACAAAACACTGAAATTAAGGTGTTACAAGTTCAAACACAGCGGTGACAATCTCCCGCTGTGCCCCTATAGAGGCCCTGTAGAGGGTTTGCAGTGTAATAACCTCCATCCCTTCCCTGTGCAGAACAGACATCCCAGAACACATCTACCACTTGAATGTTCACCTATTGCAGTCTCCATGCCCTGTCACTCCATGGGGCCATCCCTCAGAACAGCAGGATTGACCCACTGCTCCACATATCCCTTCACTTGTCCCTCCCCAAGATTTTCTGCCCTGCACAGGACACCACATGACCCAGCAGCCTGCTTTCCTGAGCCATCAGCTGCATCTCACCAGCTCCAGTATCCCAGCTCCATCATAGCCACTGCAGGAGCATATCCTCATTTTTCTGTATCATGTGTTGGGGTCTGCCTCTGGTGGTGGGGGATCAGGTTCCCTGTCTCCAGCTGCTCCTGCAGCAGCTCTAGGGGAAGCTTCAGTGCTGCCTTCTAACCAGGAACCTCCACTAGTGACCCATCAGCAGCTCCTTGGACCCCCTAAGTGGTTGGATCTGGGGGGGTGAAGGTGCCAGATCCAGGCCCTGAAGACAGAGCCCCAGGTTCAGGTCCCAGATCCAGGCCATCAGGACAGCTTGGCAGAAGCTTCTCCTGCAGCTCGGAGCAGGACCCATCCCAGTCTGGCTTGTCATTTGGGGAGAGCACTGTGGGGGTCTCACACCTCTCTCAGCTTTTCTCCTGTTTCCCTGCTTGGG
The DNA here is from genome assembly GCA_013400415.1 of Scytalopus superciliaris. Taxonomy (NCBI): domain Eukaryota; kingdom Metazoa; phylum Chordata; class Aves; order Passeriformes; family Rhinocryptidae; genus Scytalopus; species Scytalopus superciliaris. Next base: position 41,582 of record VXBX01001080.1, read on the forward strand.
TGGAGAAAGGACTGGGTAGGACTCAAGCTCTTGGGAAAGGGATAACTCACATCTCTGCATCCTGAGACATGGGGTGAGGGATGATATGCTGTGACATAATGGCTTTAAATGGCTCCCCTCTTCTTTTCTTGAATCCTTGTCATAACAAGGGCTGTAGACAGGACTTCCTCAGCAGGTCCTGGTAATAACACCACGTTTGTTCTTCCCACGGTGACTCCCTGTTCATAAGAGCTGAATGCTTTAATTGTGGAGGAATCGGCTCTGGCAGAGATTAGGCATTTTTGGCTGGAAAAATCAGTGCTCTGTTTTCAGGAGGTTTCTCCAGAAATCCCGTGTTTCTACAGAATACCCAGGACTCAGCCAGAGGTTTGAAAGGAAACAATTCAGACATGGTGAGGTTATCTGTAACCTGATAAAGGGGATGCTGCCACATCAGTGCTCTTATCTGTGCACCCTTTCTCTAAAAAAAGGGGGGATGAGAGGGGAGTGCCACTCCACCTGCAGCCACTTCTGGCTTGTCAGTTGAGGTTTCACTGAGCCACACACTAAATTTCCACAAAAATATATGAAGCAAGAGCAAAAAAGCATGGGGTTTTCAGTACCTTGCTGGAATCTAGCATTAAATGAAAGATCAGGCATTAATTTTTTTTTCCTCAGTTGTTCTCAGCCCACTGTTCCATGTTCTCCCTGTGAGCAGGACATGGGGAAAGGGCATAAGACAAGTTGTGAGAGCAAGATGGGGTGCAGCATCCCAGTGCAGTCCCCCCCAAAGGCCCCAGCTCTAGCCACAGCAATAAGCTCACAGCAGGCCCATCCCTTTTCCAGCTCGGGTCATGACTCTGCTTTATCTGCCCTAAAGCTCTTCATAAGCCAGGAATGCTTTTTTCCATTGGCTTGCCGGAGCAGAGCGCATTGTAAACCTGCACATCTGTAACGCATGGAGGGAACCTGGATTCCACATGTTGGGTCTCTGTGACCAGATCTTCTCTTCCCAGAGCACAGAAAGGAGCATTCAGGAGCTACAGCTCTGGGGAGAGGATGGACACAGCCCTGAGGGTCTCCAGCATCTGCTCTCATGGCCATCCCTTCTCTGGTGTCCCTGGTGGGACCAGGCACAACATCCAGCTGCTCGCAGGGTCAACCAGGTCATACAGCTGCAGCTTTCTCCTTCACAGCCTGTCTGAGCCCTGGGCAAGGAAAATATTGACAACCACAATGACATCTGTGGTCCTGCCACCAGGCAGGCACAGCACCTGCTTCTGGCCAAAATGATCCCTAATGAATCCCCGGAGCATCCTGGGTGGTGTGTTCCTGTAAGAGAGACTTGAAATGTAAGGTATGAATATGCACAGCTGGTTTCTCCTGATCTAAACCCATGGCTGCTCCCTTTTGGAGCCTTTCCAGCTGTGTGGTGATTGGAGGCAAAGGGAAATAAAAAATCCCAGCCATAAATGGAAACGTTTGTAAGGAAAGGGTAAGACCAGCTGCCAAGTCACAGTTACTGCAGGATGACTAAGCAGCAAAATCGGCACAAGATTCTGCACTTTCTGTAACTGCTGCTCTTTCACACAGACAAAAGTGATGTAGACACCCTCCCCCACCCCTTGCAACTCCTCCACTATTCCCATGTAGAGCTTGGTGACCTGAAACACAAAGACACCAGGGATAGTTGGTGAGGGGATGCCCAGCTTCTGAAGCCTGGCTCTGGGTGCTCTGAAGCAGGGGTGGTCCCAAATCCAGCAGGATTACCTTGAAATAAAACATCAGGAACCATTTCTGAGTTTATAAACCTTACCCCACAATTTCCAAGTCCTTTCTGAGCCAAGGTCATGTGCTCAAGAGTGGAGAAGGGCCCTTTAATTTTCTTCTGCCTTAGCTAGTGCCTTGGGACTGCAGACTGCTTTCCTCTGAAACCCTGACTAACCCAGGACTCTGCAGGGAGGGCTTTCTGTTGCCTCTGCTGACATGGGGACCAGCAGGATGGCAGCTGAATGGTTGAGGCTGGCAGGCACCATCCAGTCCAAACCCCTGGCTCAAGAAGGATAAGCCAGAGCAGGCTGCCCAGGACAATGTTCAGTCTGATTTTGAGTGTCTCCACAGCTGGAGATCACACAACATCTCTGGGCAACCAGTTCTGGGGTCAGACCACTCTCACTGTAAAACAAAGTGTTTCCTTCTGTTCAGGTGGAATTTCCTGTATTTCAGTTTGTGCCTATTACCTCTTCTCCTATTAAAATCACTTGATTACTACATTTCTTTTAAGGTATCAGTAAAACCTATCAGGCTCTGATTCATTGTATAATCAACATTTAAGACTACATTTCAAATGTTTTTAAAAAAAATCAAGGGTCTTTTGGGGCCACTTTGCTGCAAATTTCCTGGAAAAAACATGCATAGTAATAAATTGATGCAGCATATATGTCCTATCCAGCGTTGAACAAGCATTCATTAATTTAAGTGCAACGAAAAACAAGTGTTTGTGGGTCAACTGAGCATTTCAGTTTCAATTTCGCAACTGCATAGTGAACACATGCTTTGAATTTGGCTATCAAAATCATGGGACTGAAAAAAACTGGGGACAAAGTAGTCACAGGTTTGATTTGTCTATGCAAGCTTATGATAAATTGCATAAAAATCACAGGATCATATAATCTCAGAATGCTTTGGGTTGAGAGGGACCTTAAAGGTCATCTCATTCCACACCCTGCCACAGGCAGAGACACCTTCCACTACCCCAGCTTATTCCAGCCTGGCCTTGGACACTTCTAGGGATGAGGCAGCCACAGCTTCTCTGCCCAACCTGTGCCAGGGACTGCCCACCCTCACAGGGAAGGATTTTTTCATAATATGTCTTTCTAATACATAACCCTCTAGAAGAGCTGAAGGGTGGTTGGAACTCTTGGGATCATAAGGAGCCACTGGAACAGCCACCACGACAGCCTTTATAACTGGTGGAGAGAAATGTGACTTGTATGGACCAGTTTGTCACCTCCTGGCCTGTCTGATACCATTCTGGATAACTTTGCTCCACACATATTCACTTCCTACCCCTGCTATGAAGAGGGTTTTCATGGAATGTCTTGCATACAGGAATCAAGGAAGAGAGGTTAAGTTCCCAAGTCTCCTCCAGTTTTGGTCTCAGGCAAGCTCTTCATGTCTTTGTTTTGCAATATGTCACCCACTAAATAGCTCCCAAAATAATTTTCCAGCTCTTGTCTTTACCTAATATCCCACCAGACATCACAAAAAACTACCTTGTTTAAAGTATATGAGACAGCCCCTGGGATGTGGCAATGCCTGGATTCTGCATAAGGAATGCCAATGTTGACTCACAATTCAGTCACGGAGCATCTATCGTCAGAGTGGTTTTTGGCCATGTCTTGTCACATAAATAAGGGGCTTTCCAGGTCCTGCAAAAAACATGGAAGTGAAACCAAGGACCCCCGAATCTGCAGGGAATTTCAAATCCCCTTGTGATTATGAGGAGTAGAGCCACTCAATTTGGGGTTGATAGAATCAGAGTCATAGAATTATAGAATATCCAGAGTTGAATGGGAGCCATGAGGATCATCAAGTCTGACTCCTGGCCTTGCACAGAACACTCCAACAATCCCACCATGTGCCTGAGAGCATTGTCCAAATGTTCCTTGAGCTCTGGCAGCCCTGGGGCTGTGCCCACTGCTCTGGGGAGCCTGTTTATGCTCAATAACCCTCTTGGCGAAGACCCTTCCCGTAATATCCAGCCTAAACCTCCCCTGACTCAGCTCCAGCCATTCCCTCAGGTCCTGTCACTGGTCACACAGAGCAGAGATCGATGCTGCCCCTCCACTGCCCCTCTTGAGGAATCTGCAGACCCTGATGAGTCTTCCCTCAGTCTCTTCTCCAGGCTGAACAACCCGAGTGCCCTCAGCTGCTCCTCATACAGCTTCCCCTCTAGGCCCTTCAGGACCCCTCCATATGGTGGTCCTTTGTACATCCTCCAGTTGCTGTGAGACCCAGCGGTGCAGCAGAGAGAAACTTGTGCAAGGCCAGTCTGTTCCTGCCTAGCAGTACATGGCACTTCCAACAGGACCCTGCGGCGCTGCGAGTCACATCCCGGGCTGCTCTTGGGGCGGCTGGTTTCAGGCACTGTAATCTGCCACATGTTCTCATTTCCCCTGCATGCCAGACCCCTTTTGACACACTTTTCAAAGGAGCTGTGGAGCTCCAGATGGGATGCATCCAGCCGCCCTCGGCTGTGTCTTGCTCGGTACGTGCCCAATGCTCCCACACCAGGCTCTTGGAGCCAGAACAAACTGCAGCCTGCTGCTCATGGCCTGGGATTTATCCGGGACAGGCTTGCCCTAGAAAGGCAGCATGCTGGTTTTACAAGCTGCCTTTGAAAAATCTCAAGTACTTCAAGTCCCATGGCAAATACTGTATGTGACTGTGTGTAGCTCTCATGTTAACCAAAATGGAGCTTTATATGCAGGGATAATTTTATCACCAGAAGTCCAGAGAAATAATCTGGGTTGAATTTCCCATTTGTGCATAAATAAGCACGACTCAGATGAAGGAGCAAACACATCGTGGCTCCTGAGGGTTTGGATTCCTATAGGGCAAGAGAGGGATTTGAAGGGATTTTGGAAGCTATAGGCAAGTGCTTTGAGCTAATACCCATGTTTATGAAGGTTTGAAGTCCTTTCTAGAGCTGAGCCAGGAATGAAACACCATCCAGGCTCTGAGAGATGTCTTCCTCCTGTGCTTTTGGAGCAGTGAAAAACTGGGATCTAGGTTATTTCTACTTGTTCCTGCCCTGCTTACTTTCTCTTAAGTCACAAAAAATGCTAGTTTAGGGGAATGGGATTTGGTTGTTGGGACAGAAGAGAGGAGAGACAGAGAAAAACTTCAAGGGCAACCTTATAATCATGTTTAAGAATCTTTAGGGTCTCATTACATCAGGTCTGTGCCATGTGGCAAAGCCTGCTTCCAAAATGAGGTGCTCAGACCTGCACTGCCCACAGTCTGTCCTTCCACTGCCTCTCCCCAGCAGCTGTCTCAGGCCAGGAGCAGGGCAGTAGCAACAGAGGTGAATCTATATTTTACAGATTGCAGGACTTGTCTTGAAACTGCTGGCTGCCCTCCATGGGCAAGGACCTCGGCTGGATCAGTGCTGGTCTTGATATGCCTTGAATACAGTACAAGGTCACACAGCTGGGCTGGGCACCTGCTGTCTGATTCGGTTAAGTCTGACTGCAAGAGATGTATTTCTGACATGGCAGAATTCCCTTTCTGGTGTACACCAGCATCTGAGGTTTAATATGCCAGCACATGTTAATCCCCCCCAGACCTGACACAAGAAAGCCTGGTTTCTGTAAAACTGGAAGAACATCAAAGAGCTTCTACCCCCCATGCATAGGGCAAGGAGGGATTAACAATGAAACTACCTACTTCTGGTGATTTTCAATCTGGAAGCCAAGACAAGTATCCTCAGCAAAAGGAAAAAATGAAGCAGGGATGATCCCAAGATCATCCTGAGAAAGGACTGGCTTTTCACAGAATCACAGAATGGTTTAGATTGGAAGGGACCTTAAAGCTCATCCAGATCCACCCCCTGCTGTGGGCAGGGACATCTTCCACTAGCTCAGGTTGCTCCAACCTCTTCCAGGAAGGTCACATCACGGTGCACATCTGAGGGATGTGGGTACCATGAGCTCTGGCAGGCTGTCTCTCTGCCTCAGCCTGATTCTGCAGAAGGATGCTATTTATTTCTTCTTGTCAAGTATCTTCTGGCCTCGCCTCTGTGACTGGGTGCTCTCTGAGGCTCATATTTTCCAGGATAACAGGTCAGATTTCAAGTTTCAGCTTCAAAAATTATTTGCTGCTGGCTGGCATAAGCTTGAGGATAATTCCAACTGTGTCCTACTGATCCACATGCGAAACAGAGATTTCCTTCCTCAAAGGTTGTTTCAAAGCTGCCTGTGTACAGACAATTTGTGCATTAATCCCTTCCTAGTCTCAAGGACAACTGTGCAAAAATGTCTCCAGGTTCTCTTGCCAGAAGTCTATTTTGGGTTGTTAATCTGCCCCACAGAATGGCTTTGCCATGTCCCTAGAATACCTTTATTATGAGTAGAGGCTTTAAAATTAATTAATAATTGTGTAACTAATGGAAAAGAAATGTTGGCTATGCAGGCTGCCTGATGATATGCAAAACCAGCCCCAAACAGACCCAGGACCAAGGAGTAAGGGGATCTCCACTATCATCAGACCTCTTTACCAGTTTGGAGTTTTTCCAGATTGCTGCTGTGATGAGCATGTCTGCTATGAGGACCTTCTCCAAAGGTGCCATGGATGGGAACAGGCTTCTGGACTTTTTGCCATTACCTTGGAGTGCTCTGGTAGGCTCCTGACACTGTGAACAAGAACAGGGTGTTCAGGTCATGAGAGAAAAAAGAAAATATAAGTAAGTCACCTCAGCTGAAAAATAATTCTGTAAGGGAAGGAGGTAAAATGTGTGGGGTAAAATGTACCTTCAAGGTGGAAAATGGGCTCAATGACATCTTCATTCCTTATTCTTGATATTTCAGTAAATAAAGAAGTCTGAGTTCAATGAGGCAGCATCTTTGATGTGCAAACAGACTGTGAATAAATAAAAAGGTTTCAGGCAGAGGCTGAAGTCTGTGGCTGCACCAGGGCTGCTACAGCTTTGTGCCATTCAATCAGATGATGCTGTAAAAATAGATGGCCCCCAAAGTTTCTTGTGTGGTTTTTTCCCCACTAGAAAATTAATCTCAAGAAACAATTTATCTCCCAAGACCTTTGGAAGCACCCAGAACAAAGAAGAGTTATTGACACCCCAACCCTGGAAGATGAGCCTTGGAGCAGTGTGCTCTAATGGAAGGTGTCTCTGCCCATAGCAGGGTGTGGAATGAGATGATCTTTAAGGTCCCTTCCAACCCAAACCATTCCATGATTCTATGATTTTGTAAAGTGCCATAACCAGAAGGAAAGAAAAAAATAAAGAAATTTTTCTGCAGAGCATGAGGTAAGGAGTAGGAAGCATCTGCTTTGCCTCCAGGTTCTGCTATTTCTCTCTCTTTTCCCTTTTTAATATATTACCATCAAGAAGAGACACCCCAGCTGCATTTTTCTTTCTGGTTCAGCAGCTTGGATGTTGAACTCCGACATTTTCGCAGGGATGACAAAGCAGGGAAGTGTTTCCTGCTGGTGTCTGTGGTGATGGATGGGGCTGGGAGTGCTGCTCCAGCAAGGCCAGGGGCAGATAGAAGGGCTGCAGCAATACTTTGGGGGGATAAATCACTCCATGCATTCCCAGTCCTTACTGGAAGAGCCATGTCATTGTCTCAGCGGGCTCCTGTGAGCAGCTCTGTAGTCACCATGTGTCACAGGGATGACCACACCTGTAAGAAACAGTAAAAGCAACAAAATAGAAATTAAACACTACCCATTACTGTGTTCAGAAGTACATCTCACCTTCTCGGTGAGGCAACTGCTGGCCCACCTGGCTGCAGCTACCCTCCTGCCGTATGTACTCCAGATCTCTGCTGCTGCAGGTCCCAGGGGTTGGGCTGATGAAAAACATGCTTTCTGTGGAAAGCCACAGAAAACAGACACTGTGGACACAGCCTGAACTCCCAATAAACAGTGAGGAGAAATTTTTAGGGGCAAGACCCTGGTAGAGCCTTGCCCATGGGCTTAGCTATGGACAACCAAGGAAGACACCATTAAGCATAGATAAAAAAAAATAATTGTTTGTCTAATTAAAGTCTTCTCTGCCTGGTCAGACCATAACAACTTATTTGATCTCATTGTTATATAGGTCCCTAAAATCTAAATGGCCTAATCATTGATGGGAATCAGTAAAAACTAAAACTTAAATGTAAGTCTCCCAGAGCTGCACCATGCTTTGGTGATGCTCCCTCATCCCATGCAACATAATGGGAGGCCTTCAGCTTCCTAAATCCTTTCCCCAGTGAAGGAGGAGGAGGATGACAGTGTGTGCTGAGGGCAGGGGGAAAATGGTCTTCCTCCATGGTCTTGAGCTTGCTCAGAATTAATTATTTGTCTCAACCCCATATTTCTGCATTTCTTAATAGGTTACAGTCTCTGCTGCTTGTCCACAAGCTTATATACACCACAACTTTTTCTCCTTATACAATATTACTTCTTTTAAGGGGAAAAGCCATGCAATTAGACAAAACAATGCAAAACTTAAACTAAAACACACTTGGGAATAAGAGCTAAAACAAACCCCAAACCACAGAAGAGCAAGAAACTTTTGAACACTCAGTTATTTGGCTGTCACAGCTATGAGAGGCAAGGCAATGAACCTCTGCTCCTTGGGATAACCGTAGGCACAGGAAAGGCTCTTAAATACAGAGTTCAAAATCATTCCAGATGAGCTGGGTATGCATTTTAGGATTCCTGCCACACTGGTAAAGCAGCCTCAGTGATCTCCTCCTTCCCCAACCATCACCTTCCCATGAAGGGCTGTGAATCAGCGTTACCTCAAATGAGGAGTATTTAGTCAGAGGAAAACAGGGAAATGTGGCCCAAATTCTGTTGTTGTTACATAAATCCCCTTGCTGAACATCTGGAGAACATCTGAAGTTTAACAAAGCAGGCCCGCAGGCAGAGGCATTTTTGACCTTCCCTGTAATGGAAGCACAAAAATTGAGACTGAAAAGAGGAGAGTGAATATAACAGAAATGGAAGACAAAATGAGTCCAGCATACTGAGGCTGACCCTGACCCAAACACCTGACAAAGGCTCCTGCCTGAACTGTGCACAGGAGTGGGCAGAGACAAGGCAACAGCTCTAAACACAAGGTCCTGGGCACTGCTGAACAATTCCTGCTGGTCCCTGTCTTCTGGGAAAGCCAGCTTGCCACCCAGCTCTGGTTAAAATAGTTTCTTCTGAGCAAACTGAAATTTAAAGGAAACATTTTTCTCGTGGGTAAAACTGACAAACACTCCAGAACTGAGGCTTGGAAACCAACATTTGCTCGCTGGTTTGGAATTTTCTTTTCCTTTCTGCAGAGGGAAAATGCTAGGGCATGGTTAGGTGTGGTGGGGGAAAACGAACGGAAGCAGGAAAGATCCCTCCTACCACCTCCCTTTTTTAGCAAAGAGCTGTAAATCCACCCAAAGACAGAGAGATCTTTCCCCAGGTGCCTTTCACATTCCTGCATTGGATGTGGCCCAGCTGGGGCGTGAGAGGGAATGAGCAGAAGCCCCCTTTTCCCAGCCCTTGTTGCTGGCAGCACCACATTCTGCCGGCTGGGCAGCACTAGCCATGAGCGTGTAACCAAGGGGCTTGCCCCTGTCACATTCCTTGGCTCATGCCAAGGACTCTGGCAAACCAATAGTAGGTATTTCTTGAGCTGGAACAATAACCGTTTTCTTGGGGCAGATGTGAATGCATTTTTTCCTACCTTTGCGTGGGGAGGAGAGCGGGACAGCTGATACAAACAGCAGCCACACACAGAGCCTCCCCAGGGATGCTCCTCAGACTTTCCAGCTGTGAGTGAGGTGTCCCCAGAGCTGCAGGGAGCCCAACAAGCATCTCAACTGAGACGCCCTGGAGACAGCATGACTAAGAGGAGGACATGAGACAAGGCAGGAGCAAGGCAGTGCCTCCCTGTTACAGAAACAGGACATGACTGTCCTGTTGAATGTCCCCACTGTCTGGGGAACAAGTGACTTTGCATGAATCCACAATGAAAGGTTGTGACAAGACCCTGGGATGTACAGATGTGGCTTGGGAGCTTCCCCAAAGACCTTTCAGAGCTGCGTAAGGAAGTAAAACCACTGTCTGGGGAGCACTGAGCTTGGCAAAGCTGGATGAGATGTTAGATACCTCCAACACTCGCCCTGTTTCCAGAGAGCATTACTACCTGCCCAGGAAATGAGGTGCTAAGGAGAGATGCTAAATATAAGCAAAAAACAAATGCAGCTGTGCAGGGTTTGGGTGGGGTTTTTTTGCAAGCAGAAGGCAAACAGAAGCTGTGCAAGCATTTACCATCCTCTAAAAGCTCGGTGCTCTTCTCATAAATTTTTATGCACCATTTAGTAGAGAAGAGGATTCACAGTGCATTTCAAATAAGTTATATTCAATAACAGCCATACACGTGATGAAAAACCAATCTATCGCCCCCTGCTGAAGTCCTGCCAGATCCCAGCAACCTCTGTTTGACCAACTGCCTTTCTGAACATCTGAGCCCTTGAAATTCAAGTCAGACAAACTTCCAATTAGACTGTGGAAAACAATTTATTTGACAAATTTCCAAAGTGGACAATTTTCATAAAACACAGGCATAAAATAAAACTAACTCGTACAATGGGGTTTTGGATACAAAGTAGAGAGTTTGGGGTGCTGATACCTGGCAATCACTGTTGATTTCTTGGAAGTGCATGAATTCATAGCATGAGCACCAATGGAAGCACTGAAACAAAATCTCACCCAGCCTAACCCCATCTTCAGTGTGGTCCTGGAAACAACTGTGTAAACACCAAGAGCCCACGTCCCCCACGTAAGTGATAGCACCTTTGTCAGTATATCCGTAGGGTGTGAGTCAAAGACCCTGGGAGATGATGGCAGCCTTTCTCTTGACTTTGCTGGGCTGAGGATGAGGCCTTAATTCAATATATAGTACAGTTAGTGGGTTACCCTGGGGCCCAGGTGCCTAACTCCTAGGTGGTCCTATAGAAACAGTACTCTCAGAGAGCTCACTGGGAATTAGTCAGCTTAGCTCTTTTGGGGATAAAAAAAATTAAAAAAAAAAAAATCCCACTAACCAGGCTCAGAGAGATTTTCCAGAATGGAGCTTGAACCATGACACAAGTCATCAGGTTATTCATGAGGTTCCTGGTTTCACTGTAGAACCATGAGATAAGTAAGTGAAAGAGTGCAGTTATGTAGCTTCTTTTGGGGTTTCCCCCTCCCCAGTGGCTGCTGCTCACCTTTCCTTTGGTCGGTGCTCAGCCTCCCTGCCCTGAATAGGAGTGTCAGTGCCAAGGGATGCTCCACCACCGAGCTCTACCCCAGTCCTGGGAAGTCAGTGTCCCATCCCATGGCACTGGAGGCCAGAGATGCTTCCACACAGCTTGGGTAATGCAGTCCAGCCCTCTCTCCTCCCCAGGCATGGGAGATGTGAACCAAACTTGCCAGCTGTGACAACAATCCCCTCTTAAAGCTTGCTGAAGTGTGAATATTTCACTTGAAGCACAGCATTAGATCAGGATCATTGTGAGCTGGGCAATGGCTCAACTGATGTATGAAAGAGAGAAGGAAATGAACAATAAAAAAAAAGGTATATGAAAAGAGCATAATCAGCCTTAAGAGACCAGGCTAGTTCTTAGTGGTACAAAATTCCTCATCCTGGTTCTTTCTTGACACAATGGGATGAGGTTGGTGTTTGTGTTCTCATGGCTTATTTCTAAGTGTGCTTGTGTTTTCCTGCTGTGGGGAGGGAGGGCAGTCACGGGCAGCGAGGGAAGTTTGAGGCTAACAGAGAAGAGACACAGATGATGAAGCAGGGGGAGAAGGAAGGGGTCTATGTAGAGCCAGGCTGTGGCCCTATGGTTATCTGCAGAGATGCAAATTCCTCAGGTTGGTCAAGAATACTGTTAAATATTTTTTTGTTTTGTTGGTTTTCCTTTTTAGGCAAGACAGAAAAAGCTATGGCCTTGGGAGAAACCCACCCAGATGCTCAGTCAACAGCTATCTTCCTGGAGACAGTTTGGTAGAAGACGCCACGCAGCAGAGAGGTATAGTCGGGCACACGGAAGAGGTGGCGCTCCCCGTAGACCACGTCGTAATCCGCGCTCTTCCCTGTCACCAGGACGCGGATGTTGGGCTCGTTGGCTTGGCTGCCCACTGCCAGCACGTAGATCTCAATGCCAGCCTGCTGGGCTTCCTGCACAGCCCTCTCAATGGCCCTCACAGTGATCCCTTGAGAGTGTCCGTCAGAAAACACCAGCACCCTCTTCTTGGCCCTGCCGCGAGAGGACCGCTGGTACAGCCCCGTGACGTACTGCAGAGCGGCGTTGACATCTGTGGCGTCATTCATGAACTCCATGTTGTCAATGGCTTTGGCAATGACTGTGTAGTTGTGCTGGAACTGAGCTTCCACTCTCTGCTGGTTTCTGCCGCTGTACTGGACCACTGAGACGCGCACGGAGTCGTCGGCGGGCTTGCCAGCCTCCAGGAATCGCTCTGCCAGCCGCTTCACAAACTTCTTGGTGGTCTCGAAGTTCTTGCTCCCCACGCTGGTGGAGCTGTCCACCAGCAGCGTGATGTCTGCTGGACTGGTGAAGGTGACTGCAAGGGGAAAGGTCCAGGGCTCGTTACAGTGCACTTCTCCTCCTGCCTTGTCCACAGAAAGCCGATGCAGTCACTGGCTGTCTCATAGGCTTCCTGTCTTGTCAGACTTGGGAAATCACGACTCTTGCTAGCTTTGTTTCCCCTATCCCAGTGCTGTCCTACCCTTGTCCTTTTACCCTTTCATTCCTTCTTTTATTTGGTTTAGGACAGGCTGCATTCCCAGGTGTTTATTTGGCTTAGATAATCTAATGACTCTTGTTTAAATACAGTGGCTCCCCTTGCGTGTCTGGGGAACCACTTCATCTCCCTTGGCTCGCTTCTTTCCATGGAGAGTCTGAGGACTGTATATGCTTCTGACTTGGAGGTGTACTCCATTAAAATCCTCCCTGTATTCACTTTTCAAGCACCTTTCTCCACTATCCCTGCCATGATTTTTCCTCATGCTCCTACCTCCAGGTAGCAATTGACCTCATTCCCTGCATCCACTAAAACCTGCGAGGGCTACAATCTGTCACAGACTCCTCTCTAGGTTTGAGGTGCCAGAGAAGCAACCATCTAGGCTTTTCCCCGGTGCTTTGGGCTGGCATGTGTGAGACAACCCTGAGAGTGTCTGAGAGATCTTGCTCACCTCCCCAAGCCCAGGAGTCTCCCCATTGAAAGAGGGGTCCAAGCCACATGTCCCCAAAAACACAAACTCCCACTTTCCCCACCACAGCACCCACAACCTTTCAGTGTGGCACGAGGAGTCAATACTCACTTGGGCAGGTGTAGTCAGGACATTTCTTTTCTGTTAAGAAAATTAAGAGAGATTAATGTCACCAGCTCGCCCAGGAAAACCACTTGTCCCATGCAGACACAGAAGGGACAGACACTCACCATGGTCACTTGTGCAAGGCACTGTGCAAAGGCTTTAAGCATGCTTGAAAAATGCTATGGACAGAGATGTCCTGCAGCAGGTGAGGATGTGGACCTGACAGCAAAGTGTTCTGAGACATGAGATATCCCTGCTCCTTATTTAACTAAATTTGATCTCTGTTCTCTTCCCTCAACACCTGCTTAAGAGCATGACTAGGGGGATGCAAGGAGGGCACTGTGCATCCCTCACCCCCTGGCTGAGGCAATCCTCACAACCTTCCTCATTGCCCCCAGCCACCACCTTTCACCCACCTTGGCAGACGTATGAAGTGATGTTCTGCAAGAAGGTGTCATCCAGGAGCTCAGCATAGTTGTCCCTTTGAATGGACAGTCCCGGCCTGGTCGGTCTGCCCAAACAAGCGATGTCATTCAGGTGGTCTGGATTTGGAGGGTTCCGGAATATGTCACCTATCCCAAGGGAAACCACCTGCAGGGAAGTCAGAGTCCATCACCGGATGCATTCATCATCTAATGCATTCAGAACTGCAAACGCATTTCACACTGTGAGAGCGCTTCTAGTGACACCTGTGTCCCCTGCCCTAGCCTTGGGTAGCAGAGACATGGAGATGCCCGGAGAGCCTGCTCTATGATGCACAGCTGCTGTGTGGCAGGTGCCCCGTGGCCTTACCGGGGTGACATCGCACAGGGAGTTGAGTGGGGTGGGGTCCCGCAGCGTGTCGGAGCGCCCGTCTGTGATGACGATGGCCACACGCTTGTCAGAGGTGAATCTCCTCAGCAGGTTGTCCTTGGTGAACTGCAGGGCTTCTCCAGTGTAGGTTCCCCCAGCTATCCAGTTCAGGTTCTTGACCGCCCTGCAAGGACAGACACCGGTGAGCGTGCGAGCCGTGGCTGCTGGAGGAGACAGAACATACATCTCTGACACAGTTGAGACCAGGGTAACACCCTGCCTGGGGATTTGGGTGGGAAACTGGCAATCTCCTTGGCCTCAGCACCACTTAGGATTCCACCAGCCACTACCTTTCACCAAAGACCATTTAGCACCACTGCAGTTGCAGGAGCTGCTGGCCTGCAGAATGGAGGATGGGAGGTGAGTAGGTGTGCTTGGGTCAGATCCCCGTGTGATGTGCTGAGGCCCCACAGACTCACTGTTTGAGCGCCCCAATGTTGTCTATGTTGGCATCCCCCATGGCCACCAGCTCCTGCGTGTTGTCATGGCTGTACTGCACAACGCCCACACGGGACTCCCCAGGTTCAAACTGTTGGACAAAACAGAAGGCAGTAAGAGTCAGATACCTCAGGGGAACCCCAAGAGTCCTGCTAACCGTTTGTCCTGAATTCCTTCATGGTAGGCTTTGATGTTTCTCCTCTGCTTTATTCCAGGCAGATAGAGCCCCGACAGGAGTGGACGCACATGGGGACCAATTTGGTGACTCAGTCAGTGAAACAAGACTGAAATCTAAGTCTCTTGGCTCAGTGGTCTCAACACAAGCCACTGGACTCTCAGGCACATGGTGGGATTCTTGGGCTTGCCCTATGTGTGGAGTCAGGAGTTGGACTTGATGATCTTTGTGGATCCCTTCCAACTCAGGATATTCTATGGTTCTATGAGAACATCTGTTTTCAAAACTTCTGGCTTTCTTCCAGCATGGCAGATTTGCTGCCCAGCTCCGGCCTTTCTGCTTGTTACCAGAGTTTTGCCATCCAAATCCCCCATACATGCCCACACAGGTGTTCAACAGCAAGTGTCTTTACAGACTGTGTGCTTTAAATGTGGCTGGTTGTATCTTAGGGAAACTCTGGATCCCTTCAGAATCACAGAGGTAAATGAAATTTCCTAACTCTTCTTTGGTAACCTGCTGTGTGTAGGAGAGTAAGCACCCTCGTATTCCTCTTTAGACTGAAAAGCTCACTATGGGGACAGTAGTGCTGGTTTTGGGCTGCAACATTTTTAGTAGTGTGCTTAACTGGCAGCCTAAACCCAAGTGTGGGGGGCAGAGGTGCCTGGGGGGCTGGACATCAGAGATTTCCAACACACCTCCACTGCAGACACCTGAAATGCTCATCAGGACAAGAGACAGACGGTGACTGATTAGAGACTAATCAGGCTGATTGAATGCTTGCTGAGCTATCCGCTCTGGGACATGGAGGAACTGTTCCCAGCCACAGCAGGCAGAGCCCATTTGCACAGAAAGGTGTATTTTGGGACAAACTGCTGTCTGATCTCCATCACTTTATGAATTTGGGAGCAATCAAGGCCCACTCCCACTCTGAAGCCAAGCCTTATGGAGGATGTTTGGAGAGAAGGCATCTCCCTATTTTCCTCTTTGCCATATAAAACAAGTGAGTGTACACAAGTATTGTGGCACTCAGTGCAAAACTCACCTTGACTCGCTCGTCCTTGCTCAGGCGGTCAATGACTTTGATGATGAAGTCCTTGGCAATCTGGAAGTTCTGCAGGCCAATGCTCTCCGAGCTGTCCAACACAAAGAGGAGGTCGACAGGACCACAGGTGCACTCTGCAGCAAGGCACAGGAGCAGAGGGACATGTTTTAAAGGGAGGTATCACCAAAGGAAGCAGCCTGCTGTTAGCCCTGACCAGGTGGGTGCCCATGCCCTACCCAGACACAAAGCACGGGGTAAAATAATGCAGCAAAATAGCTGCATGAGAGACTTGAGAGTCAGTTTATGAATTTTCCATTTGCATTTCCTCCCTTATAAGACATATGATATTTCCAGGCTGTGAGTACCCTTAAATCACCCAGTAATTATTCCACAACCCATTTCCTCATAAGCTTTCTCACTTCTTCCATTCACCCAGCCCAGGAGGACAGAGGTGACACTGGTGGGCTGGAGGAGGCTGACTCAGCTTGCTCCCCTCTTTCCCACAGCTGAAGGACATCATGTGCCCTTGGCTCTTCCTTCAAGCTTTTGGACTGCAAACCCAACTTATTGGGACAGCATCAGGGAAAGAAACACTGTGCATTCCTCTGCTGACCAGCACAGGATTTGGAAGGAAGAGGGCAGAGCTGGATCCACAGTGTTCTCTGAGCAGACATCCCAACTGCAAAAAGGGCGGAGAAAATCCACCCTGCTGGCACAGGGCACCTTAACAACAGTTTTCCAGTTGTAGGACTCAGCCACATCAGCCTCTGAATTTGTGTGGCACCCTCAGGGATTGCATACTGCCCTCCCCTGCATGGCTCATGCCTGGCTCTCCCTTGAGGTCTCTCACCACATCTCCATAGCAGAAGGCAAGGAGCAGGGAAAGGGAGGGGTGCAAGCAAGGAGAAGGTCTAGCAAATGTTTGCAGAGTGACTTTGCCAAGTAACACTCACCACAGCAAGCTAGAAGAGAAGGGAGAGAAAGAGAGAACATTAAAATGCTTGACAAAAGAGTTTTTCACACCCTAATACAGACTGCAGGTTTGTGTTTCTGCAACCCCAGAGACACCTGGCCTGGCCAATCCAAGTTCATGGAAGTTTCCCTCCCGTTGGAAATACCCAGATGTCTCTCCCATTTCAGGCTGGGATGCCCCGCCCTGGAGCACAACACACAGCAGAGTTGTTTCTGCACATGCTTATGTGTTCTTACTTAAATAAAAATAAAAGGTAATCCTGGAGGGATTAAGAAAGTCACCAGAGTATAGGGCTCAAATTCAGTTCCCCAAGTACCCTGTGTCCTTCCAGCACTTCATTACTGGCCATGGGCCAGAAACCCTCTGCAGCACATGTGTGCTGATTCTCCCCATGGCAGAACACTCCAAAACAGACCTTGCTTTCCCGGGGGGGGAAAATTAGACCCTGATATACAACAAAAAAAAAACATTGTAAAATGGGCCACTCGAGGATTTTACACGACTTTGCTCGTATTTGCCTTGTAGAGAGCCACAGAGAGACCATTCTACAGCATGTACAAGTGAGACACAACTGTATGAGCTATTCCAGAGATGGAGTTGGAGGTCCTTGGCTCAAGGGGACTTAGTTGTGCCTCATGGAAGGGGAGTGGTGCCTTTGGATGGCATTCCACTGCCTGGGGATGGTCCTTCTTGCTGGAGGGGACAGGGAAATATCATCCCTCCCACTTAGCACAGCACTGAGGAGGGTGGGAGGAGAGATACAGGGATACTCACAGCACATCTTCATGATGATGTCCAAGATTTCACATTCCTGAAAACAGGGGAAAAGAAACATTTGATTAACAGTGAAGGTGGTTTCCTGGCTGCCCACCACCCCTGCTGCTGCTCTGTGTGCCCAAAGCAGGTCTTGATCTGAAAACCAGTGATGTGCAAGTTGGGACTGGCTGATGGTGGACTGGCATGAAGGAAATCTGGCCAGGGAAACTTGCTGGGACAGTAATGGGGGGCAGCCACCACTGAAATCAGGAGCAGGAGACTCGCCCAGCAGTGCCCCGCCCCGCTCCCAGGAGCCATCACATAAGGCAGGGGAAGCACAGATCAGGCCAGCAAGCAGCATCCCAGTCCTGTCCCACTTACATCTGGTCCTGGAGGCCCCACAGGTCCTGGTGGTCCCTGTCAAAGAGAAACATAGGAGAGAGGAGCTACAAGAGCAATCAGTCTTATCTGTGGTGTACTCTGCTGATACCTTGCTAAGCAATGCAGAGTTGGGAAAAGCCTTTTGGCTTCCCAGCTGCTGGTCCCTGCACTGGGCTTGGAGCAGGTACCTCTGCTTGTTTGCACAATGCCCTGGTGCTGCACAGGGCGGGGGAAGGAGACTCACTTCCACACTGAGGTGGGAAGGCAGCAAGCACACACACAGTGTGCGTCATGGCTTGGTGTTGCTCCCAGAGCACCCAGGGGATGGAGGGATGGATGGATGGATGGAATTGGTGCAAACCCTGCCAGGGTCCTTACTTACCGGGCGACCTTCAGGTCCCCTGTAGCCCTTCGCTCCTTTGATGCCCCTGGGGCCAGAGGTTGGGTTCTGGAATGAAAACAAAAACAAACCCCACAAAGCGGTGTATGTCAAGGGGCAGCACCTTCCCCTCCAGGTGCCTGATGAGCCCTGCTTCACCACAGAAATGTTATCTGAGGTTGCTGTACCCAACCCAACCAGGAATTGGAAGGGTTGGGATGGACGTGGGGAAAATCTCCCTCTGTGGGGCAGTGGTGCGGCACACGTGCAACCATCAGTGCTACCTGGAAACTTAAAAAGTCTTGCAGATGTGATGCCCACCTCTGCCTAACAGATCTGGAAGTTTGTCACACCTAGGACACAAAATGAACACCTGGAGAGAGCTCCTCTTGCCATCCCTCAGACACTGCTCGGCAGCAAAGTCTGATGGGCTCTGACCCATCAGTATTAGAGATCCAGACAAAAGCTCCCACACTGTGCTCACAGGGAAAGAGGATTCACCATTACAGATTACTCACATCGTTGCCAGGGTCTCCAGCTTCTCCTTCATCACCTTTAAGTCCAACATGGCCTTTTGTTCCCTGAAAAACAATAGAGAGGAGACTCCTGCATTGATGGCCATTGTTAGCGTGGTGAAGTTGGTGCTGCGACAAGGTGACCTTGTGAGAGCTGGCTTGAGAAGGGGGATGGAGAGAAGCGTAAGGTGTCCCTAGCACCAAATTTCAGTGCTCTTGATAGAGAGAGAGCTTCTTAGGTGGCTTTCACTGCTATAGAATCATGGAATCATTTAGCTTGAGAAGGCCTCTAAGATTATTGAGTCCAGCTGTTAATCCAACACTGCCAAGTCCATCACTAAATCCCCACCATAGCACCATCCAGCTCCCCGTGGGGTGGCACTCCCAATCCCAAACTCTGGCTCTGGGACTTCATCAGAGAGCACCCAGCCCAGGCTGCTGCCCTTGGGTGTTACTACCAAGGTAGGACACTTCCACTGGAAGCATCCATTGCAGAGAGAGGTGGACAGAAGGAAAAGAGTGCTTTGGATGAGCAGACTGCTTCAGGGAACCCATTCCACCATGCAGCTGATGTAGAGGCTCTAAGTGCCCTAACCAAGGGCAAATTCTGGGTGTATGAGGAAGGAGCACACTTACATTAATGCCAGGGTCACCTCTGTCTCCTGGCTGCCCCTGGGGATGAGGAAAAGGAAGAACATTAGACTGGACAAGGAGAAATAATGGCTTTACAGTTTCAAGGCAGCACAAAAAAACAACTTACTGGAGCACCTGTGAATCCAATTGTGCCATTCCCAGAAGGTCCATCCTCCCCCTGGAAAGGAAGTGAGACATATGGGAAATAAAGAAAAGTAGACCTCTCCAATAGCTTAGCAGCAGGGTCCTGTTCTCCTTGGACAGTGTATCTCCACAGTAGTACCACTCACCCTTTCTCCCATCAGCCCAGGTTCTCCAGGCAGCCCAGGTGCTCCAGGCAATCCCTTTGGGCCCTGGAGGGAGCAGAAGAAGCAGTCATGCATTGCAGATCATTTCAGCTGGAAAGATGTTGACTTCTGAGGCATCCAGCTACCAACACAAGCCCATCACAGGAGGTGTTTTGCTCATACAGAACAATGTGAAGATATAGATTAGATGTTAGAAGTTCTTTACTCAGGGGATGGTGAGGCCCTGACACAGGTTGCCCAGAGAGGCTGACTGCCCCATCCCTGGAAATGTCCTAGGCCAGGTTGGACACAGCTTGGAGCAACCTGGTCTATGGAAGGTGTCTCTGCTGATGGCAGGGGGTTGGAACGAGATGAGCTTTAAGGTGCCTTCCAACCCAAACTCTTATATGATTTCTATGAAAGACAAAAGCTGGGCTTGGGGTTCAATTTGCTCTGTGGGGATCAAACCTGCTGGGAGATTGAGGGGGCTGCCCCCAGAGGGCATCTCTCCCAGCATCTGTGATGGGAAGCCACATGACCCATGGTATGGCTACACCCTCTCCAAGAAATGACCTATGGAAGGGAAAGGTCAAGGACCCATGGGAAATGCCTCCACGTGTCTGACAGGTACACTGAAGTTTGTACCTACAATAGGTTTCCCATATCCAAGGGATTTGGGGAAAGCCCTCAAGGGCAGCACCTCCTGGTAGTCCCTTCATCCCCTCTGCCCAGAAGATGCAGTGATGAAGCAGCACTGACCTCATTGCCACGGGGCCCGTCATCTCCCCTGTAGCCTTTGGGTCCTGGGGGTCCAGGCTCTCCCTAGGGAAACACAGAGAGCTCACTCAGTAGGGGTTTTCTCTTTGTGCTGCTCCTGTCCTGAAGGAGCTGGTCCCTTCATTTCCTGATGTGTATCCGCCTCGTGCTTTGCACCCATCAGTGCGTCACCCCCACCTCAGCCAGCCCAAGAAGGACCTTCTGACATGGGTTTAAGCCAGTGGGGAGAGGCTACAGGAGCTGTGCCTGGCTCTCCCTGTGCCCTCCTGCCTCACCATGCTTCCTTATGCCCTGCTGAAGGCAGATCCTTGCTGAGCATGAACCAAACCAAGCAGCTTTCTGGGGCAAGGTGTGGCACTGCAGGTATGGGCTGAACATCATCTGCTTTCAGTAGCAGCTGAGGGCTCCAAAAACACCCCTCTCCTCCATAGCTCACCCCAGTAACAGATGACCTGGTGGGAAGAAGGGAAGGCAGGAAGGGCATGTGCTTTGCAGCATCAAAGCACAGCTGGGTGCACAATGTCATCTCATCCACTGTGACAGAGGTGCCCCCAGGGCAGAGGTTGGTCCTTGATGCAAGCACATCACCCTGAAGGGGACACAAACCTCCCCATGCCTCGAGGCTCCAACATGTCTGGGGCACAGCCAGGCTGGGAGAGGCCCTTTCATGGCTCCAGGGAATTTCTGTCCTCAGGAGGCTGCAGAGCCCTGGCAGCAGGTGCTGGAACAGACCAAAGCTGTCACTCTGCCACATCCCATCTGGGTAATGGCTGCTTGCTCCATCAGCTGCAGGGCTGGCCAGAGACAGCAAGAGACAGGAGAGGATTTTTTTCTCTGAGAGCTCCACAGATGTCCAAGGGAGCCTCTCCACCTTCTGCTCAGTGCTGGCAGCCCTTTGTAGGGTTTGTTTTCCTGGAGGTTGATAATGATGGGGGACATTGATTGAGTAGTGATGCTCTTGATTTGCAGCCTTTCACATGGAGCTGGGTGTGCAACTGGCCCCCAGGCAATGGGGGGGACAGAGGTGGGCAGAGGGAAGGCAGAGAGCTGGTGCCAAACATCCATACACTTCTTCTAAGGAAAGGTGCAGAAGACTTAAAATCGCACAGAGTAGAGCACTGAATCACTCCAAGGCATGTGATCTTATTTCTGCACAAGAGTCCAGAAGCAAGAAATCTTGGAAGGAGGGACAGGAACTTGTGATCCTTCACATCAGCCAAAGCTGGAGCAGCAGCACCCTTGGCTCAAGCTGGCCATACATGTCCTCACTGTAGGAGTGCACAGTGCAAATCCCTCATCGCCCTGGAGGAGTTTATGATGATTTTGGGTCAGGAAATCTTGTCCACTACTTTTCTGTGTGCAACAAGAACCACAGGCAGGCTGGGCATGATAGCCAGGAAGAGAGAAGGGCCACCAAACCTGTCCATGAGGATCAGGCAAAGAGCGTGCTGGCCTTTAGTTTCCCTTGGAGAGAAGCAGGATGAAGGGGAGTCACAGGTTAGAAGGAGCCCTTTCCCCTTGCCAAGAGAAATACACTCCAAGATCCAGAGCTTGCAGATAACACGGCTCAAAAAATACTTGTGTTTGCCAAAGGCCTACTCTTACCCAAGCCCAATTACACATTTATTTTTAATTCGGCCAAACAAAAGTATTCTTTCTCAGCTTATGGAAAAATCATCCTTGCTTTGCAACTACTCTTCAAATCTCCCTGGAGTGGTGGAGTCCCTGGGGCAGCCTCTAGTTTGGGGAGGCATTGGAGCTGCTTTTGTAGTGCTTCTCTCTCTGACAGCATTTTGACTCAAGTCTAGTGGTGGGGAGGGAAAACTGGTGTCCCACAGGCTCAGAGACAGCGGGAAGACTGTTCTTTCTCTTCTTCCTCCCCAACAGTGAAGGCTGTCTGGAAGAAGAATCTATCCCCAGGCTGGTTCTCCACCATGTCTGCATCAACTTTCTGTCTTCTGCGTGGTCTTGCTCCTGCCTTGAGCCTGGAATGAGCTTCTACCACACAGAGAGCAGCTCCAGCTCCAACCTCCTTTGCTAGTGTTGTCTGCAGCACAGGTCCAATACATACACACATCTGAAGAGCTGCCTTCCTCCCAGGGCCACCTCCCAAAATGACACCTCAGCAGCACCCAGCAAGCTGGATGCTGCCAGACACTCTTTGGTTGTGGCAGGGGCTCAGTTCCACTATAGGATCTGGACAACAGGACATTTGGACAGTATTAGGACAGCAGGACCTGGACAATTTTCCTGTGTGGATTTGATGCTCCTCATTAGCATGAGACAGGCTCAAGGGAAGCTCAACTCCAGGCAAACCCAACGCTGGCACAAGCACAGCCCCTCCCCAGGCTGTGGCACAGAGCAGTTTGCTGTGGGGGCCACCCATACTGTGGATAATGTGAATGCAACAGCCACTCCTTCATGGTTGTGCTGCACTCCAGATCTCAAGGGCTCTTCAACACCTGGCTGACCATAAAGGGGCTCAAAAGCTGTCTCATCTTTATCTGCAGGATGGTCTCCATACTTGACCCCTTGTGGAAGTCCTGCCCCACCAGTGTGGGAACATTTATCTCAGTTACATTCCTGTATCTTGGGATCCATCAGAACTCTGATGGTATGGGTAGAAGTGGAGTTATCCCACTGAGCCCCACTCAAAAGTGATGTCAAAGCATGCTTGCTCAGGTGCGAAGACCCTGTGGGCCATTGCAAGCTGTGCTACTGACATGGAGGACTGACCCAGCAACACTTCCAGACCCAAAGTTATCACCTGGGTACACCTTTGGGAAGCAAGAGCCTTTAACTGCACAGGGGACAAAAGCCTTCCTCAGGCTGGAGGTAGCCAACTCTGATCTCCAGAAAGCCCATGGAGTCTAAAGTCTTGCTCCACAGAGCAGGAGGGGCCACACCTTGCAGCAGCAGACTTGAGGAATGCTGGCTTTGGAATAGGTTGTCTCTGCAGATGCCAAGGGTGTCAGGGACACCACTGGGGCCACATCAGGATATCCTCACCGACACAAGATGTCTCATTGACTCCCCTGACTGAGGTGAGCAGCTTCTGGCCCCACGCCTGAACATTCTGTGTGTTGCTGCAACTTGCACTTGCCAGTTTCCAATTCTGTCAGATGTGTTGACATCTGTTTCCATGGAACTGGGAAACTGTGTGGAGGTTGCTCTGTCCACAGTCCAGCAGCCAAGTCTCTATTTTTTTAGCCCTGTTCATATCCTGGGCTCTCATAGAAATCCCCATCCCTCTTCACCATCTTTGTTTCCTGATCTGGAAGATGCTGAGAAGTCACTCCAAGATGCTGCAGCATCAGCTAAACCCTCTACCCTGCTCTCCCCGCTGTCCAAACCACTTCCAACTGGGAGCTAGAAGGTTAATACAAGCCCTTACCTGGTCGCCAGGTGGTCCGAGGGGTCCTTCCCGCCCTTGGTCACCAGGTGGTCCAGCCTCTCCCTGAAAACACACACAGAGAGCATGAGAAACAAAAAGAGGAGCAGATGTAGGGTACAAAGGGACTTGCGTGCAATGGGAAGCAGCACCAATAGCTAGATGGAAATGCAGTCATCCAAACAGGGAGGGTTTTGAGGCAGATTCAGGACATGAGTAGGAAATTATCAGAGATGTATGAAGATAAAGACAGGCTCATGTGGCCACCTTGAATTTGAGAAGATAGCCCTAAGACAAATACTTTCTGAAGCTTGCTTCTAGGTAATGTGTTTCAGCCCATTTTGTGCCCCAAAAGCAAATGTTTGGAGAGATTAATCTCCTAAGGCTTCTGCAGATACACAGACCTGGCCCTGAACTGAAACCAGCTACACTCTGCAACCACGGCTGCTTTTCTAGAGCAGCTCCTGCCCTGGGCAGCCTGCATGGAGAGGAGCACAACCTCCAGGAGAGCAGCATACTTCCTCCACCCCCTCTTCCTCCAGCCTGCCATACCTGGGGAGCCAAGGGGATTCCCAAGGGAATGAGCCAGCAGATGAAGAGGGACACCCTCACCTCTCATTACCGATGTTCTCTCCTCTTCTTTTCTAACACTCAGCACCCTGAGCCAGGCTAGGGCTGTTTGCAGAAAACTGATGGCCCAGGAGAGCCCAGAAAACCTGAATGACAGTGTTTTTGCATCTCAACAGTTCCAACAGAAGGAAATACCAAATGACTGGGTTCAGTTTCACTTTCACTCAACAGCCTTCCACCAGCCCAGCAGAGCTGCCTCCCAACAGGGCAGTGTGTCTGCCAGACCCACACCGGCTCTGCAGCACCTTCCCCATCCAGACCCACGGCCAGGAGCGAGCAAGTCAAGGAGGCAAAGGAGAGGGAAGTTTGAGGAAAGCAGTTGTAAACTTGGTGACCTAAAGCTGTTGTTTGCGACCTAGAAGCTTCCAGATGGATAAGCCAAACAGCAAATACAAAACACAACTTCCAAAAGGCCCTGAGACATTTCTGGCGAGGTTACACATCCTCGTGCTTGGACTCAAACTTGGAAGGAAGCAGCCCCTCGTCTGCTGAACAATTTAATTCCAGGACACTGGCGTGCCTTCATCTCCTATGCACATCTGCCCTGCACACCCCGTGCGGCAGAACCGACGCTCCCTGAGCAGTAAACAGGAAGGAGGAGGCTGCCAGAAGCCCCCTCCCCAAGGCAAACCTCTGCCCCACCTCCAGGCTGGTGGTGGGTCCTCACATTCAGGGGATGAGTGGTGCAATGGTGGTTGCCCAGTAGTGGGAATATTGGATTGTGCTGTGGGATGCCCTGGCTCCCATCCCCCCCACCCTGCACAGCAGCACCCCTCATCCCTCCCTGTGGCATGTGGTATGTCTGTCGCTTGCCACATGTTTGTCCTGGCCTGCTGAGGGCTCCTGCCTGTCCCTCCCACACTCACGCTCGCTGACTCACCCCTGGCAGGCAGAAAAAATACTTTCCTAGTGACTCCCACACAAAAGCAGAGGGAAAAGTATTCCCCCTTCCATCCACACCCACTCACACAGCCCTGCTGCTGATGGTACCTGTAACCTCTTTTTCAGCCCCTGAGCACCTGGAGGAGGATACCTTGACTCTTTTCTCTCCATGAACTGGTTTTCCAGCTGTGAGGAAGGAACTGGCCACTGTTCACCTGCTCTTGGCTTGCTGGGCATGCTCTCATCTGGTGATTAATTGCCAGTGTAAAGGGGCAATTGCTGGGGGACAACAACAGGTCCCTCCTGAGCTGGCAGGGGATGCACTGAGCTTGCCTGGCCCACAGGCTGGGGGAGTTAGCCCTTGGGCACCTATTTCCAGCCCCATGGCACCTATTTCCAGCCCTGGCTTCCAAGCATCAGCACATTTGAAAGCAGATGCTGAGAGCTGCCCTGCAGGTGCAGTTACCGGCTGTCCTCTCTGCCCGCGGTCACCCGGCGAG
This sequence comes from Scytalopus superciliaris, assembly GCA_013400415.1. Lineage (NCBI taxonomy): Eukaryota > Metazoa > Chordata > Aves > Passeriformes > Rhinocryptidae > Scytalopus > Scytalopus superciliaris. Next base: position 67,271 of record VXBX01001080.1, read on the forward strand.
CCCGGTGCTCCTCTTTCTCCATTGCTGCCCTGCAAAGAGATGACGGGATCACAGAATGAGGCCCTGCTCCCCAGCAGGAGCAAAGTCCTCCCTTGTTGCCCATCTCTGAGCAGGTTCAGCCCCAGCCTCCCTCCTTCTCTTCCAGAGGGTACTGGCCTCTGCCCATGCCCTGGTGGGGTGCCTGGCAGAGGTGCCCTTGCTTACCCGTTCTCCAGAAGGACCATCTGCACCTGGAGCACCCTGTGGAGAAACAGGAGGGGTGGTCAGGCAGTGGAGATGGCCAGCAATCACACACAGGGGGCATCACAGGTAGAGGACTCACCTCATCACCAGTCTCTCCTGCTGGTCCAGGCTCGCCTTGGTTTCCTCTAGCGCCCTGTATGAGCAAAGCACAGGGGGGCAAATGAAAAGCCAGGTTTTGGAGCAAAACCCTTCATGTCTACAGAGCTTTGGGCAAGCTCTGCTTCAAAGCCCAGGCTGGAGCAGGGGAGCTGTCCGTCTCATAATGGGCACGGGATGTTCACACATGGGTGCTTTTTCACCCACCTTCTCTCCAGGGCTGCCGGGAATCCCCTGTCGGCCAGGTTTTCCATCATTCCCAGGCTCCCCCTTCACAAGGACACAAGGTACCATTAAGACTGCATCCAGCACCCAGTGGTGGATTTCAGCCCCCAGAGCACAGAGACTGTGAGGAGCCCTGGTGCATCCCAAGCCTCTTTCAGGGCTGTAGTCTCTCCCCATCCCCAGCAGATCCTCCCCACTCCCTTCCCAGTGAAAGCCACCTTTGCACAGCAGCCCTCCAATATCTCAGGGATGCTCATTCCAGGCTTGTGGGCACAATTAATCTTGGGCACATTGTGGGTGATGGGGGGCATCCTCTGGAGCAGAGGCCAGGTTGCATGGGGCATGGAGCAACCTGGTCTAATGAAAGGTGTCCCTGCCCATGGCAGTGGGTGGAATGAGATGAGCTTTAAGGTCCCTTCTCACCCAAACCATTATGATTCTGTGATAGGCTTGCCCCAGGCAATGCAAGGAATTGCCACCTTTCCCTCTTGCAGAAGGGGGGTCCCAGCATCCCTTCTTCTGTGTGAGGGTGGGCAGAGCAGCTCACCTTTCCTCCCTTGGGTCCATAAGCACCAGGATCTCCCTTCGGTCCAGGCGGGCCTTGAGGTCCCTGTTGAAATTAAAGGCAGCATGACTGAAACCAAGCTGGTGACACTATCTGCAGGAGACTGGATGTGGACTGAGCATCCCAGCAGCCTGGCATGTGGCTCCCCATTGAGATGGACAGGAGGGGCATGTACAGCAGTGACACCGTGGAGTCACACAAGCAACGCTGTGCCCACATTGCTGAAACATTTCTGAAGCTCAGAGGAAAAGGGTGGAAGAGGTGGTTGTTGGGCTGGACCTCAGTGACACTGGTGCCACCATGAACATGTCATCCTGGGAGCATGGAAAGCGCAGGAAAACTGCAGAAATGCAATGTCAGAATAATGCTATCCAAAGCAGCATTCCAGACAGCCCTGTGCAATGGGGGACAATTTCCAGACAAGGACAAGGCAGGCTACCCTGGGGGCACCCCAAGGCACTGTGCCTGGTATTCCAGCATTGCATATTTCCAACAAACTCCCTCCCATATCTGCCCATCTTGAGGGGCTCCCCATTTTCACCCACCATCATGGAAGACCTGCTCATTTGCATGCAAGGGGCAGCCAAAGGGTACGTACATCGAATCCAGGTGATCCTTTGCATCCAGGTAACCCGGGGTATCCAGCTTCACCCTGTCAGGCAGACAAAGCAGGGGCCTCCAATGAGTGGCACCCATGGGAAGACCTCATCCATCATTCCAGACCCCTGGAAAGGACATCCCCTCCCTGGCCCTGTCTGGCAGCTGAATGGTTCTGCAGGGAAGGAGCTCCACTGCCACACAGGCTTCATTCTTGGACCCCACAATGGTTTTGGAGGCACAAAAGTCAGGGTCCTCAGGACAAACAAAGTGCCTCAGAGCAGAGATTTACCTTCATGCCATCGATGCCATCAATTCCACGCCTGCCTTTCTCACCCTGAAACAGAGAATGAGGACCATGAAGTGATTCCCAAAGGCCCCTCTCCTTCCAGCCATCAACCTGAGAGAATAAATGGTGCAAAAGCAGAGGCTGACCTTGGCTCCTTTGGCTCCTCTTGAGCCCTGCAAAGGGAAGAAGAGAGATGTCAGACTCCTATGCAGAGCACATTCATGCCCCCACCACACTGCTGTCCCCACACCAGCTCAGTCCGAGGGTGCAGGCATTCACCACACCTCTGCACACCACTAGATCCCATTGGATCCCTGCTCCTGGCTCAGGCAGCGCTGGCAGGAGGCCTGAAGTGTAGGCACATACCAGACCCCAACACCATCCAGCTGCAGGGGCAACCGGAAGTAACCAAGCCAGGGGACAGAGGGATGTTCCTCTAACATCCCTGCTGTCCTCACCTTTTCTCCTCGGCTTCCTTTGTCACCCTAGAGAGGAAAGGAGAGAGAGAAAGGGGAGAATGAGAACACTTGCAGCTTGAAGCCTGTGGCCCACCGAAGAACCATGGCTGTGACCCTGCAGCCCCACATACCTTCATTCCTTGGTAGCCAACAGGTCCCATGTCCCCTGGCCTGCCCTAGAGGACACAAACACAGTGTTATGGAGGCAGATGCAGGCACCACCATCACCATGGGATAGTGTTCCCCCAGACTCCTGATGTGGGGCTCAGGCCCAGCTTCCATATTGTCCCACAGGAGGATCTCCCATAACTCTGTTCCTTGTTTTCCTGCTCTGGGAACACCAGGATCATTGTGAAGGGCCAAGGGGGCCTGCCTTCACCTCCACCATCTCCAGCCCTTCCTGGGGGTGAGGAAAACTGGGCACTGGGGGACACATCATTTGGGATGAAAGGGAAGGACAGGAAACCCTTGGGAATGAAACAGGCATGGCACGGGGTTTCTAAGTTGGGAATGTGCAAGATGGGTAACTGCACACTCATGTGTGTGGGAGAAACGTGCCTCCCAAAAATAAAGTGTGCCTAGGAAAAAAAAAAGGGAGGAGGAGGGAAATAGTTCTCTCATGCTTTTAGGCTGTTATTTACCAAAGGTTTCCCTGTAACACTGCTGTGCTTGTTGTGTCAGAGGACGCAGGAGGGAGCCCAGAGTCAAGCCCTGGCCTGGCATACATGAGTCAGAGACATGTCCTCCAGGAGGGACAGCTATTTTGGGTGAGGAACAAGGAAGCTTTGTAGCAAGAGGAGGAGCCACCCCACCGCACATCATGACTACCCCATGGAAACAGGGTGATGCTGGTGAGGATGTGACTGAGAGGTCTGGTCAGAAGCAGCCAAAAAACAGCCCCTGTGCAGAGTCACCAGGGCTGGTCCTTGACTTACTGGGCTTCCAGCTTCTCCTTTCTGGCCAGGAAGACCTGGCTTGCCTCTTTCTCCCTGCAAAACAGGACAGAAATACAATTAGTTAATCATCCCCAGGAACAGAATGATGACCCCTTGAAAGGAAAGCAGGGAGGATGGGAGCAGCAATGCTCCATGGATATGGGGACCAGATGGTGCTGGCCATGTGGGAGCATGGTATGGGTCCTCATTCACTTCTCCATGGGACAGTGGTGGGATGTCAAGGACCCATGCCCAACGAGTGATCTTAGAGGTCTTTTCCAACCTTAATGAGTCCATGATGAAGATTCTACGTCTCTGAGTATCCCCAGTGAGTCCATCCCAATACCCAGGTCCCACAGCACAGCCACAACCAGTCCCTCACCTCATGGCCTGGGTCACCAGGAGGTCCAGGAGGCCCTTGGGGAGGCTGCAGGAGAGAGGTATGGGTTAGACCAGCCACTGAGGCACAGCCTGGGACCACAGGAATGTGAAGGAAGGGGACAGGGGTCTTAAAATCCTGACTCACCTGGCACTCAAAGGAGCAGCACTGCTCAGAGGGAAGGAGAAAACAGTATTAGTGTAGTGGGCCAGGCTACACCCTGCTCAGGGGGGCAGGAGTTGCCTGCAGGGCAGGGCTGTGCCACCAAGTCCCCCTTGGCCATGGGTGACCCATGGGGGACAGGCTCAGGCACGGGGGGGACACTCACCGATTGCTCCGTGTTAAGTTTCTGCAAGACAAGAAAGCAAAGACAGGGAGGTTGAGAGGGATGGGTGGGCCTGGGGAGGGGGGGTGCTGGGGGGGGGGGAGGGGCAGGCAGTGCTCACAATCATGTCGATGATGGTGTCGATGGTTTCCTCCACATCGAGCTCCCGGGTTGGCTTCAGGCTGGTGGCGGTGAAGTTGCGGCGGTAGGCGTGGTCCGTGGCGATGATGTTGAGTCGCTGGTCCTAAGGTTGGGGTGGGGAGGGCAGAGTGAGACCTGCAGGCACCTGTGCAGGGTCCATCCCCAGGGATCACTCCCTTCAGAGTGCCCCTCAGAGCCTCCTTCACCACACCATGGGTCCCATGGTTCCACTTGGGACCCCTGCAGGGAGCATCCCTACCAGGTGGTTGGGGGAGATGGCAACGGAGAACACTTTGATCCCCAAATGTTTGGCTTCATTGGCAGCATCATCCAGGCCTCCACATGGCTCCTTGTAACCTTCCAAGGGATGTCCATCAGTCACCACAATCAGGTATTTATTCTCCTTGTGATGGGAACCACTGAAAGGGTTTAAACACAGAATTTAATGTTGCAAGGATTTAGCTGGCGAGGAGTGGTTTGGGCATCTTGGGGCACTCACCACAGACAGTGCCCCAGCCTGTGGCCAGGGCATGGCTTACCCCAGCAAAGCATGAGCACTGCCTCCCCTGTGCCCATTCTATGCCTAGGTGACCTCTTTTTCCAACCTGGGGACAGCGCTGCACAATTCACAGGGGTGTCCTAACCCCAGAACTCCCAGCCCCCACCCACCACAGCCACACCACCATCATCCCCCCCTCTCTGCCCCACTGCCTTACCCAATGAGCAGCTCCTCGATGCCCCGCTTCATGGCACAGTCGGTGTAGGTGCCCTTCCCAATGTAGTTCACGGCTGAGACACGGTTCTTCAGCTCGCTCTGGCCACTGGGCATCGAGGTGAGGCTCTTGATGAGCACAACCTCATCACTGTAGTGCAGAGCTCCTGCATTCCACACCAGGTTGCGGTCACAGCGGTAGTACCTGCACGGACATGCCAGGATACATAATCCAGCACCTTCATCCAGATCCCTCACCACCTCCACTTCACTTGCACCACCACAGGACACACAAATCCTCTGCAAAACAGGGATTTGCCAGGGCTTGTTGCTCTCCTGCAAGGGTGGGACATGCTTGCCATGAAAGCACAGCATGGGACCAGGGCAGCTTGTCCAATGGGGGAAGGGCAAAGTGATGCAACTGGTGGGCATCTGCAAGGATCAAACAGCTTGGCAGAGAGGCTTCTGGAAGAGGTGCCAGGCTGCAGTGGCTGGAGCTGAGCAGGAGATGCTGAGCCAGACAGCCAGGTGTGTGTGTGCAAGGCAGGTAACCACTGAAATACTCCACACAGAGGTTGTCAATTGCTACATGTGTTAGAAGTCAGAGAGGGATTACTCCTTCTGAAGAATGCTGTGACATGGAGAAGGATGAGTGTATGTGTTGAAGCTCTATCCTGTGCATTAACACATTAAGCATCTGTGACTCCCTGGGACAGAGGTATTACCTTGTGCTTTGGCCACTGCCCCAAAAATGGGGCTAATCCCAAAGCCACCCGAGCCTTGTTCATTGCTGTCCATTTTTGTTCCCTCCATCCCACTGCTGCCAGTTGACTCTGAACTGAGACCAGAGCCTTGCTTAGGGGAGCGTGATGCTGCACTGAGGGAGGCCTGGCAGGCTGTTCTCAAGCTCCTGGTCACTCAAACTCTTGTGATGTATCTCTCATGCCTGGGCAATAGGCAGATGAGCTGACAACCTGCTAATCCCCTCCTACGCATCCTGAGATGGGGCATTGCCCCTCTAGCTGGTGCAGCTCCGGGACATCACCAGCATGCATCTCCTGCTGTTCTGAGGAGCTCAGCAAGACCCACGTGCCCCCAAGACTTGTGCTCCTGTGCATCCCTGGATCTCCTGCCAGCAGGCAAGCCCAGTATGACCCTCTCTGGGATCCGGGAGCTTTTGTGCTGCTGGGCATCCCTGGGTGACCTCCCCTTGGGAAAGCCAGGGTCAGACCTGGGTTGGTGGCTGCACAGGTGGGAGAGGAAGTGGCAGATAAAGGGCTGGGTGTTGTGGGGTACACCAGTTACAAGGAAGCGTTTGGTCTTCTGGGTGCCCATTGAGTGCTGGGTTTGATGCCAGGTTGTTCTGTGCCTGAGCACAGGGATCAGCATCGCTTTTGCACTGCAGAATAACCACACAGACAGCCAGAGGTGGTGGGGTTGGGGTGCTGTGTCTGCCACTCCAGGAATTCCTTCCTTCCCCGAGGGTGGGTGCAGGCAGCCCTGCTAAAGCCACACTCCTGTCCTCAGCACAGACAGAGGGCAGCTGAGGACTAGGAGAGGCATGAGAGGCTCCCATCCCCTTTCCCAGCATTCCTGCTTTCCTCCTCTCCCTCTATGGACAGACACACAGGGTGGTCTCAGCATCCCAGCCAGCACCAGGCTCCATTCCTAAAGCAGCCTGGATAAACCCCTGGGAGATGTACCTCTTGGTCAGCTTATCAATGAACCGGTTGGTGAAATCTTTCACTTGGGTAACCAGGTCCCCAAAGGGTTTCACCCTCAGGGCGACGCTCTCTGAGGTGTCCAGAACGAAGAACAGGTCCACAGGGCAGTCTGGGAAAAAGTGGAGAGGCAGGAATTGGCCAGCAGTCCTGCTGCGTCGCCTCCCCATCCCAGGCTTCCCGTGCTGCCCACCAGTTTCCCTCCTAGCAGGCTCCCAGGATCTGGACTTACAGGAATGCTTTCACATTCTAACCCCCTCGGCATCGAGAGTAAACAAGATCACATTTTCAGAAAACATCACTTTGTGGCATTTAACACTTTCCTATACTGTCTTCTCCATTTCCATTCAAAGAATATCTTTGCAAGACCTATACTGCTTATTATAAAAAAATAACAGGCAGCTGCAGGAACCGCCTTAAAAAAATTAAACCAAGACACTTTAGCGATTCATGCAATGAGAAACCGACAGTTTTCTGACACATCCTGTCAAAAACATAATTTTAGGAAAGAGCAATAACAGAAACATTTCTTAACAGCCAGCGTGAAATCCCAAATAGTTCAGAAAGCTGAACTGGTATCAGCTGTTATGCCCCTCTCCTGCATCCCAGTGCTACTGGTAACTCCCGATCAGATAGAGCCACGGGAGAAGAGCCAAAAAACATGAAAAGTGGGTATATCTTGCAGATCCCCTCTGATCCTACACCGCTCTCCTCAGCAAGCCCAAACGTCCCGACAGATCTGCGCTGTGTTCAGCAGTGGAGGCATCCGCCCGGGAGGGAAACAGCAGTCAGGCTTCTCTGCTGGTCCCGGGAAGGAAAACCACCCTGGAAAGCATCCCAGGCTTACCTTCTGCGTTTGAGACTCGGGTGGAGAGTTGTGTGCGCTGCTGAGCATAGGAGCCCCCCCCCAGGAAGCCGGCCGGGAGCAGCAAAGTGAGCAGAAAGTCTCGCAGCCTCATGTTGCTTCGTTCAGACTATCATCGAGCTGGATCCAAGGAGAAAAGCAGGCAAGGAGAACCAGCAGCCAAGAGAGGCCACGGTCCGGAGGCAGGAGTCGCTGAAGTTATTTTTTTTTTACCGCTTTCCCCTTGGTTTCCGTGGGAGGAAGAGCAGGCAGGAGGGTAAGGGTGAGGAGGAGACTCCTCCAGCCCGAGGACGGAGGGAGGGATCAGGGGCTGTCAGCTGTGAGTCAGAAACTAATGAAGCATTTCTCCTTACCCTTTCTATGGATGTCACTGTACCTGGGATAGCAGCCTGGCCACCAGCGCCTGGGACCTCCACAAGCCCCACGCAGGATGCCCTGGTGCAGCCAGTGCCCAGTGTCAGTGTCCTCCCTGGGGTTCAGCCTGCTCACTGGGGCTTGGGCACCTGCCAGCAGCTTCCTCTCTTGGCTCCTGGGCCAAGAAAGCTGGCACAGGGGGACAGGCATTCCCACTGTATCCCAACCTGCATGAGAGCTGGTCTGTGTTGTCCTAGGGGCGTCCCCACTACATAGCAGAGCTGGAGCTGCCCCATGGCCACACAGGGATTGGGGGCACCATGGAGGCACCACGTTTTTGGAGAAGCACTTTCCTCCCTGAGTTTCAGGGCTTTCTGCTCAGCCCAGGCAGGAACAGGAGAGGCAAGCTGAAAAGAAACTCACAGGGACACCCCAGACTGGGAACAACCCTTCTCTCCAGGCCCATGCTCAGAGCAGGGAGTGGGGACAGGGTCAAAGCTGTCAAGCCTAGGAGGTAGAAGCAGGAGCACAAGTGCTTAGGGAGACCCATAAATGAGCATCTTCCCATGCTGTAGGATGGCAGGAGAGCCTGAGGACCTGCAGTAGTAGGGAGCTGGACCCCCACAGCAAGGCATGCCAAGGTGGTATTGACCATCTCTTTATGGTCAGGTCCTGCCAAATCCCTCAAGACATTAATTGCTCTGGAAGGCAGAGGTGAAATACCTGAGGGCTGACCCTGCTATGGCTGCAGCTGTAACCTGCTGCCAAAAGCACAGGAGGGAACCAAAAGTTGTCATTAAATAAAAAGCTGCTGGGATCCACAGGACACTTCTAAAGGGCAAAGAGTCGACAGCACAAACCCAGCCAGCACAAACGGCTTGCACCCAAGCTGGTGGCTTAAAGGCAGCAGGAGACCTGCCACTCAGGGCAGGTCACCCTGTCACACACCACTACTCTGACAGCATCTTTGTGTGGATGATTAGGAGTAAACATTATAGGCTTGGCCATGGGAGGTCAAGGTGAGACAACTCAAAAGAACTCAGTAGCTCCACTGACTACAAGTTAGAACAGTGGAGGAGCTTGTCCACACTGTTGAGGCAGATCGATCAAATAATGACTCTTTGGATAAACAAATGCAAAATCAGCAGAAAATAACCTGCAGACTGTGCTGAACTGAAACCTCATGAACCCAAAAAACAGGCACCATTTTTCACTCCAACACAAATTCAGGTGCATGTCTGGAAGGTGATATTAAAGCAAAGAGAAGAAACTAGTCATCTTGAAGGGGTAGGACAGCTGCTGAGCACCACTGCAATCTGTCCCCACAGCTTCTCTAGGACTTTGGACAGCCTCAGGGTGCCCAATGCTTTGGCTGAGGGGCAGCCAGAAAAATGGGGCAACACCTTAGAGGTGACTCAGCAGCATTGTTGAGCATGGGAAGAAACACCCCAGCCCTCGAACAGCAACGTGTTGGCTGTGCTGAGGAAAGCATTCTTCCCCCAACCAAAAAGCTTCAGGAGGAGTATGAACCTGCCTGGTGTAATGGAGCCACCCATGCACTGAGGTGAGGGCTTTGCCTTTGAGGTGGCATCAGGAGATGAGGACACCACAAGGCAAATTTTCAAGACATCTCAAACCTAATGAAGATGCTCTCCAAGAGGGCAAGCACGTCCAGGGACAAGTCCTGCTGCGTGACACTTAACGGGGGATCACATGATGATTTGGCTCTCCAGCACAGCTCCTCAGGCTCCCATGAGGGAGCTCACCCGGGATTTTGAAAACCAGCCAGTGGTTCCCAGAAAGGGGAGAGCTGGGAAGGGGCCTTTCTTCATTCATCAGCTCAGCAGAGTTATCCTGTTAACCTGCACACCAGAGGTATTTCCTCTTAGCTTTCTCTCTTCCTCTCTCCCCTTCCCTCACAGGGAATTATCCCAAGCAGCAGAAAAGCTGGCCTCCCCCTCCCTGCAGGAAGGGAAAAGCACATCCATCTTGGGAACAGCTCCACAGAGCTGGAGCAAGCTGGAGGCCAGTTGGCTGCATCAGCAAAGACTTAATGATAATGGTATGGCCTGTGCAAGGCGCCTGCTGACCGTACACGGCTCCACACAGCTGCAGCTTGTCAGACCCTGTGTGCCCCAGGGAGCTCCTCCCACCCCACTGGGGACCCCCGTCTCTGTCCAGAGCCCACCCCCAACCCCTGGGGGCTGTTATCAGACATTGTGTCCCAGGAGCATCTGACCAGACAGTAGGATTGGAGCCATGTCCAGCTTCAAAAGCACTTCAAATCCTTCCCTCTTCTGGGTCTGCAGTGCTAAACCACAGACAGCAGCATCCCCAGGACACTGAATAGCCATTTTCTTGGAAAAGTGTGGGTTAGTTTTGCAGGAAAAAGAAAAAAAATTCCCAAATCATTGGGACTAGCAGCATGCCAACATATCTTGAAATCCAAGGACACATGACTGTGAAGGACATTCCCTCTCCCTTCCTCTTCACAGGAGGCCAGGGAAACTGAGTCCTATTGCTCTGCCCCTCCCAGGAGCAGGGGACCTCCTCCATCTATCAGCCTCCCCCCTTGAGTGCCATGCAGATGGGCAAGGGGAGCCCCTCCATGGTGCCAATGTGCCCCAGGGAATGGGTGTTCTCCTTCCAAAGTCCCAGCCCACAGCACTGCAATAAACTTTTAGTCTAATTCCAGGGGCCAAACTGGGTGCAGAAAAAAAGAACATGCACTTGGGACAGAATTTTTGCTTTTACTCCTCCCATATATTGAGAAAAGAATAGTTTGCTCTGTTTTTCTGATATTAACTCTTTCATGTAACCTTTCCTTCCCATTCATCAAATCTACCTGGAAATGGAAAACTGCACTTCCACAGGAAACACAGAAATGAGCTGAACTGAATTCCCATGGGAAAAGCCAGGATTGAACCTGCCAGCATGCTCATAACCAAAGGGTGCTTTGGAAAGCAGGGAAGGACCAAGTGTCAGGTTTCCAGCTCTATCTTCTGCATCTGGGACTACTTTGTCCTCTCACATAGTGCTGGGAAACGCCACAATTAAGGGGCACCAAAATTTCCCCAGTTGTAACCACATGAAGCACACTTGTGTCCTGACAACTGCCTGCGTCATCTTTGTCTCACTCCTGGGGATGTGAGCGCCCAGTGGTGGAAACATTTAGAATTATGGATGTTCTCAGGGAGAGGTTTCCATGTGTCTGGTTACCAAGGGCTGCACCTCTCCAGAGTGGCTGTAGGACCCCCAAGGGGTACAACCCAGTTCCCCCATGGCTCAGCCCCCAGCCCACTGTCCTCCCCACCTCCGTGCTCAGACCTCCACCACAGGAGCAGTCAAGGTCTGAGGCCAGCGCTACACAAACCACAAACCCCACTGGAAAGAATGTGGCTTGTGGTGCTTCTGCACATAATTTAGTTTCCCACAACAGATCTCTACAGGAGGAGGCAGCAGAGAAACCCCTCTGAGCAGGAAAACATCACCTCTCCCAGCACAAGCGGGTGCTGCCTTGCAAGCATCCCACCACGGGCACAGAGTCAGCACCAGCAGAGGGTCTTCCACTCAATCACCCATCTCCAAAAACACCCAGTGGAAGAGACAACCCACCTTCCACATCCTTTGACATTCCTACTTGAAGTGGCCCCTTGGCACCCTTTCCTTCAACCCCACAAGAGGCGGCACAGCTGGGACATGGTGCTTCTCCAAACGGCTGACTCAGCACAAACTCCCCTGCCATGCTGTTTGCCAGCTGGGCTTTGCTCCCACCAGTCCGAGCTGGCCTTGGGGGGACCCTTCCCTGCCTTCCAGCTCCATTTGGGGATACACTCCTCCCTTCCCAAGCCACCTCAGAGGGTCACTGCTGGTCCAGCTGGGGGTTTCCAGCTACCATCCACCCAGCGTACATGGGGTGTGAGTGTCCCCCTGCCACCCCACCCCTTCCGTGCTGGCACAGCCAGGACACGGCACAGCTCCGCCCGCAAATCCACATCCCCACACCCAGGCTGGTGTGCGGTGGGTTAATTTTTTCTCCATTACCTCACGCTGGCCTCTGTTCTTATGGAAAAAAACAAACCCATCTGGTAATAATATTTCCCTAATAGCTGTCTGGGTCTGTGGGAAAGCTTGGCTCAGCTTCTTAGGAAAGATGAGAGGGTCGAACGAGAGGGGAGGTTGCGGATGCGGCGTGGGAGCTCGAGGAGAGGAGATAACGCTTTCGGGATCCTTTCACTGGGCCACCCCAGGGCTTGCAGGGATCCTCAGCTCACAGGGGGGCTGTGGGATACCAGGACGTCACACATTTGGGATACCAGGAAGGGCCTCCCCACACTGTCCGGGTGAAAGAGTCCCATTGTCTTCCCCTGTTCCACAGTAGAGGCTTGAAAGCAGGAGCAAAACTCCCTTCCTGGGCTTTCCTCCCCCCGTACATTTTACACTCAGAAAATACAAACAGCTCAAAGCATGGGGTTTTGGGAGCATCGTGGCTTGGGGATAAAACCAACCTAAACTGGAAAGATCAGCAGCACTTACAGTGTCCTTCTGTTCTTGGAGAATAGGGAGGACCCCGGGATGTGCCACCCCCAGCCCTGGGGGCACTGCTGTCGGGACAGGGGACCCCTCTCTCATGGAGCACATCCAGGAAAAAACGCGTGGAAAAACACACGCTAAGCTCTCCGGCAGCTGAAGCAGGGAAAATTTTCCGTTTCTCCGCAATAAACGGCGTCACTTGGGTGATTCCCAGGGAGCGGAGTGTGCTTGCCAGGCTGGGCACATCTTCCTTGGGGAAGGGAGGCACCAGGCGCTCGAGGAACAGCCGAGCAGCTGCCAGACACAGCCCTGCCACCAGCTGGGGGCACTGCAAGGGGTGATTCCCACCCAGCCCCGCACTCCCAGAACCCGGTCTGCATCACCAAACTACAAGGAGAGGAGCAATGCGGGTCAAAAACCTGCTTTTGCTCTGCCATGGGTTACAGCCCCCGTCTCGGCATTCGTGTGGGTGTAGGCAGCAAACCCCACAGCCCTAGGAAGCACAGAGAAACATCTCTTTGTTGGCTGCCCTCTGGATAATGCACCTCAACAGGCTTCATGGCACAGTGCAGCGCAGAGCCAGCCCCACCCTTTTCCATGCATTTCCACGGGCACGATCCACCCCAGCCCAGGAGTCTGCATGTGTCTGGCAAGGTCCCCGTCAACCCCTTCCCAGGCTGTTTCTGCTCCCGTTTTTTTTCGTATAAATGTTTATACTTGTGATGTTAGCTACGCCAGCAGCCCTCGCGGCTCTGGGGGTGGCTGTGCCTTTCCAGAGCAGTCCTGGGATGCAGCAAGGCATGCAGCTGAGCTCTCCACACCAGAGCAAGATCCAGCCTGCAGCCTGTTCCTAGAAGGATAAAACAAGCCAGCCACCCTTCCTGGCAAGGATGCCTTCCCAGCCCACTGCAAGCAGTGCCAAGCATCCTCCCCTGTTCTTTCGCAGACAATGAGGAGCAAATATAAAGCACTTAGCCCTGGAAAAGAGAGAACGGCTTTAAACTGAAACAAAGTAGGTTTAGATTGAATATTAGAAACTCCACCCTGTGAGGGTGGTGAGGTGCTGGCAAATGTTGCCTAGAGGAGCTGTAGCTGCCCCGTCCGTGGAAGTGTCCAAGGCCAGGTTGGACAAGGCTTGGGGCAACCTGGTTGAGTGGAAGGCGTGCCTGCCCATGGCAGCGGGGTGGAACAAGATGAGCTTTGGTGTCCCTCCCAGCCCAAACCATTCTGTGGTTCCGCGATTACTGTTCTCAAGCCTATCTCCCTGCTCCGTGCAGCAGCTCACAGCACGAGCTGCAGCCAGGGGAATCCCAGCAGCCTGTAAAGATAAGCATCTCCCTTTCGCTACTTTGTTATTTTGTAGAGGGACAGCCAAAGGTAAACAGCCTGGTTCTCATCTCCAAACACTCACGCTCTCAGCAGGAGGCCAGGGAGCTGCAGGGAGATGCCCTGCAGCAAAGGGCTGGATGCACCAGGCAGGCGTGTAGGGCACCTTTAAATGCCTTCAGCTGCTTCCTCTTGCATCTGGATGAGCAGCGGATAAGGCAGTGCACGCAGGTGTTTAACATCCCCCTGCATCCCACCTCTCCAGCCTGGGCAGGGATTCAAGCCCTGTGTGCTGGTGGGTGGGCAACAACCTTTGGGAGTGTTTGCACCCACGGCTCCACTGAGTTCTTCCCTGCCCCTGTCTCTGGGGATAACCTCCGAGCTCAGCAAAGGGCTGTGTGGCCAGGCAAGGTGGTTTGTGGATGGCCCACAGAGGCAGGAAAGGAGCCCTGAGCCCTGTTTCACAGTGACACCGTTTTTTTGGGAGGGTCTCCATGGTGCTGCTGCTCTGGGAACGAGACAGGAACAGGGACTTTAAGTGAAAGCATATAACCAATTCCTGGACAGGAGAAACCCAGAAAATCTGTATTTTAGCCAAAAATGGGTGCCAGGCCTGGAACTGCACATTGTAGGTGGGTTTGGCTTGTCAGGGAGCTGGGCTGGGTGCCTCAGTGACAGGGGTGTCAGGGATGGCACAAATGAGGAGAGGATGACTTCCACAGAGATTTGGGGCTGGTGATCCCTTCCTTGGGAGCAGGTTGAGCAAGGGGGAAAATAAGGATGAAACCCAGGGGGGCTGCCTGCCTGCCCACAGTCCCTCCATAGAGCCAAACAGGAGCAGAGATGATGTATGCTTGGAAAATACAACTTCAAATACAGAAAAAGGTTAAAATGGGAATTTTAGCCTTTGTTTCTCCATGGGGCAGAGATCCAAGCAGGCACTGCTGGCCTCTCCTGGGTGCCTGGATGTGGGTCAAGCCCGAGGCTGGACTGCCTGGAGATGGAGACCCTCACTGCATCAGGGCAACATGCACAGCCAGGGCAGTGCTCTGGCTTCTCTTCTCGAGTGAGAAGTGGAGCATCCCAGAGAAAAAGCATGCCCTGATGTGTCCAAAAATAGCACTGGGTGTGCTCCAAGGTCCAGGGCTGGCGTGTGGCGGCCTGGTGGGGCTGGTTTGAGAGCTGCCATTGTGTGGGGCTGGATGGGCAGCCCCTACCCATGTGAGATGCTGGCGTCCCCTGGCAGCTCCCATCCGGGGGCCCAGCAGTGACTCAGTGCTTGCTATAAACACGTCTCCCAGTGGATAATGAATCCCGGTCGTCGCTGCCTTTTGGGAAAGCTCTGGATTCTCTTTGCAGTGCTTCCCCCATCCCGCTCCCCCTCCCCTCCTGGCAGCCCTGCTCCCTTGTGGGATCATTTCCTGATGCCGAGTGGAGCCAGGGCTCTGAGGCCCATTTTCCAGACCATGGTTTGCTTCACAGGCTGCATGGGCTGAGCCTTCCTGTTAACCATTCTGAGGGGACCGAGGCTTTTTTGCTACTGGGGCACCCCCCAGCATCCCGCCACCCTCCCTGTGGATGCCCCACTGCCCAAACCACAGCTCCCCAGCCTCATCCCACTCACCAGGAAGGGCACCTCAAGCAACAAAAGCTTTATTGCCATGACACAAATAAGCCACGAAATACATTGCAAAGCGGCAGGGGTGTGAGGGGTGGGTGATAACGAAGCGCAGAGAGGGGCAATGGGAAGCGCTGGCTCGCAGAAGTGGATACTGCTGCACGCTGGCTGCAAGCTGCTGTCCTGCAAGCTGCTGCTCGAGCCCCCCAGCCCCACTGCTGCCCCATGCCCCAGCTGAGGCAGCAGGGTGTGGGCAGCCATGGGCAGGGGGATTCGGGCAGCTGGCCCGGAGGGTGCCACGGAGGAGCGGTGGGAGAAGCTCACGGGAAGCCAGCAGCGTCTTCAGAGGGGGCTCAAGCATCAGCCACTGGCACCACGTCGGCTGCGGCGCTCCGGTCAGGCGGTGAAGGTGTTCCTCCCGTGGGGATCAGGGTCTGCAGAGCTGGGGGGCAAGCAAGGGAGATGGTCAGGGCTCAGCCAAGGCTCCTACACAGGTGCCTTCCGGCCCCTTAGGCTACACGAACACGCGGCTACTACAGCACCCTGAGCAACTCTCCAGAGTGACACTGAAGTCACCCACACCCCAAAAGCCACGCTGGAGAAGCTATGCCCACACTGAGCTCTGCTATGCCACCACAAGCCTCCCTTTTCTTCCGTGGGAGGTTGTACCCAAACACATCCAATATGAGCTGGGCTGCCACATGAGCCCAGGTGGTTGCCTGGCGTTCTGCATGTTTGCCTCGTGGGCTGTCACTGAGTGCTGAAAGCAACTTTCTGGGAGCTTCAGAAGAGCCATCTGAACATACTGAGGCCGTTCCTGGGTTGAGCATCACCCCTGCCTGCCTCTCTGTGCTGTACAAATTCATGGCTGGTGGGATGGTGACTGAGAGATCTGGTGCTGCTGGCCCCCATCAGCCCCATCAGCAAGATGTGGGGGTGATGAGCAAGGGCATTGCAGGGCTGGGGGTGATGGGCAGCTGAGGGAGGAGCACTGGGGAAGAGCACACACCCCTGCACAACCTCATCCTGGTGCTGCATGGCACCATCCTGTGCCTCTGGAAATCACTGTGTTTCAGCCCAGAATATGCAGACGGGAGATCTACTCACAGAAAGAAAATAAATTTTAGTTATGCCACTGAACATTTGTTTTAAACATAGTGGTTTCTCTGGGGTGTTGGGTTTGCATCTCTAACTGGATTTTTATGTAGCTCTCCTGTAAGAGCTTTGGAAGCGTGGCTGCATGCTTAGTAGCACACAGCAGCATCCCTTGGGAAAACCGTATCGCCAGCTGCAGCAAAGGCCTCAGGCTACATCATTGCTACATCAATGTCTTTCCACCAAAAAAACCCCAAAACCACACCACTAATTGATTGCTTTTGGGTGAGCACATCATGTCTTGCTCCCATTTGCACTGGGAGATCCTGTTGAATATCCACTGTGGTTAGATTCCAAGCTATGCATGCAACCCTGAATTCCAGAATGATGCTGCTCCATCCCTCCATCCTGCTCTCCCCAAGCTCTTTGTGCTTGGCCATGCTGCCAGCTGGCTGCAGTGGCCCATCACCACCATGCCTGCACCTCTACAGCACATCTCACTCCCCTGCTGTGTCCACGCTTTCATGGAGCATCCTGTGCCACCAGGTCTCATCTGGTGCATCAAAACCCAGAGAAACTCCAGAGCCAAGCATCGCTCATCCCCTCTTTGATCCAGATGCAAATACTGTTAGGCACAGGCTTTCTCCAGGAATAAATAGTGACAGTGCCTGCAGGGAACCCAGACACAGTGCTCTAAGAGTCCTTCAAATACTCAAGTCCTCATGCACATCACAGCCTTCTCTTTGGGGATCAAAGCAGTTCCTTCTAGAAATAGCACGTGTGTTTTGAATCAGCCACAGGCTGTGGTTCAGCGAGGGGCTCAGACATGAAGCCTCTTCCCACTGCTCCATCTTGTTCTCCATCTTCTCCTGGTTTTGTTCCCCACGTGCGGAGCGGGCACAAACATCATTTCTGGGAAGAGACATCCCTGTGGTTAAATTGCCTAAACATTAGTGTGGGAATCCAGACCCAGTCTGGCTTTGCACTTGGCTAGATTTAGTCTGTGGGATGCTTTCTGAGTGATCTGGAGTCTCATCTTCCTCTTTGCAGGACAACTGTGCTGAGGCAGAGTGGGAGGGGGGCTGCACATCTGGAGTGGAAGGAGTTGCACATCTGGTACATTCAGTACTTCCTAAAAGTCACTGCCACGTTACCCTTTGGACAGGGGCCTGTGGCTCGCTGCACAGCACAGCAGATTAAGATCCACAGCTGCATTCTTTTTGAAGAGAAAGCAAAAATATCCCCCTCAGCAGATTCCCAGCTCCCTGTGATATCCAACATGGGAGCAGGGGAATTGCACTGAGACCTTGACCTTTCTGCAAGTCGTTCCACCAGCTGCAGCCGCTCCTGCTGCCAGCCAAAGGCACAGAGCATCCTGCCTGCGAGTGCCGGCCTCCCCGGGGGCCACAAGGGAGGGAAACCCTCGGGACCTCTCCAGCAAAACCCTGTCCCTCTGCCAGACCGAATCAGCTCGGGCCAGCATAAGGTGGTGGCTTGTGCCACCAACCTTGTCCCTTGGCACCGCCGGTATAACCAGAGATGCTTGCCATGTGTCCTTGCCCATATGGGCTGGGGTGGCTCCAGGAGGGTCCCAGCACTGATGGGACCCTTCCTGCAGTGGGACACAGTGCCAGTGCCAGCCACCTCCTCGGTGGATGTCACTGCTCGTCACCAGTGCTGGGCAGGGGAGGGAAACACACACACAACCCCCCACTCCCCTTTGCAGCAGTGTGGGATGTCTTCTGCACGCAGATAGAGCAGAGGCAGAAAGCCCCCGGACATCCCAGTGCTTCCCACATCCCGGCTGGAGCAGGAGGCACGCAAAAGCTGGTCGATGGGGACACCTAGTGACCAGTCGGGGGGGGCCCAGGGCTGGGGACCGGAATACCTCCCCGGGGCTGGGGGCTGCAGCCAGGCAGGGCTAGGGAAGATGCCTTCCATCCCTGTGGCCAAGGAAAAAATGGAATTAAGCATTCATCCCTGCCACAGCACGCAACGATCCCCCAGGAACCCTACCTCTGCCGGCACCGGAGGGGGGAAATTACCCTTGCTAATGGCCCATAAGCTTGGCATTAGCATAATTAAAAGTGACTAGCATGGATACATAACAAACCCCTGAATAACAGCTCAAAGAGAGTATGAAATTTGAAGAGTATCCCTGGTGAAAGTCACTTTCCCTTAGGGGAAACAGTCTATTTTTTTTCAACCTGATTATGTACTAGATTTGCAAATACAGTCTAGGAAAAAAACAGCACATAACAATACTGCAAACAATTTTGGGAGCATGACAAGGATACACGGGGGGATTGGAGACCTTCAGCTGAGGGCAAGGGGCTGAGCACAGACCTCAGCTGGCCCTTGTCTGATGGAGACCCCCATGCTCCAGGGGCACATGGAAGCATTGGACCAATACTTTCCAAAGTCAGAATTTCCTGCAAAATAACTAATTCACAAATAGTTTCACTGCGTTGGTTGCTTCCAGAAACGTGGAATAATTCTGGCTGGATAAAATGCATTGTTTTGGGAAAGAAAAGCAATGTATTAAAGCTATTCTGTTAATTAATCGGGACATTCACCATTAGGAATTTTTCCTTGTGGATGCATCACCGGAGCATTTTTAGTTCATCCAAAATGGAAACCCAAGACCTATCACAAATCAAAGCAAAACATTGAGGTTCCTTCCAAAGAAAGCAGCAAATCTCCTTTTGAGCCATCCTGAAGAAATCAAAGCTGAGTTTGATACATTTCTTGTGATTTTGTTGTTATCCTTACTGTCATCAGTATGCTCCCAGGAGATGCTGCAGTGGTTTCAACACCTCTTTTTCCAAACCATGCTCAAGCCCAGATGATGATGAATAACCTGACTAAAGAGAAGTTGCAAAGTCAAAGGGAATGCCAGAAGGAGGAATGCTTTGGGGTTGTCCTGTGCAGGGCCAGGATGATCCTTGTGGATCCCTTCCAACTCAGGATATTCAATGATTCTGTGACTGTACAGCACTTCTGTAAGGTGACTAAGGTGACTGCTACTGCTTGGACTACCCCTTGTCCCTCTGTGGCCTTATCCACCATTCCCTGGAGCACTCCCCTGGGCACAGGTCCTTGCTGCAGCACAAGCCTTGACTCGATGTCTTGCCTGATGCTCGACCAATGCTTATATCCAACCTCCTCTCCTTCACCATCAATTCCTGTGGTGGGTTTTCCTCTGTCTTGCCAGGTAATGGATGGATAGCAACAGGCTGGGATGGGGATGGCACCTGGAGGGGGATGTTATCCATAGGTTTGCTGGCAGGGGGATGGGTATTGCTGCTGTCTGCTCCCCCTCTCCAGTAGCCTCTGAGCTTGGCTGCATCTGGCAGACCCAATCTGGCATTTGCTATTTTGGGCAGTGCTGTCTCAGTGGAGGTGGGGAATAGCACAGAGAGCACAGCACACACAGAGCAAAGGAATTCAGGGCAGATGTGATCTGCAGAAACCACCAGCTCCTGTGCAAAGCCATTTCCATGTTCATTGCCATCAGGATGCTGTTATGCTCCCCTGCCTTCCCCAGATGTACAAACCCCTCAACCATGTTGAACTGTGATGGATTTCTCGGTCTTGGTCAATGTGGTGTTGCTGCTGCTGTGCCTCCATCACCTGGAAGATGTCCTTGTGCTCTGGCTTGTCCTACAGCCCCACAGAGAAGCTGACAGAATGAGTGGCAGAATGTGCTGGCTCTCTCCATGCACCGTCCCCATCCTAGTGGGCATCACACCAGGCCATTGGCTGCCATGGAGAGTGGTGGCAGTGGGATGTGGAGCTTCTGCTGTGGCTCACCCTCCAGGCCACTGGGGTGGCTCTGGCACACTGCTGGGTGGTTGTTTTCATGCAGGGTCTCACACATGGATATTTCCTTCTTTCAACAGGAAAAATACTTGGTCTAAAAGCAGAGTGAGGAACAGGAGAAGATGAGGAGTGCCGTCTGCCCACAACTGACCTACCATCTTGGCAGGTGGTTCTGTGCTTGTGCTGGCCAGTCAGAAACCTAGGGGAGGCACCATTTGGTGCCTGACTCCCTCCATCATCAGCATGAGCAAAAATACAAGGGGCAGATGATGCCAGAGGAGGCTACCAGCTTCACCTGAGCCCACTGCCCAAAGCACCTGCACTTCTCCAGATGGGGAATCAGGGGATGGTCTTGAGCATGTAGGGCTGCTGGACCACCCAAAAAAGCACAGTTGAACCCAAAGTGCCAGGGAACACAGAGCAAGGGGTTGGAGATGGGCAGCAAAACTGCTTATGGAGGATCTGGGAGCACCTTTAACCACAGAGGCCTGGAATGCTCTGGAGAGCTGAGCGTGCACAGGTTTCAGGACACCTGGGCTGAGCAAACCATGGATGCTCAGCAGCAGGGGCTGGCAGCCACCTTTACCTTCCTGGGCTCCTGGGCTGTTCTCTCATCCCTGCCAGCTCCCTGCTGGAGCCCACAACCCCCTGCCCATCCTTCGCTCCACTGATGTGGTGGTGTCACCCGTGGTCCCTGATGCAGCCCTGTGTGAGTGCTGAGCAGTCAGTGCTGAAGACAGGAGGAGAAGTGGTCCAGCATCCTGGCAGGAGAAAGGTGGGAAGCTGCCAGCGGTGCCTGCCAGCACTGAGGATGGAAGAAAGGGAAAGGCCATGAAGTCTTGGGGCTCACCTGGAAAAACAATATATTTCCCATGTGGCACACTGCAAAAATGTACCGTGCGGCTGCTTCAGCTGTCTGGGGACATGGTGTATCATGCTCCCCTCATTCACAGTCTGAGAAAAGGGACAGTCAGGAATTAACAGGTGGAAAGTATATTTGTTTCCCTGTTTGAAAGGTAGGAGAGAGAAGAAAAGCCTGGAAGCAGAAGGCAGGGATGGGCATAGAGGGTCTTGGGAAAGGGTGTGGGGCGCAGACATGGCAGATCCGTCCAGACAAGGGGGGCAGTGAGAGATGTTGATTGTCATACTGTAACTTACAAATTAATCTTAGGGAAAACCAAAAGATTATGCAAGCCAAATACTCTCCCTCTGGAAAAAAAACAGAAAGCATGGAATCACTCAGAAAGTGCATCACTCATGGGGAACTTTTCTAAATAAAATAAAATGAAAAATTATGATGGTGATGGTAATAATAATAATAGTAATGAAGAACTATTGTATACAACCCCCACCTTCGCTCCAAGCAGCTAAAAAGGTGTGGGAGGATGCAGAGGGAAGGATGGAGCTGGAGTTGGTGGGGTGACCCAGGAGAAGAACAGTCGGAGCCCATTGGTACCAGAGCTGCACAGACATTTATTGAACACAAACAGCGACAAACACAGCCAGCTCACAGAGCTTCCTGAGCTATCGTCCAAAGGTTTTGCTCAAGGGGAATTGCCAAAAGAGTGCTTTCAAAGGTCCCTGGGGGTATGAATCCCATATAGCTGAGTTGTTCCCACTTCCAGTTGCTTGTTAGTTAAAAAGAAGGAGCATTTGTATTTGTGTGTGTGTGTGATTCCCTTAATTTAGTAAGAAAAAGGGCTTGTCTGGACCATGCCATGTTCAAAGAGAGAAGCCTGCGGGTGAACCTGTGCATGCACGTTGGCTTGGCTCCCGCGTTCCGCTTCCCAAGTAACACAGGGTGAAAACTGCGCCCTTACCCCCCAAGGGCAGGGATGTGAGGTGGCAGAGGTGAGCCAGGACAAGCAAGAGGGAGCACCAAAGGAAGGAGGGTGAGAAAAGTAAGTCATCTGAAGCACGCACAGCTCTGGGTGGCATCACATATGTCCATAGGCTACAGAAAGTACCGCCAATGTCAACTCAAACGTGTAAGTAGCTACGCTAGACTGACACTAGAGACCCCGTCATCTCCTGAAGTCTCACCAGTGAGAAAGAAACCAACACCCCCCTCCCCCCTCCCCCATTCCCAAAAAGCAGATGAAGTATTAACACCGTACGCTGAAAACAAGGACCATAACCAAAGAATTTGGGAGCAGCCTCGGGAGCACAGCAAGGAGCTTGTAAAGAATTGTTCCAGTGTGTGCATATGCGTGTGTGTGTTTATATATATATATNACAGGGGCAGAGAGAGGGGTGGGGGGGAGACAAAAAACAAGCGCTTAATCACCGGAGCAGAAAAGAAAACGAAGACCCTGCAGGGCAGTGCTCCTCCTCTTGCCTACACCCCACTTAGATGGGGTGGGCAGAGCGTCTCTGGGTGGCTTGGGGGTCCCCCGTGGAGGGCATGGGGGATATAGAGCATAGAGCCAGCATAATGGCTGGCTGCCTTCCCCATTCCTCACTGCTGCCAGGTAGTGCCCATTACCATCACCGTGTTGTGGCAGAGGTGTCACTCACCAGAGGTGCTGGTGGGAGACATCCCAGCACACGGCTTCCCTTCTAGAAGCATCCCTCCCACGGGGGACAGGCAGCTGTGCCAGCTCCCCCAGCTGCTTCATTTTGTTCTGGTTTGGAAACTATGGGAGAGGCTGAGGCCCATCCTGCCCCCCTGCCAGGTCAGCTCTGCACAGGCGGCAGCTCAGCCAGCCCTTCCCAGGAACGAAGAGCCGCTTGTTTTTCTTTTCTTTCTCTCTCTTGTCTCAGGAGGTGGGAGGGGATTGGCAAGGAGCTGCGGGAAAGCCACTCAGCCATGCCCACGGGGGGCTGGCCCCATCCCTCACCTAAGCAGGTGGGGAGGTGCCACAGGCATGGGCAGCGGGACAGCGGGGCAGGGTGGGATGATGGAAGTCTACTGTGGGTCGGGGCTGAGGTGGGGTGGGTGCAAGGAGAAAGTACATACAGACCTCACCGGTGCTCCCATCCCACACCCCAACAATGTCAGAGTCGCCGCCAACAGCCCCCTGTCCTCGGGACCCTGCCAGCAGCCTCCTGCAGCTGCACACATCCGACGGGTTGGCACGGCATCAATCCTGCCCGCGGCGGAGGGCACGGACAGGTGGACGGGCTTGCTTGTGTGGCTGTGCCAGGCGGGTGCAAAGCCAGCGAAAGGTCCTGCATCCCCTTAAACTTGCTATCCGTGAGTCCATAGACACAGGCAAACAGATCTGTGTGAGTGCCCCAGACGAAGTTCACTGCCAGCACAGAGCTGGTCCCCAACTCATCTGTGCAGCTACACCTCCCCTTTGGGAGTCCCTTGCTGGACCCCCGGTCCCCCACAGCATGGGCTGCATCACCCCCCAGCCTGTGGCAGTGTTGGGAACCCTTGGCCCCTGTGAAGTCCTGCTGCATCAAGCTTTTCATGATGAAAAGGTAGCAATCAGGCCGTTCCCATGTCTTGCGTTTATTGGACTGATTACTTTCACTGAATGGAAGAAAGCCTTTGGGAGGTCTGGAAGCACGTGGAAGAGGCAGCCAGCGATGCTGGGATCCCAGCAAGCAGGTCCCAAGTGATGCCTCCCTGCCACCAGCTCAGCTCCATCCCTGTCCCCGTCCCCTGCCTCATCCACAGAGAAAGACGGCGGCGATTTTGCCCTACCCGTGAGCAAAATCCTTGAGCGAGGGTGGCGAGTGGGCAGGCGACCGGCGCAACCCGCGGCTGCTCCGCCAGCAGTGAAGCAGCTCCCGGTCCCCAGCCAAAGCGCCAGCTGGGGGGAGATGTCCCGCTGGTGACGTCTGGTCCCCGCTCAGAGGTCTCAGCAAGACACCATCCATCCCAGCCGGCCTCAGGAAGCCCCTCCTGGCCCACGGTGCCGGGAGCGAGGGCTGCTCCCACCACGCCAGCAGGACGGGATCGGCCGTGGCAGGAGGCGGCGGAGGTCTGCGGGGGGTCTCACCTGGCGTTGATGAGGTACTGCGCAAGGCTGATGTTTGCAGGGGTTCCTGTGATGGTAATTTGGCGCTCTGATGACCCTTCCGTGGCGTTGGCGATTTTGATCTGCGCTCCCGACATCTGCCGAATTTCATTGATTTTGGTCCCTTGGCGTCCGATTATGCAGCCTATTAGCTAGGAAAGAAAGCACGGAGGGAACGTCTGAGAAGCGGCAGCTCTGGCCGGCGCCGGCGGGACGCGAGCACAACCGCACGGCCCTGGGACGCGCGTGACCTTAGTGCTCATGAACACAGGAGAGGGGCAGCCCAGGGGTGAATCCCACCTGCACTCGAGCATGGGCCTCCAAGGACTCATCCAGCAGCCTGCCCTGCTCTGCTCCTTAGCGGGAAAAACCTCCATTGTCCACACATCACGCCCAGCATCTCAGAGGGCTCCAAGGAGGGCTCATTTCAGTGATAGTAAGTTTTGTGGTCTAACAAATGGGCAATTTTTTGCAAGTTACTTATCCTTCTGCCAGTCACAGCAAACCCAAAGGTGGCTTGGATGTGTTACTAGAAGGAAACAAGCCCATCACCTTCACTGGGAGCAGCCCAACCCCAGAGTCCCCTCATCAGCTGGTGTAGTCACCCCACCCCACATTCCTTCTATCCCACTGGGATGCCCTCAGTGCCTCTGCTATCCCCTCTAGCTCTTTTGGTGCAATCCAGTGGCTCAGCAGTGTGCACAGGAGAGCACCATGTGGCTGTGGCACCCACAGAAGAGGTGACTCCTACTTAAAAACACATCTTTCACACTCTTGTGAAAAAATCAGAGCCAGCTGGAGGATTGAATTTCCTCAAATTTCCATCCCTTGAATTTCCTCAGTGATCCTCAATGGCTTGAATTTCCTCAGTGGTCTTTGTCTTTGCTCATTAGTGCATCAGCTGATGGTTCCTTCAAGCTTGATCTCCGAAGCTTGGTGACACATACCAAGATATGCAGTTTGGCCAACACAGGCATGAGGTGTTTCTGCATCCCCTTTTGGACATCTAAGCTCTTTTCCAAGGTTGCACCTGGGCATTTTATATGTGGGATGTTCATTTTGGCAGCTGCTGAATTTCTGCCATGGTAGAAGTGGAGACAAGTACTCCTCCAAATGTTCACTGATCCTTTGGTCAGACCGTGGGGCTCCCATGGTGGTTTGTCCCATATGGACTTGAATATACGAGGGAAGGGTATCAACTGTCTCAGAGGCTGTGGTGGGGTGTTCAGCCCAACAGCCACCCATCCTGGTCTTCAGAGCACAGAAATAACTCAGAGATGCTTCAGCAAATGAAAATCCGACAGGGAAACCTGAGGAACCAAACTATTTAGGCCCATGTCCAGCAACACCCAAGCTGAACAGCATTAAAGTTTCTCCTGACAGGCAGAGAAGGGGCAAGATTTTACCATCAGACTTCCTTCAACTGCAGCACAACTCCAAGCTATACCACTAAAACACGCCTGGAGACTCTTAAAGAAAACCAAACCTATCCTCTGCTTCCCAAGATGGTGGCAGTGAGTGTTTAAAAGCCTTCGAAACAACAGGAGGAAGAGCTAAGGAGGAATTTTTCAAGATGCAGGTGATGACATTTAATGCTGCCCAGGTCTGGTGAGAACCAGGTCTCTGGTGAGTGAATGCTCCATGTACTCCTAGGTTCAGGGAGGTCCCCTGGCATCCTTTCCTCCCCTTTTGCAAGGGGTCTCTTGATATTTCTGAGGATTACTACGGTCCTCCATGCTCCACAGGCATGGCTGTTGGAACCTCAGGAGCACTTGCAGCTCTCCCTGCAGCCTTGTGGAGAGGGGTCCTTGGTGGATGGACAGATGCAGATTGGGGATCAGTCTCCCAGAGGCTCCTCTGCAGATCCCTTCCATGGCAGCTGGCCCTGGGGTGAAGCATCTCCAAGGGTCTCAGCCAGCAGATGCTCAGAAGCTGTTGCACTGCCATGTCTCTCAGGTGGAAGGAGGTTTTGGCAGAGGTGCCTGGCAGCTGCAGCTGGGTTCTCTGCCTTTCCCTCATGCTGCCAGGTGTTGGTGAACAGCAGGAAGAGGTAGCAACACCTGCCAGACCCCATCCAGAAACTCCTTATGAGGATGGGCTGAACGTGCTTGCTCGTGATGGAGACGGGGCCAGAGGCTGGATGTTATCCCCTTGCAGATTGGTTCTTAATCCATAGAAACTGGTGGGCCAGTCCAGAAGCAAGTGAGACACATGGATCCAGGTGCTGGCTGTGTTGTGCTCTCCATCCCACCTCCTCCCACCACCTGAGCATCCCCAAGCACTCTGTCCAGCATGACTCCAGCCTCGTCCCAGCCAGTATTCCAGTCCAGCACCCACATTACCACAACACCTCCAACTGTAAGACTCCAAAGCTGCCTGTCACCAGTACTAAGATGAGACACACCATCCTTCACACACTTGTGTGGCACTTTGTGGCACGAGAAATGTTATTTACTTACCGCCTCTTCACCACCGCCCCCAGCCCACTCACTACCCTTGAGCTGAAACATCGTCTCAGACCCGCCAGTGTCTGATTAAGCAATTAAAAGTTTAATCAGGGCTGGCATGGGAGCTCTCTCCCTTTCCCAGTGCTGTCAACTGGGCATGTTTCATGAGCACTGAGTTCACTTGGAAAGGGAAACAGAGCATTAAGGATTGTACCTAGGGAAGCTACTGATGGATAAAGTCCAAAGGATGCTTTATGCTGCAGGTTGATCCCCAATGGACTGCACATGGTGAAGGAGCATCTCTAAATATATTTAACAAAGCCATATGGCTGCAGCTTATACATATATATATATTTACACACACACAGAGATATATGTATATGTGTATACACACATGCACAAACAGACATGCCAAAGAAGCACTTGGATTTACTTACATCATTGGGAATGGTGAGTTCATGAGTACTGGCCGGGGGACTGGCATCCAAACCTGGGCATATGCAAGGAGACATGGTTATAGCTTGCAGAGGCAACACGATGGAGCTCCACTGCTTTCCCGACACAGTCAACACTGCAAAGGCTGCGTCCTGCTCCAGGGTGGGAGGGGAAGGGGATAACACACTCTGGGACAAAGGAGGGGGAAGACGGTTGCTACCTGACTCTGCTGGAGCTGGGTGTCACCTTCTCTGCATGCCCTGAGCTGCCCCATGACTGCCTCACTTCCCACCCTTCATCCTCCCACTGGGAATGGCTTCAGAGGAGAGTGCAAGGTTCCAGCATCACCAAAGAGAGGTGGGAAAACACCTTCCCACACAGCAGCAGAGAGCATGCTGGCTAGGACACCCACCGGCCCAGCAGGAATGCTGTCCATGCACCCTCCAGCCCTACCTGGATGCAGCAGCATTGAGCTGCTTGGGTATGACAGCAGCTTGGTGCCCCAAAACCGGTTTCCCCAGGGGATCCGGTGGCACTGGCAGAAGTCCTTTGCAAGTTAAAGCCTAAACCAGACTGCTAAGACATGCAACCTAGCTGGACCTAGGACCAGCTGTCCCTCTTATTCCTAAGAGAAAGCAAGATAAACAGCACAGAATTTCAGATCCTGCTTCCCTACAAAATCACATGTGGAAGAGCAAAGGCACTGGTGTGCTTCCTCCGAGCCTCTCCTGCATCAAGGAGATCTCTCTCCTCCATGGTGGGAATGGCTGGAGCCAGCAGGATACCCTGTGTGTGCAGCTCCAGAGGTAAGAGGACACCATGCCATAGTGCTCCTAGGCCAGGTCAAAGCCTGCCTCTCTCATGATTTTCCATATTAAATCATTTCAGTGCCAAAGCAGGGATGCCCTATGCCAAATCTGCAAGAAAGAAGCTGTCTGATGGCTGACAGGAATTCATAGTAACTGAAAAAAAAAACCCCTTATCCTTATGATATACACCACTGATGAAAGCTTTTAAGAGCACAAGAGATTGCCAAGTCTGTATCTGTGGAAAGGGGAGTAAGTAGGTGCAGAATAAAAAGAATAAGGAGGTGGGGAGTTCAGGGCTGCTGCAACAGACAGCAGCAGCACCGAATTCCTCACTTATTTCCATCAAGGAGCACTGAGGAAGAGAAGCTTCAGGTATCTTTGATGTTTGTGCATGATGTTAGGCCATCAGGAACTGAGGGTGGTGAGGCTGTGGCACAGGTTGTGTAGAGAAGCTGTGGCTGCCCAATCCTTGGATGTGTTAAAGGTCAGGCTGGATGGGACTTGGAGCAACCTGGTCTAGTGGGGGTTGGCAGGGCTTTAAGATAGGCTTTAAGTTTCCTTCCAACTGAAATGATTCCATTATTCTATGACTGTGTGATTCCTGTGCTTTCCTAAATGCAGCTTCCCCAGACACACCCCTCTTCCAGGAGGTCTCCTTACATTTTTCACTTGGAAGCACAGAGAGGAGAGGAAATGCCAGGATGGGGGATGCAAATCCTTCACTGAGCAGTCCTCTGCTGTCCTTCACCCCTGCCAGGGGTACTAACACAAAACCCTGCACAAAATCGATCTGCCAAGGTATTACACCACAGGCAATGCTCAACACTGACTTTACAGCACACATTTCCCAGCCTTGGACTGCCTTGCACGCTCACCTTCCTCACAGTCCAGGGCAAGATGGCCTGCACCTAACAAGACATGTCCCTCAGATGAGGGTGTTCTGGTCACAGCCTGTTACAAGGCAGCAGCCTGGGTATGGCAGAAAATATCTTTTGAAGGGAGCAAAGCACTGGGGATGGGCTCCAAGCAGCACTGAGGCAGCCAGGAGTCTTTGGGAATACAAGCTAAGCTCCTCAGATGCAGAGATAGCATCTCCCATCCCATGCTCAGATGCTGTGGATGCTGCTGAAGGCCCTTGGGACACAAGGTGCCGTGGTACTGCACCATCCCTGCATCACACAGCTATTGAGGAATGGCCACATCTTTCCCCATGACCCG
Source organism: Scytalopus superciliaris (assembly GCA_013400415.1). Taxonomy (NCBI): domain Eukaryota; kingdom Metazoa; phylum Chordata; class Aves; order Passeriformes; family Rhinocryptidae; genus Scytalopus; species Scytalopus superciliaris. The sequence continues at coordinate 96,450 of VXBX01001080.1, forward strand.
GAGACTGGTTTATTTTAGCACTCCAGATCCTCCCTCTCTGATATGCCCAACAGTTCTTGAGGCTGTAATGAAGGTGTCAAGGGCAGGATTAGTGCCTTGAGTGACTGCAAAGGGCAGAGAGGACATGCAGAAAACATGGCTGTGCAGGTCAGTGTCATGAAATCTCTATTTCTATAGTCTTGTGCGGTCTACCTACTTGGGCTACATGTGCTTTCATAGTTGGGTGATGGCCCCAGACTTTTGAGGCGTGTGTGGGATGGCTGTGTGCCCCAGGTATGCTCAGGGAGGTCTGGTCCATATCGCCCATGAGCCTCCAGTTCTCAAGATAACTCCTCTAAGCGATGGTAGGTGACAAAAGACAAATCCATTCTGCACATACAGATAAATGTGGGACATCTGCCATCAAATTTCCTCCAAGGCTGTAGCCATGCCTTGGCTCTTCAGGGTCCTGTCGCACTAGAATTGCAACTCATGCTGAATGGCTTGGAGGTGGCTAAAGCTGCATGTCATTGATGTTCCCACCGGAATGTTTCTGCTGTTTCTGAGCAAAGTTTAGGCAAAATGAAATGAAGGAATAAGGGTGATGACTCTGATATCTTCCTGTTACACAGATGGCATTGAGAGAGAACTCATCATGGTTGAGGGGCAGTGGAGGGGCAGCACCGACCTCTGCTCTCTGATGACCAGTGACAGGACCTGAGGGAACGACTGGAGCTGTGTCAGAGGAGGTTTAGGCTGGACATTGGGAAAAAGTTCTTCCCCCAGAGGCTGGCTGGGCACCGGAACAGGCTCCCCAGGGCAGTGGTCATGGCCCCAAACCTGAAAGAGCTCAAGAAGTGTTTGGACAACACTTTCAGGCACATGGTGGGATTCTTGGGGCTGTCCTGTGCAGGGCCAGGCGTTGGACTCGATGATCCTTGTGGGTCCCTTCCAACTCAGAATATTCTGTGATTCTATGGCAGTTATACACAAATATCAAAAAACCAGGCAATAAAATCCAGGCACTTTTCCTTTTTGACATGCTGTACAAAGGTGAATGGTGCTGCCCGGCCTCTCCCTGCCCACCAAGAAAACCTGCCCTCTTCTCCACAAACACCATGATTTCTCTCAGAACACAACAATTGCATGATCCTATTTACAGAATATATATATTTCAACCGAAGCCTGCTTATTTCCCTCTAACTTTGTGTTTTACCTGATGACTGGCCCATCAGATTTTGAGCTTCTTCGGAGGAATGTAAGGGCAGCTTTTCTCCTGAAGAGCAAAGAAGAAACAGGTTTAATGCTTTTGCCTTCAAGGAGATAAGCAATGTCACTTCATCTAGGAAGCTCAAAATATGATGAACATACTGTCAGAAAAGGCATTTCCAACCGGTACTTTAAGTATCTCCATCCCCTGCGCTCTATCTGCTTCCCAGGTCACCGTGAACATGCCAGCCTTGAGGACAAGGCTCTGAGCCACGCCAGGGCCAGCTGTGCTCCCATCAGTGTGGCTCCCTACGGCCACAGCTCCTTACTGTTGTAGGGGTGCCATCCTGCCTGGCTCAGCACCGCTCCCTGCACACTCCAAGGCAGCATCCCCGGCCGGCACCGAGCCGTTCCCCCCCGGGAAAGCTGGGACGTCCCACCAGGGTCCGGATCAGCACGTGGCAGGGGATGCTGCCTCCTCCATGAAGGGAAGGATGGTGCTCATCTCTTCTGCTGGGAAAGCCAGCAGAGCTGGGAGCGAGTCCAGGCATTCACGACAAAGGGCTGAGAGCTCGCCCTTGAGGATCGTAAGCCCCGAAATATCCATCTCTAGTTAGCCTTTCCCCATGGACATTGCAACTTTTGATTTGCCCTGCTCATTTCCATTAAACAGCATGAGTTCAGAAAAGAGAGAGAAACTCTACAGGTAAGAGAAGGATATCTTGAAAGGGCATGTGGGTACGTACCAGGGAAAGCGGGGGTGGTCTGTCCAAGGGGAGTAAAGGGGGTTTGCTGCATAGCCAACTGGTGGAGCTTGGTCAACTGCTGAGGGGTAGGAGGGACATTAGAGCTAAGAAGGTTATTGTCATAGAGTACAACAAGTCACACCGAAAAGCAAGATCAAAATTATAACGGAAGGGGAGGGGAAAAAAAGGAAAACAAACCAAAAAATAATGAAAAAAAAACCAAAAAAAACAAACCAGGAAGCCATGGTGAGACATGGCAAAAACATTAGCAGAAGGACTTGGCCTGGATATAGTGCAATAAAGCCCAAATCTTTGGCAGAAGTGCTTGGTCAGGGTCTGAAGTACAGTACCAGAAAGAAGCCCGTTCTTAGTTACAGCTTCTCCAGCTCAGGGCAGGAGGCTGGTGGGCATCACAACCAGCACCCAGAGACCCTCTTCGTGCCACCAGAGCTGCATTGTCACCGCTTGTCCCTGCAGCACACATTCTTGTGCTGTGCCTCTGACAAGAAGTGCCTCTGGGGAGATGGATAAATTGTGTTTCTAAACATCAGCTCACTAGGAATATGTGGAATTACGGGCTTCAGCCATGACCAGTAGGTATTTCAGATCCTTGTATCCCTTGTTGTGCTGGGTATGTTTTGGTGCCCGGTCAGGAAGAGGTTGCATAGAGAGGTGTTTGTTTGGAATACATTTTGTGCTCCATTTCACTGCTCCAAATAAAAACAAACAAACAAACCAAACAACAAACAAAAAACGAACAAAAAGAAGAAGAAAAGAAAAGAAAACAAATCAAACTGGGCTGTAGTCTGGCAGGGAGCAGGAGGGAGGCTCTTTATCACCTCCCACTTTTCATAGGTGCTCAGGAGATTGCCAGAATCTCATCATCCCCCAAACTCAAACCGCTTGTTGTGCCCATTATCCCTGGCAATGGAGAGGCAAGAGTTACATTTTCAAGGTTTTGGGGGTCAGCAAAGCTCAAACACCTCCTTGCTCCTGCAGCATGGCTGGGGAGGGAGCACGGGGAGGTCTGGCTGGAAGCAGTGAAGGGGAAATGCTGGAAAGAGCTGACCCAGGAAGCTGCACACACTGGGGGGAGGCTGGAGGGAGGCAGCGGGAAGGGGGGAAACACCTGCAAATTCTCAGAGAGGTACCCATGGGATCTCTGTTCCCCCTGCAGAGGCATGAAGACTTCCAACCTCTGCCAGCTCGGGTGAGAGGTCTCACCACTCCATGAAAAGAGGTGCCTACATGTCCCTTACCGTGCTTATTTTGGATTTATTTGGTTTATTTTAGGCAAAGATGTCATACGGTGGGTTCCTGCCAAAACACAGTTGCCTCCAGGTAGGACTGAGCACACCACAGCTCCTGCAGGGAGCAGGGACATCAGCATCCACCACTTTTTAACTTCAGAACTCTCCTGTTTTCTACAGGTGCACCCTGCTTCTGGAATTCCTCATGACACCTGGTCCCTGGACATTGGCAGGACTCCAAACAAAGCCTCATTGCCCCTTCAGCTTCAACCATGCCCTTGGGCAGGGGTCCTGCTTTGCCCAATGGGGGAAACACCCAAATCCTTTCTAGTACTGATCTATTCAGACACTGTTTGGATAGTGGTATTTAGCCAGTTCCTGTGTCCCTGCCCATGGCTGGGGGTGGAATGAGATGAGCTTTAAGGTCCCTTCTGACCCCAACCACTCTGTGAGTCTGATCCCACAACTTTCGGGAAGGTAGGGAGCCACACATCACATTCCAAACAGCCTACAAGTACCCAGGCAATGTTGAAGCTCTTCAAGAGCCAAAGCTGCCCCTGTCCTGAGGGGTTTTTTTCCAGAGCAGAAAACCAAGGAGCATGCATTTGGCTTTCAAAATTCTGCCCACTTTGCTAAAGGCATCCACTAAACACAGACACCTAAAATGTGTTTAAAATCCCATTGAAGACTGGATTCTGCACTGAACATTGTTTAAAATAACCAATCATTGTGAGAGCATTATAAGCATAAGGATGGAGCGTGTGGCCCCTGTACCAACAATTCTTCCCAGGTCTCAGCAAATCTGCTGGGAGTGGGGCAGAGCACCACCAGCAAATTACATTAAATGTATTTTAATCCTGACAATCAGAGGAATATAGTAACAAGGAAAAGAATAAGCTGTCAGCACTGCTTGCAAAGAAAAACTGGGATAAAGACTATATTGACCCAGCCTACATACACAGGTCTTTTATTTATATTCCACTTCCAGAGCAAAGGCAGAGTACATAATTAAGAATATTTCTTATCAACCATCACAGCAGGCTATTCAGAGTACACACATACTGGTGTCACATGGAAAGCCAAAGCTTGGATTCCACTAATTCCAGTGAAATCACTTCTCCTAAAAAGGAAATCCAGCCTACAGGTCCTAAAGGTTCCCACATGGAGCAGACATTCATGGTATCAAACAGCCTTGCCACCCTCTCAGTCATGGAAAAAGTAGTTCCACGATTTAATACCTAATGCACCATAGAACATTGAGCTACATCACATCCATGCCATGGCTGGGATGGCTGGAGAAGTCTTTCCACCCACTGCCACATCCTCAGTCCCACTGTAGATCCCCGACTCACAGCAAGAAGAACCCCCCACAATGGGACTCAAACAGGTATTTTATCCCCTCAGAAACACATTTAGAAAGTCCCAGCATTTTCCAAGAGCCGTGACCACCTCAGAAGCCAAGCAGCTGCCTGCTGGCAGCAAGGAGCTGCTGATATGGCAGTGCCTCACTGCTTTCCATGGAGGAATCCATTAAACAGACTCATTTTCTGATTCTGTTGGTAGCTTTAGGCGCAGACATTCCAGCTGATGATCCCTACATGGCCCCCCCAAACATGCTGTGGCCCCCTGACCCTCCACAGGCACAGGAGCCCAGGGGATCCAAACATGAGCAAACCCTGAGTCAGAGTGGTGCCTGTTCCTGCACCAAAGAGCCTGAGATGGAGTGGGGACTGTCCCCACAATGCCCCTGCCCTGGGTGAGAGCCACCCAAACCCACTGAGACAGCCGTCAAACCCAGGGTGACCACGTTGGTCTGGGGTGCTGATCCTGTGGGGAGCCCTCAGCAAGGTGAGATCCAGCACCCTCTTCATCCCTCTGGGAGATGCAGGGAGGGTTTTTCCCAATTTCTGAGTCACCTCCTCCCAGAAAGGCATGTCCCCCTGCCCTGGCTTCAAGCATGAACCCCCTGGAGCTCTGGCTTCTCCCCACTCCACCAAGGCAACTAAATATACCCTTGGCTTACCAACATTTTAAGGACAAGGGGAAAATAGCAGGGAAAGTATTATTTTTTCCCTTTTTTTTTTTTGTTTTGATCATTTTGAGGCACAAAATGCATAGACTGTGTTTTCTCTCAGAATGAAGGGATAGCACTGAACAATGGAAACAATTTAGCATCAGGCCAAGTCCTCGGAAAAAATAAAGTTTAGTGCTAACAGGTTAAAAGGCTACTCGAGGTATTACTGATACTACACACGGCCAGTTACTTTGAAAAATGTTATTAATATTATTGGCTAATATTAATATTATGTGAATTAACAGTAGCATGCAGGTGACAGAAAAGGGTATAAGAAAAATTAGGGTAAAACTCACATCCGGGTGTGGAATAGCGTATTGTCCCTGAATTGTATAGGCCTGTAAAGGAAAAAAGAAGATGTTACTAGGGCTGGTGGGACATGGTGACAGAACTCCACTCCTCTTCTGGGACCCCCCTCTGCCACATTAAATTCCCTGGGGCACCAAAATCCTTGGGGCAGGAGGGAGATGTAAACCTCCAAACCAACCTGGCACATTCTGAGCTACCTGACTTCAAGGGCTTTGGCTCAGTTTGGCTTTTTCAAAAGGAAATAAACAGCTCTTTAAAGATGCCAGTATTGCACAGAACAGGAATACTGGGTTGTGACTGGTCTTTGCCAAACAAAAAATAAGGATCACTGGCAGGGGAGTTGGAACTGGATGATGTTTAATGTCTCTTCCAACCCAAAGCATTCTGTGAGTCTGTGATAACCAGAATTATCTGTGTAGCAGGTGCACAGTGACATCACCGCTGCCCTTCACACCTAAGCGTGATCCTAGAAAGCAAGTCAGTGCCATAGGCCTCTCCATATTTTCAGGTGCACAACTCCCAGTGGATGTTTTACATCCACCCAGTATATTCCAGTGCTCTGCTGGGGCATTGGAAAGGCATTGAGGTGAGGGCTCAGGGCCAGGCTGCCTGCACTGCAATGCCTTTCACCAGCTATAATTGATAAAGCCATGCAGATATCTGCCAGGCAAATGAGTTTGTGTGTTTTCCCCATGCTTTGTAGCAATCTTTTCTCTTTTTTTTTTTGGCAAATAACCCCAAAATAACCACTGATGTAGGTGAAGAAACAGACACTACAGAGCCCAATATTTAGGACTTAACCAGCTAGCAAATGTATCTCACTGGTTGACACATTATTCAGATGATTCTGAAAGAAATGGCAAAAGAGATGGAGAACACTTTGAAAAGGGAGAGTAAAGACTGACACCAAAAAAAAGGAAAAAAGCCTCCATGGAACCTCCTGCAAATTTGCCACATTGCTTGCAAATAGCAAAGTGCTTTGTGTAAGGAAAACCCCCAAAATCATGGAGGAGGAAAAGAGAAAGGCTGTCCCAGTGCCCACTGGCATCCTGGCATGAGGAGGATGTGGCAGAGGCTTCACCAAAGAGCTGCCCGTCCTGGTGGTGTAATTTGGTCATTGTTTTTGTCTTAGAATAATTGAGTGAAAAAAGGTAATTAAGGGCAGGGAGGTGTCTTGGACAGATGCAACTCAACTGTGATGTTGCCCATGGATGATGGGGCTGGTCCCTTTGGCAGCTGCCATCAGGGTGCTGTATCCCTCAGCCTGCTGAGCTCCTGAAGGATCATCCCACCCCAGACACCTCTCACCACTGTCACTGGCTATCCTCTTCCCACCCAACCCCTGCCACGCCTCAGGCAGAGCCAAAGGGCTCCCAGCCTTGGGAAGAGCTCTCATTTCAGACAGTTGCTTCTTCCCATGACATCACTTCTGTCCAAGACACCAACCATTCACCAGCAGGAGAAATGCTAACTCCATCTTACTCTCCCTTTTGAGAAGATAGTTCACCAGGCAGCTGGACTCAAAGCTCTTTTCCAGGATGGCTGCTCACACTGAGTGACACACTCCTCCTGATCCTGGCAATGACTAATTCAGCCTGAAATAGCCTGTGCTCTGGGCTTTGCTCCCATCCTTAGTTTGTCCTTTTATTTATTATGGTTGGGGGGAAATGAAATAACCTGTGTGGCGCTGCTCTGGGTGGCATCAGCTGTGGTTTTGTGGTGCTGGCTCTACCTGGCTGCTGGAGCTCCTGGGAAGGTACATCTCCTGCAAGATCTGATGCACCACAGCATGGTGGCATGTACAGGAGGGTCCTCAGTCACCAGCTGAGGTAAGGACATGAGGTGGAAAAAGTAATGGTGCAAGTTCCCTCTTTAGAAACAGCTGTCTGCTCAAAATTGCTCTTGTTTCTGCTGATTTTCATTTGCAGAATAACCTCCAGCTCCCGTGGCACATCCGTGCAATGGTTATCCTGCAAAGGAAAAATGTCCCCAAGGGTGGCTAGAAATAGCACGTTGTGTCTGCAAGGCTGCAATGTCACCGAGGGCAATGCAACACAGGCTCTCCTGTAGGGGGCAAGCAGCACCCTAAGCCAGCTGAGCATCCTGAGGAATGGGGACATGACTCTTCCACAGAGGCTGCCCTGGGCAGAGGTTCAGCACAACCCTGCAGTAGCTGGGATAAACCCTTCCTGTCTTGGATCAATTACAGCTACACAGAGGTATTTTTTTTTAATTGGGCTGGAGATGCCAGAAAACAGTCACAGTCTCTTGTTCAACTATGCTTTTCTAACTTTCTCCTTCTTAACCACTGACAAATACTGATTCTGGGTCTAGTGCAGCAAATTCCAGCCTTTCCTTTGTGCATGAGCACCCAGCAGAGCTAACACCCTGTCTCCATGGGCTGGCCCCTTCCTTCTCCTCATCATCCATTACAGGAGCTAGGCCATCGGCTCTACCAAGAGCTTTCAGTCCAGCTGCTGTGGCACACAATGGATGGGATGACACCATGCAAGTCAGAAGGCAAGAAACCTGAGTGCACTAACGGGCAGCGGCTGGTGCTGCAGTAAAAGGCTGAGGTTGGCAGTGGAGGCTGCAAGCGGGTCGGCTCTTACCTGACCACCTGCAAAAATGACAGGGGTGGAGGCGGGCTTTGGGCGGTAGGGAATGGTGGCACCTTTTGGTGGGGACTAGGAAAAGGGATAAGGAGAGGGAGAGAGAACATTAGAACAGCTTTCCTGAAACGGCGGCAAAAAGAGCGTTAGAAAGCACCTAACGGAGCACGGCCCCCGAGGCCGCCGGCAGCAACACCCGCACCAGGCAACACCGCGTTTCTGGACAGGAGCACACGGGGGAAAGCGGCGTGTCATGGACAACAAGGACAACCTGGGGTACGGGAGATCCCCTGCCACGGCACGGGCCCCTAAATCGCTTCCTGCACCTCCGCTGCCTCCCTGACCTTCGCTCTGCGCAAACTGCGACTCCTTGGAATCCTCCTCAAAACGCTCTGAGGACGCCCTCAAGCAACCAGATGGGGAGGTACAGCCCATCTGAGCGACCTGGCATGCTGCTCCAGTTCTTTGACTGCCCTCATCTTCCTCACTGCTGGGTCAGGGTCACCTTCAGGACTTGGTTTGGTCCACTGCCATCCGAGCTGGGATGTGGGTGGCTGTGCAGCCAATGGTCTGAAGCGCTGTCATTGTGGTCAAGTGGGAAGTGTCACTGCAAGGAGCTGGAACTAGATGGTCTTTAAGGTCTCTTCCAACCCAAAACGTTCGATGATTCCATGATTCTGCGATCTTTCTCCGTGCTGCTGTGGCCTGTTCAATCCCTGGGTAGGTCTGAGCAGAGCTGTAGTGAGTCATCCCATGGCATGGTGCACGGGAGCTGCTCACCCAAGTTCTCTGTGTTGGTTTTCACTTGAACATAACTAACAGGCCATAGGAAACATAGAGGTTTTTAGGGATCAGGAGAGATGTCATCTCTCCTGTTTCTACCCAAAATGAAATGACCCATTCACTGCTATATAAGAACAAGCAATATAAATTGTGCTACCTGATGGAAAATTGTGCATTTTTTTTCTGTACATTCTTTTAGACATCTACTTAAAGGCAAACAGCATATCTAAACCCTTCTCCTAAGCACCTGTCTGTGGGAAAGCTCTATGATCAAAGCACATCTCTATCATCCCAAGCCTCCTTGTTCTTTTATTGCGTTACAAATCTTGGAGGGGATGAACCAGGATTATCTGTGTAAGACTGAAAGGTGATAAGGAGCATCTCTGTGAACTGTTGAGTCAGGGAACTACCCAGATTTCAGACTGCAAGAAGACTCATGGGTTTTTCTCTTTCCCATTGCTGAGCCATACAGAGGAGCAGCACCTCTTACTTATGAGAAGAACAGCCAAGAAACACTTTATACCACACCTGCAAGCATCACCTCAGGCTCACCTCTGTTGCAGTGCATGCGCTGGAGTCATCATGTGCTTAAAACTCCTGCCCAAGCATCACAGCCAGCCATGAAGGGTACCGTGGCTCCTGGCTATGCCTCCTCAGCTGTGCTGCTGCCAAACTGAAGGTGCTTTAATGTGGCTTTGCTTTGCCTCCACCAAGCCTTCCCATCCCTATCTGCAGCTTTTCCAGTGGGAAATGTGTTCCTTCCTGCCATGAAAGGGCTGTTCAGTCAAGCAGAGGGATCGGGCATTGGTCCCTGCTTTGTCTGTCTCTGGGAGGCACTAGGAGCAGAAGGTGCCACCATCCTGTGTCCTGAGGGCTTTCCTTCTGGAGCTTCTCCCATCTGAGGTGGCAGGTGTGGATGTGGGTCCTCTGGCTGTGGTAATCTCCAGCAGTAAGACATTGGTACAGCAGCATCTCTCCATGGCAGAGATCTTCAAGCTCTGCTTTTCAGTATTATCCCAGAAAACGGCACCCTGAACATATATTCCATGCACCCTACAGTCTCTGCTCTCCACCAGCCTTCCTCACTACCTTTCCCATGTGCCTCATGGGAGCTTTGTGCTCCCAGTTCCAGCTGCCCCAGCACAAGGGATGCACTGGCCTCCTCCTCCTTCTCCTGATTGTTGTCCTCATGGGGCACCATGACCCCTGTGCAGAGGAGACCAGCTGCCTGGAGGAGGGGCTGCAGACCCCATCTCTTTCCCACAGCACTCTGGATGCTGCTGGGCTGTCCCAGCCCCCTGGCACACCTCTCTCCTGAAGCCACCCTCTACTCCAACACAAACCATCTCCTCTGGGGCACCCGACCAGGCAGGCTTCCAGTGTGGGACTCTAGAAACAACGGACAATGGTGGGGAAAAAACACTGGGTGGGTTTCCAACGGAGGTACCAGGAAATGAGAGTGGTCCGACAACGCGTGGTGAAGGGGACGAGAGACACGCTCCACAGCTCCCAGAGCTGTTGTGGTGCCAGCTGGGATTTTTTTCCATATGTACTTTACCCCCTTTGTTACAGACTGTACCTCCAGCATCACCACACAGATCTGTTTGACACACTGGATAATTGCGTCGGGTGTCCCCGAGATTGTCACCGCCCGCTCTGTGGAGTTGGGCAGCATGTCCCCCGCCACTTGAACCTGAGCACCTGTTGACTGGAGACAGAAAGAGAGAGGAAGGACAAATGCCACAGCTGAATGCCTCGCCTTGCAGCCAGCTTTGGCTCTGATGCCACGTGCCTCCCGACAGCCATGCTGCCCCATACGCGGCATCCCATGGGATGCTGCTCCTGCATCAGCAAGACCACCCCGGGAAGCAATGCGAGGCATGATGGAGCATAAGGATCCCCTTTCCCAAGGCAGCTCCCCCTTGTTTGTGGATCAGCTCTGAGGAGCTGCACTGATGTGCAATAATGAAATGACTTCATTCAGGTCTGACTTACCTCTCTGATTTCCTTGATCTTGGAGCCTCCCTTGCCGATCAGCGAGCCGCATTGACTTGCTGGTACGACCAGTCTCAGTGTCACTGGAGGTTTGCTGGTAGCGGTGCTGTTGCTCATGGAGTTGGTTATGTCCTTGGGAAGGAAGAGTGCAGCATGTGAGCCCTTGGTGCCCGAGCAGATGCTGACCCCAGTGCCCTGGGCCAGAGAGGAGGAGTCATGTCCCCCAGACGTGGCTGGTCTCTGTCTGCAGCTGCATCACTGCTCATCACTCCAGTTAATTAACTGTGGGACCTCCAGGACAGTTCATTGAATCACAGAATCATGGAATCATTAAGGCTGGAAAAACCCTATAGGATCATCGAGTCCAACCATTAACCCAGCACTGCCAAGTCTAACCAGTAATCCATATCCCAAGGTGCCACACCCACACACTTTTTGAACACTTCCAGTGATGGTGATTCCACCACTGCCCTGGGCAGCTTGTTCCAATGCCTGACCACCCTTTCAGTGAAGAATTTCCCTAATATCCAATCTAAACCTCCCCCCTTGAGGCCATTTCCTCTGTTACCTGTGAGAAAGAGACCAACCTCTGCCTGGCTAAACCCTCAAGTAGTTGTAGAGAGTGAGAAGTTCCCCCCTGAGCCTCCTTTTCACCAAGATGAGCCCCTCCAGCTCCCTCAGCAGCTCCTCATCAGACTTGTGCTCAGTTCTTGTCCAGTTAAGAGATGTCTGGAAGGGTCTGTGCCAAGGTCATGCCCCAGTTAAGCAAGACCAACCAGGCACATGTGGGCTGGATGTCCCCAGGCCCATCTGCACTGCTGGCCCCAGCTGTGGGATGGCTCACATTCCTCACCTCCTCGAATTTGTAGGCGATCATGGCAAAAGCCTTGAAGATGGCATCGGTGGGGCCAGTGATGGTCACAATTCGCTCAGGGCAGTTCCCCTCCGAGATGTTGATCCTTGCCCCACTCTGGAAAGAGAAGAGCAGTCCTGGAATAGCCACAGCCAAGTACCCAGGTCGGGTCCTCTCTCAGCCTGACTCCTGGTCATCACCTGTCCCAGCCTGTCCCATCTAACCTTCCAAACTCCCACCCCACCCCTGCGATGATTCCAGCACTGCCTTATCCAACACTCAGAAAGGGTTTCCAATCTTTTACTGCAATGGAAACCAATAGGAGAGAGGCAAGACCAGCTCATGGGGTCATTGCTTGTGAAAAGAAGAATGCTCCTCACTGCTTTGATAACTTCCTGGGAGCTGCAGGCACAAAGACCTTGGACAAACTCAAAGCATCTTACGAATGACTTACTTTCAATGTTTCATTAAGAGCAAATTCTTGGCTCTGGAGAATTCCCTTTAATTGCAATAGGAGTTTATTTGAGTGTGGAGGGAGGAAACTGTTCCAAAGAGCTCTGGGGACAGCTGGCTTGCTTGTCCTGACTCTGAGAATTACTGCACATATTGCACAGGGCAATGTACAGCTCTGGCCACTCTGCTCTCCCTTCCTCCTACAAATCATTCACAGAGCAGGTCACTCACCTCCTCACGCATCTTCTTCACGGTCTCTCCTTTCTGGAATAGGAAGGAAAAACAAGCTGTTACTAAAAATTCAAGACTTCCAACCTTCAAAACAACCCTTCCAAACATGCATCTCCCTGAAACACAGCAACACATAGCCAAAAATATGGGCAGCTCTGTGATGCCTGGCCCTGCATCCCCACGCTGTGGTCAGCTGAAGAGATGAGTGTGCAAGTCATTAAAGATACAGATATAAGATACAGATATAAGATATAGATATAAGATATATATACAGATTCACAACTGAATCTTCCCCAAATTGGACAGGCTGATGGAAAAATAAGGCACAAGCATATAGTGAAAACATGTTCATGCCCCAGTCTTTGTCACCATAAACCATCCCAAAAAAACCCCCTAATCTCATACAGCCAGGACTTTGCAACCCACATGACAAGCACCAGAGAGTAGAGCATCCCGGGAAGCTTTTCTGCACAAGGCAAATAGAGTCCTGTGGCCTCTATTTAAATTATATTTTGAATGGGTCTGTGTGACATTTGTATTATCTCCTAATGAAGTTATTTGATTAAGACATCAGAGCAATATGTCTGTAAACTCCCAGTGCTCACCACAGAGAAGCAGCTGGGAACAGTGCTGGGAAAGTTTGGTGGCTGGTGGGGTTTCTAGGGGAATGGTCTTTGATCCCTCTGTGAGCAACTCCTAATTTCTGGCTCACAAATGCAGCAACCAGCTCATGCACCCCAAACTTTTCAGGACATCACACGGAAGAGGTGACTGACATCTACCACACCACAGGTGCAGGCAACACCATTAAAGCTTCATTAAAAGACGTCCTTACCTTCCCAATGATGCTTCCGACTTCCTACACAAGTAAAAAAACCAAAAACAAAGGAACTGACATTAGAAAAGGTGATGACAATCCAGCCCAACCCCATAATGAAGCAAAGACCTGGCAGACATCATCCCCAGCAGAAGAGCAGGGTGGGGGGCAGGTATGGGAGGGACTAGGAACACCATGCCATGCTCCCCATCAGCAGGACAGCTATTCCTGGGGCTGGGATGCTGTGTGTGGGGCTGGACCCCGGCACAGGCAGAGGTGGGAAAGGGATCTGTGAGGAGAACCCCCCTCTGGGAGCCCCTTACCTTGCCATGCATCAGCAGCCGGATGGTGAGGGTGACGTTCAGGCCGCCTTCGGAGACCTTGGACTCCATTTCCTACTGGGGGACGGGAGACGAGCTGTAGCTGGGAGGGCAGACCTGGAGCAGAGGCAGCACCACGGCCCTATCACCTGGGCACAGACAGGAGAAAGGTTTGCTCTTTAAACAGGCAGGTTCCTCGGCTTGGGATAGGCCCTGCAGAGCAGCAGAGAACAGGAGCAAAGACTCCAGTGTCCAAAGGTGGCACAGGCCAAAAGCAACTGTGGATGAAGAACCAGCCTGCCCAAACACCAGTGGCTGAGCTGGAACTTTAAAAGACCCACAGCACCTATCTAGCAACCCAAAATTCACCATTTGGCAGCGTGAATGGGTGCTCAGAAAACCAAAAGCCAGTTTTTCAGTGGCCAGGAATTATCCATCTGAGTCCAGGAGAGCAGAATAAGGAGGATGGAGCCGACATCCTGAATGCCACACATCCTACCTGTGAGCTCCTCAGCTGGGCCCACTGTGTGGACCATGCCATTTCCACCATTCATATTACATGTATGTAATGAAACCATGTTCCCTTCTTTTTCCATTTTCTCTCTTTCCTCCTCTGCCCTTCAGGGAGGCCACTAGTGTTTTGAAGGCAAAGGGGGGGAAAAAATCACAGAATGGTAACAAATCCTTCCTTTTTCATTTCTGATGGCTCCTTAGGAGCAACTCTGCATGAGGACATAGCATATGAAATGTCCCTGCAGCCCAGTGCATGGGGAGAGCAGCCCCATCCCAGAGGGAGGTGCCAGCATCCTGCTACATGCAGCACTGAGAGATACAGAGCAATTCTCCCTTGTAGTATTTAATCCCTCAGTCTGTATCAGATGGGAGATTTTTCATCCTGCTTACAAGCATCTGGCATTTCCCTTTGCTCAGACAGGGACTTATGTGACCAAAAAAATGGGAGATAAACCAGTTCTCAAGTATTGCTTTAATGCAAGTCGGAATCAATAAACAGCAGCAATGCACAAACCATGGCTGGGAGACAGTTTTGATGTAAAACCTCTTTCTAGAGGTTATTATGAAACCTAAAACGCATAAAACCACGTGGTTTGCAGGGAGATGGCATTCCCTAAAGCTAAAAGACACCAGCTCACTGGGAATGAGGTTGCTTATGACCTATGTGCAGACACGAGTCTTGAGACTGCTGGATGTTACAAATGAAAAAAGGGATGAAATCCTCACAAGAAGGGTAAGAAATGAAATGTGTTGAGCACTGAAACAGGTTCACTGAACAGGTTGCACAGAGAAGCTGTGGCCGCCCCATCCCTGGAAGCCCAGGTTGGATGGGGCTTGGAAGAACGAACCTGGGCTAGTGGAAGGTGTCCCTGCCCGTGTGTCATAGTTTCTCAGCCCATTGCCATCACTCTGGCCTCCAGTGTCATCACCTTCTTCCTTGGAAATATTCTCCTCCTCCCCATCCTTACCAGTACCTTTTGGCTTGACACAGAATCAGAATAATGGAATGATTTGGGTTGGAAGGGACCTTAAAGGCCATCTCATTCCAACCCATGCCATGGGCAGGGACACCTTCCATTAGCCCAGGCTGCTCCAAGCCCTGTCCAACCTGGCCTTGAACACTTCCAGGGATGGGGCAGCCACAGCTTCTCTGGGCAACCTGTGCCAGGGCCTCACAACTCTCAAAGGAAAGAATTCCTTCCTAAAATCTCATCTAATACTCCCCTCTTTCAGTTTAATGCCATTCCCCCTTGTCCTTTCACAGGGAAGGTATCTGCCATCCCTGGCTCCACATCCCTTGCAGGAGGAACCCTGCATCAGGCTGTTATGTAAATGCTTCCAATTGATTGAAAAAGTGGGTCATGTGTTAGCCAAATGCTCCTGGCTTTAAGATTTATCAGCATTATTAAATTAAACACGCTTCATGCTCCAGTGAGCGGGAAAGCTACATTGGCCTTTTCTTAATCATACTAGTGAAAGGTAAGTGTTTTATAGAAGGGTTCATGAGCTCAATGGAAATGATGGGGACAATAGAGCTGAAGCATTTACTCTGGGCATCTGCCTGTCCCCACAGCCCTCATTCTTCACAGACAAAAGGCTGGGAAAAATTACCCCCCAAAATGCCATTTTGAGCATTTCAGAGCATTCCCTGCCTGGAGAGAGACCCATCTCGGACCCTTCCTCTTCACCATCACATTCTGCCTTGTTCACAGCAGCTTTGAAATGGTTCCTTTGTCCACCCACTTGAAAGCCCTAAGGACACCATTACATCCAGCCCAATAGATAGAGCAGATCCAGGGCCCAGCTCCAACCCAGTGCGAAGCAGGTGCAGCCCCGCAGAGGTCAAAGAGACAGAAGTGTCAAGTTTGTCCCCAAAAGGGAAGATGCAGAGTGAGCTAAGTTAGGCTCTGCCAAGCATCACACCTGGAAACCTGCAGGTAGAGGGCTGGAGCACCCTCCTTTCATGCATGAGGAGCAGCCAAAAATCTTTGCACCTCATCAAGGGGAGATCTGCCCCAAAACAGCTGGACAATGCCCTTCCAAAGGGTGTCGCACTCCACAGTAAATTGGCCTTTTAATTGCAGCTTCCTTTGTGAGAGTGCTTGGAGGAGACATCATCAGTTCTCAGAGCAAACCAGTTCTTCCTTGGTTTTGAGGTTAAATATATTAAATTCTGGGAATCTTCCTTAATCTCTCAGGAATTCCCTATGTCTGAAAAAGCAGCTCAGCCACCAAAGACCAAGGAAGAGGAAGGAAAATGGAAACCCAGAACAGCAGGAAGACTCCTCTTCTCCAGATGCAAACATACACACTCCAGTTTTTCTCCTTTTCCATTTTTTAGAGGTTGGAACAATTGCCTAAGCTGGCACTCTTGCATTTTTGCTTGCTGATACCTCACAAATACTGACACTTCCCTAAAACTCAAGCTAAAACCTTCTAATTAGAGGAAATCTGAATGCTGTGTATTAAATTACTTTAACAACACAATTGTCTCCCAGACAGGAGATGGCACATGAAGCAGAACAGGAGGGAAATGGAGCTCTGGCCTGGACTTTGTTATCCGGTCTGGTTTCCACACAGGAGCTGGAAAAATGTATGTTGGGATCCCTGGAATCATACTCATGACACCATATCAGGGATGCTCACCCTGATAGCAGGGGGCTCAGCTGTGCTCCAGCAGAGTCCATGTTCCTGCAGGGGCTGGGAGACATCGCTGGCTCTGTGTTTGCTGAAGCCAGTCCTCCTCCTCCTCCTCCTCCTCCTCCTCCTCTTCCTCCTCCTTCTCTTCCTCCTCCCATGTATTCCTAGGCCTCCCTGGGTGTTTGAGCCACGTGTGAGAGAATCTTTGTTTCATACAGGTATTTTTGGGGGGGGAATTGCAATGTTTTGTTCAAGCTGTCCAAAAACAGAGAGGACCACCAGCATAACCCACCCTCTCCCTCAAAGGTTTGGATGGAAAGTTCACAGGCACTGCCGAGCAAATTCAAAGGAGAAAGTCTCCATCACCCCCCTCGCCATCACATGGCCTCCAGAAAATCACACTTTCTTGGCAGATGTATCATAAAACCACAGAATGGTTTGGCCTGGAAGAAACCTTAAAGCTCATCTCATTCCACCCACGGGAATGAGATGGGGAGGGGCACCTTCAACTAGACCAGGTTGTTCCAAGCCCTGTCCAACCTGTCCTTGAACACTTCCAGGCAGCTTCTCTTGGCCAGTGTAGGCTGATAACCTCCAACATCTTGGAGCCCTGTTGACCAATAGCCCTTGAGGACTTGTGCAGGTAAAGAGCAGGGTGGCCACAGCACTGATCAGTATGGGGATGCTGTGCCACCTGCTCCAAGGACGACCCCTAAGACCCTGCTCCAGAACATCCCATTGCTCAATGGCAGTGCCATCCTGGAAAATATCCAACACACTTCCCAGGTTCCTCGGTGTTCCAGGAGCCCCAACACCACAGGTGGTATGGAAAACCACAAACTCTCAGCACCCTCCAGTGCACCACAACACGGCACAGCCCAGATTTCTAGTGGGGGTGGCAGAATTCACTGTTGGGAATTAACACCTTGGACAGAACGCCCACCACTCAAGACAACATTTTCCTCTGCGAGGGAGGAAATCGTTAAACACCTCTGACCCCTCAATATCACCCTCACAAAACTCAGACCAGAGTTTTCTGACCCTTGGAAAAAGAAAGCTGTGTTAAATGCAGAGAAAAGCAAGAGAAGCCAGGAAAGAAGATGTTTTTTTCTGACATTTTAGGCTTTCTGGCTTGTTTTCTCGAGGAGTGCTGCCTGTCCACCTGCGTAAGCAGGAGCTTTCTCCCCACTCATCTCCTGCTGACTTGATCCTGCCATTAAGACCTAATCCGGTGGTTTTCAGTGCCGTGTTTTAGTGGCTGGGAAGCACGGCGAGGCAGCCAGCTCGGGATTATGACGACAACGCAGTCTGGCCAGGTCAGTACGGGGGTGGAAGGAGAGAAAAACAGGCCGAAGACCCAATTCAAGCATTCCCTTAAACCAAATGGAAATGCATCAGCCTTTGGCTGCCGGAAGATGATGCAGTAGCATCATCTACGTGACTGACACCAAATGCCATTTTGGAATAAAGCCGCGATTCCAGCTGCTGCTATTTTCCATGCATTCCTCTTTACTCTCCAGCGTCAGTGGAAATATTTTAGATATTTCTAACCAAAAAAGACCAAAAAACCATCCTGTGTTCTCTTAGTACATCGTTCACCGGGATATTCCTGCCTCTCACATGCCCATGATCTTTTCAAGCATCAAGGGAGACAAAAGTCCCTGCTCTGGCCCTCAGAGTAGGCATCTCTGTAGCCTTCTTTCTCACTCCTTCGCCCACTTCCCTGGTCTCCTCCAGGTGGGATCATTGAGTCACAGAATCCTTTAAGATGGAAAAGACCTCCAAGGTCATCAATCCAACCGTTCCCACAGCACTGTCAACTCCACCACTAAACCATGTCCCCAAGTGCCACATCTATGCATTTTTTAACACTTCAAGAGATGGTGACTCCACCACTGCCCTGGGCAGCCTGTGACAGTGCCTGACCACCTTTACCAGGAAAATTTTTTTCTTAATATTCAATCTAAACCTCCCCTGCTGCAACCTGAGGCCATTTCCCCTCATTCTGAACATCTCCACTAGTAGGGTGATGCAGAGCACCAGCACGGTCACACTGCAGTGGGCTCAGCCACATCTCAGCCAAATGCTCTCAGATTAACCCAAAGCTGTGCTAAGCCTGCCCTCCCCTCCAGGAAATTCCCAGCTGCTTTCCTGGTTTTCTCCTTCATCTGATGCATCCCACAAGCTGGTCTCAGGCTTTAGTCTTCACCAAGGCAGGCCTAGTCCAGGGAGAACAACTCATTTTGTCATGATGGCAGTGCCATTATCACCATCTTTCGTGTGAAGGTCAGTGGATAAAGCACAGCTTTTTCCTACCAGCCCTCCCTACCTCTGTGCCCTGATACATCTGCAGGAGGCAAAACTTTGAGGTTTATGTTAATTGCCAGGTTTAGAGGAAATTCAGGTACCTGAGAGATGTATCTGCAGAGATCTATAGGATGCAGAATTCCCATTCCCTCACACCAGCTGCTGTAGTGTTGCAAGCAGAGGTCAGACACAGACCAACAAGGGAAATGCAATGTAGTAGCAGCAGGCTATTAGATGCCCTTATGAAAGCCAGAAAACACTGTCTGGGCTGGTTTCAGGGCTTTTTGGTTGTGGATCCTGAGCAAAATGAGTGGCTTGAACCTCTTAGACCACTGCCTCAACAAGGTTATTCCAATCCTGCTTGGAAGAATAATGGGTCCTCATTGAATTTGTCTAATTAAAGCTGATATCTTAAGGCTGTGTCAGCAGGGAGGGGGTGGGAACAACATACTTTAATTCAGCCACTTCCAAATCATCCTGTTAGTTACTGTTGGAACAACTTGACAATAAAAATAGTATTTTCAGGGAATGTCAAACTGTGTAAGGCCATTAGAAATTTCCCCCTAGGAGGGGATGAGAGCCAACACTCTTTGCAGCTGGTCCATAACGACTCAGAGACCAAGAGCATCCTCAGATGTCTGTGAGCCTGTAGCAAGACTGTGAATGCCAAGAAAATAACATTTCCTGGGATAAGGAGCATCACTCTTTCTCCTTTGGCCTGCCAGTAGATTAATGGATAGATTAAAATAATCCATTACAGTTTTTTCCTGAAATACTGGCTGTCCCTCCTCGCCCTAGTCACTGCTTTGGAGAGGTTGGGAATGACAGAATCCATCAGAGCCGCTGATGGTCAAGCAAGGACCAAGCATTGGCTTGGTCTTCGCTCATCCCAGGTGCCCCAGTCACCTCAGGAAGGCAGAGCCAGCAGCACTGCATTGCACCCCAGCCTGGATCTGCCGCGGGGCTCAGCTCTGCAGAGCGGGGCGGGTTCTGCTGCAGCATCCGAGCAATGGGAAAACATCCCAAACCCGAGACGTCATCGCCTCGCACTGCAGAGACGAGGATGACGACTGCTTCAGTGCCACACTGCATGTCTGCATCCCTGAACGTGCAGTGGGACACGGGAGGCACCACAAGCGGTGCTGCAGAGGGCGGCTGGGCCGAGCCCAATGGAGAATGGAGAAACGGTGTCATGGGAAGGGAGCTGCGGTGCAGGAAACCATTTGATAATGGCTGGGGAATGCTCTAAACCCCTCCAAAACAGTGAGCCTGTTAAAATGCCAGGTGACAAGCCAGGTGGGGGAAGCTTCTGGAGAGCAGAGCAAGAAGCCAAAATGAGCTTGGCAAGGTCAAGAAAATCAGATGGAGCTTCGCAAGGCAAAGTACTGAACTTGAATGTGTGCAATTAAGTGCACAGAAACAGACTAAATGCTCCCCATCCACCTGAAAACGGCTGGGAGTGGCAGGCTGACGTGTAGGATCTGCAGAAGGAAACCAGGAATGATGAAGTGGGTCTTTACAGGAGATCCAGCCAGCAGGAAGGAACCCCAGATCCTTGGGGCCAGCAAACACTGCCCCACAGGGGAGAGCTGGAGGAACCAAGGCACTGCAGGACAGAGGGATGGTGGGAGACAGGGTCTTCAGTGAGGGGCTTAAGCTGCACTGAAGATCCAGGAAAAGAGCTTCCCTGCAGGCATGCCATCCTGCCAGTTATCCTGGTTTAAATCTTCTAAACATTTGCAAATAAAGCTCATCTCTGTTGGATATCCACACTTATAACCTTGACACTGAGCCATGCCCAGGGTCGGTCATACTTCAGGGATGCACCCAATTCAGGCTTTTTTCCCCCCTGCCAAGGGCCAAGGAATGGGAGCCAGGAGATGCAGCCTCGCAGCAGGAGATGCCTTGACAGATGCTCCAGGGATGCTCTGCCAGGGTTTTGCATCAGCTCCAAAGGACCCATGTCCTGCCCAAAAGATGCCAGCACAGTTGGAAACATGCCCCAAGGGGTGAGGCAGTCAAATACCCATCTCCTAAGTGTCAGTTTTTAGATGTCACTTTTTAGGAGAATCCAAAGGACTCCCTAAGAAGGATGCTCACAGCCATAGATCCATACTGGATGCTCATACAGAAGGAGAGACCACAGAGAGATGTGTGGACCTCCAGGGACAAATGGCTTGTCCTCCAGCAGTCTGGAAATGAGAGGCACAGCACTGCAAAAAGCTCCAGCCACATTCCCAGCATCCTTGTAACTGGGGTGGGTGGCAGCTGAGAGGAGAGCCCCTCTGGGGCCCCAGGAAAGCAGAAAGCACCCACTTTCCAGCACATCCTCTGAAACAGATGAGGATGCAACCAGGAGCACCTCTCCACAGTGGACAACAGCAGGCATCCAGCAGCACCCCCATCCATTACCCGCCTCATTCCCCTCCTCCTCCAGAGCCTGCTGGCTGCCCTGATTTTAATCCCACAGGCAGCATCGTCCCAGTAATTTCCCTCCGTTTTCAATCTACTTCCCTCCATTTTCAATCTACTGATCTGGGGGCAGTCCACAAATCCCTTCATCCTGAGAGCGAAGCAATCTACTGCTTCATCTCATCCCATCTCCATCACTAATCCCTGGAAACAGGGACGAGGCTTGGAGCACATGGGCTGCCCCAGAGAGGTCTAGTGGATAGAAAGATGGGGCATGGGGTTGCTCTCATAAACACCATCCAACTTCTCAAAGCACCTGGGGCAGGTCCTAGCCCATCCTGATCGAGGGGTGGGGGAACAGGCCTTCCCATTCCCCCTAGATATCATGCTGGGGATGTAAGCGACAGACTGGGTACAGCATCATTCTGTTGGTCCTCTCCACGGACAATGTGGTGACCAAGCAAGGGCAACGGGGGAGCCACAATCAACCTAGTCCTGGCAATCCCAGCTGGATCCAGTGCTGTAATTGTGCCATTCCTCCACAAGCCCAAACCCATGACTTTCACGCTGGCCATAGATGCCCTTTGGGAATGGGAGACTGATGGGAGACATGGGGAGACTCTTGTGTCTCCTTGCCCTGGAGAAACAGCTCAGCACCCCGAGCGGGTCAGTCAGGATGCAGACTAATGCCATCCTTCCTTTTCCAAGCATCCACTGGCACAGGGCTGGAGGAGGCGGGGGGGGATCCCACCCCAATGGCCACCACAGGGCCATGTCCTGCCTGACATTGTCCCCAGCCAAAAGCACCGCAAGCAAAGGGGACGCAGGGGTGGCGTGTGACAAAGCTGCCCGGTGGCTGTGCCAGCAGTGGAGCCGGGCTGCACCGTCCCCATCCCGCGCTCCATGGTGCTGCCTCTGCCCAGGTTCGGCTTGCGAGGAGGAGGATGGGGGCCCTCGGCATCCGGGGGTGGATCGCTGCCGCGCCGCGCTCAGACCCTGACAGCAGGCTCCAAAACTGTCACTCCCGATCTGTTTTCACTTCAGCTAAACCTCAACCCCGATTAAAATCAAGTAGAGCCGCCTTCTCCTCTCCCCTTTCTCCCTGTGGTAGGTCCTCTGTAACCTCGGGTCTCAACACTGAGCCAAACCCCAGTGATGGAACGGGTGAACTGGCTCTGCTGGGAGCTGAGGCTGCTGGGGAAGGGGTCACGACTGCCCCTGTCCCCAGACACGGCCCTGGCAGTGAGGGCACAGCCACTGCAACAGCTCCATCCCTGTGGGGCCCTGGGTCTCTGCCAAAATCCATGGGGGATGCACCGCCAAAGCCACGACCTGCCTCTGCCATGGTAGTTATCCAGGCAGCTCTGACACCGCATGCGTTGGGTAGAGGAGGTTTGGTATAAGCAGGATGCACTCACTGCCCCCTGCCACATCATTTAGCAAAATCCAAATTAAATAAATTAAACCAGATATGCGTGTGTGTGTGTGTGTGTGAGTGCCTGATCACAGCACCAGGATGGATGCAGGAAGCTGGAAAAAAGCTCAGTGCAGGGATGGAGAGAGAGCCCTCACCAACTGGGGAAGCCTTTAAATTCACTTTCCAACTTCGCTGGCCAAAAAAGCAGCTGCAGAGAACTGGCAGATTCATGTCACACAGGCTGTCACCCACACTGCTGCTGCAGCACGGGGGGGCTTGATGGCAGAGGTGTCACCCTGTGGGTTTAGAAATCACCTCTGCTTCTCCAAGGGCAGATACAGACTGGATCCAGGGCTCCCAGTGCTCCTCCACCAGTGGGATCAGGCTTATCCCAGTGTGCCGGGCATGTGCCCCCATGCCACAGGGAGCCATGCTGCCAGCAAGGTGCCCTCTCTGCTTGCTCCACAGCAAACACCCATTTTCCAAGAGAGTGGGAAAAAAACAATCATGCCCTGAGAAAAGCCATTCTGGGACCACCAGGGCAGGGAGGGAACCAGCACCGCTGGCTGGTACCCAGCAGAGCATCCCACAAGGTGGGGTGTGGGCATCTCCCCGTGCCCATGCCCCGATCCCCCTCGCTGCCACCCCAAAGGGGTGCTGGCTTGGTCTGCCACTGATCCTGACAACATTCCTCTTTCCTCATCCTACGCACTAAATTCCCACAGCTTCTCTATGACATTTTGAAAGCATTTAAATAATGGTGAAAGCACTTGAAGAGGGATTTCTTCCCCCTCCCAGCCATTTTTCCCCACCCCAAAATGACCATTTTTCTTGAGAAATAAATGCCCTCTTAATTCAGCGAGATTAAAGGAACATTTTTTACAGTTATTTCCCAAGAAGAAAAATTTGCTATTGTATCTGCGAACACTAAAAATATTTCCATAAATGAATCCACAAAAGAAGGGGGGGAATCTGAGATTAAGAGCTTTGGAAATATTACCGAATTATTTCGGAATTCTGTATTAAGAGCAAAACTATTTGGAAAAAATGCCTTCTCTTTTTAATTAAGAGTTGGGTTTCTGTATCAAAATGCAGCCCAGCATCTGTCCTTGCATCTGTCAAAACAAAGGTCAATCATTTTATGGAAACTTAAACACAATGTCCTTGATCCACTGTTTCTTGTTTATTTTTAAGCCGGACGTGACTTCCAACTAATAAAATCTGATTTCCTAAGACGGTTCACGTTCAAATTACATTATCCCAGAAAACTCAGCTTATGAGAAAAATATATCCAAGAATATTTTCACTTTATAATAAGGAGATGAGACCTCGGGATTGATTTCAACAGCTTTAAAGTCCTCTATAACCTTTGCAACTAATATTTCACTTTTCTACTTATAAACTGATGATGTAACCAAAGAAAATGCAACAGAAACATGATGGTATCAGGAATTTAGGTACCCTGAGGAAAATGGGTATCTGAAGGCAAAGAGAAAACAAAGCGAGCATCATAATAAAAGGTATTCCTCTCTACAAATGACATTTCCATGGCAAAAGGAAAAAAATGGAAATAGGATGGGATTAAAACATAAAAATATTAAAAAAATTAGAAATTAATGGAAGTGGAATGAAATTAAAAATCAAAATATCTTTAAAAATACTGGAAATAGACTGGAATGGAATATAAAAATATTAAAAATATGGAAACAGAGTGGAATTAAACAATAAAAATACCTAAACATAAAAAAATTAATGGAAATGAAAGCAGAAGGTAAAAGTCAAATGAATTGGGGGTTTTATTATGTTGCCGGACTAAGACGTGATTAACATCTCTGTTATTTTAGTATCTGTTTCTTGAAGGCAATTCCATTTGTGCCATTCCCACCCAAGCGCATACACAAATGACACTGTCCAAAGCCTGAGCTGGAAATCACAGAATTTAGGAATAGCCAGATATTCTGGTTAAGGCAGACATGGACCCTTCCCTATCCAGGGAGACAATCTTTGGCATTAGCTGCCAGACACAGGTAAAAGGGAATGTAAGTCAAACAAAGCACATACTACGAGAACGAAAATTCTGCAGACCAAATTCGCAACAATATTTGTCAAAATTAATTTGCCAAAAATATTTGGCAGAGCAATTTTGCAAAAAATATTCGGCAAAATAATTTTCCCACGACGTTTTGCAAATATCTCCCAGGACAGACTTGGGGAACAGCCGTTAACTTGAGGGAATCCCGTTGCCTGTGCTCGGATGTCTCCCGTAATCCCACCTTCCCTCCGCCACACACTTAAATTTCCTCTACACGAAATTCACTTAAAACTGCTCTTAAGCAACCGAAGCTCTTCCAAACCACACCGGAGCCCCAGACTCAACTCAATCCATGAATTCTTCCCTGATTTCCACCCTTAGGAAAAGTTGCCCCGCAGCGGGTGGTCTTCCACCAAGACAATCTTTTAAATCTCCTTACCTTTCCCAAAGAGCCGCTTTCGTGCCGATTTGGCGGGAGGGGGGTCCAGACAGATGGCCAGTCTTTTCACGTTTGGAAAGGATGAAAAATGCTACAGGGGGGGAAAAAAAAAAATCCCAGTGATTTTTTTTTTTTATTCCGCTGTTCGGCACAGAAGGGCTCACAACCTCATTGGCCCTGGGAGATCCACCACGTGGCCCAGGATGAAGAGCACGTGACCTATTTTCTCCCAAATCCCTGGGTTTGCTGGAAAGGGGGATGCACCCAACTGCTGATGTTCTTGTTGTTTCATGGGCTTTGATTTATTTATTTATTTTTATTATTTTTTTAAAGGCCACTGAGCAAATCTGGATGCCTTGAGGCGATGAGGGCGAGCTAGCCAATGCTTCCCAACATGAAGGAGGAAGGAGCTCGGCACGAGATGAGCACTGGTGCACTGCCTGTGTGCAGGGGGATATTTGGGCATGCTTTATAGGGTGCCTGCCCACCCACTCCAAGGACGGGGCCTCTGGGAGGGAGAGGAGGGCTCTGCTAAACCCTTCATCTCAGAGGCAGCAGCACAGTGGGAAGGACCAGACTGAAGCCCTGCCTGCACATCCCAGAGTTCAGCTGGCTCCCTAGGGGAAGGGGATGTGTTACAACTGCTCCATCACTCAAACCAGATGATCTTGTGCCCCCACATTGCTCCTGACCCCTCCTCAGCTGTTCCCATCCTCTACTGCCCTCCCAGCTGCTGCACCAACCAACTGCTCCAAGAGATGACAAGTCTCATGCTTTGGAGGCAGTAGGGCTGCTGAAACAGCTTTCTGGGAGGCAGGACCAAGAGCAGTGGAGAGAGTGTGGCACACTCTGTGTGGGAATCTCCTGTTCCCACTGCCCCATGGCCATGCCAGGCTCAAAGAGCATTTCAGTATGTCCCCCCATAGACACTTCCCAAGCCCAAAACACAGCAGAATTCTGGGGATGTTCTGCCCTAAAAAGTTCCCTGAGAGTCTGTGGAGCAAGAAAAGCCAAGCCATGGTTCCCCAGACCTGATTTTGACTGATGGTGTAGGTCTCTCCTTGTCCCAGCTCTGAGCTACCACACCCCAGCTACAGGCCAAGCATCTCCTGTCCTTCCCTTGGTGACGATGGCAGGTACCAGCCCACTGGTGACCAGACATTCAGTCTGGAGAAGGGAAAAGGAAATTTTGGAGCCACAGACATCCTTGTGCTTTTTTTCCATCAAAGCTCAAGCCCACAGGTCGTGCCTGTCAGAAGCTGCATTTTGCTGGCAACTCGAGTCTCCACCTGGCTGTGTCAACTCTTGGCTGTGCCAACTCTTGGCTGTGCCATCCTGCCATACTAGGGATACCTGTTCATGTCTTCTGCCAATGGAAAGCTCCAACTGAATCTACCTGTGGCATTTGCCCCCAGCCACCTCATCACCCAAGGGCTCAAGCCCTTTTTATCCAAGGATTACACCTAAGGCTTCTTGGAGACTCAGCTGAGCTTGAGCTTTGGTGAAAAAGCCATGGCCACCTCCATCCCTTCTTGGCATTACCATGTCCCAGCTGCTAGTTCTTCCTTGTGGATGTTCCCCCTCCACAGCTCTCCATGAGGATGGGAAGCATCAGGAGCACAACCCCTAATTCCAGGTTCTTCTCAAGGCCAGACTGCCTCACCATGCTGTCCCCAAAACCACAAGTACAGCCAAAAAATGCCCCAAACAGTGTAAAAGAAGTGGAGGGTTTCATCTACATCCTCTCTGGCTCAGAGGGTCACGCTTCTTCAGCTACCAGCTAGACCACAGGGCATTTAATTCCAACAAATATACATTAAGGGAGAAACTTTCCATACTCAGATGCAAACTACAGACACAGCCCAAAGCACTCAGCTCGCTGCTTCCCCCTCCCACATTTTCCAGTGGCCAAGGTGCAAAGGGAGAGAAGAAACCTGAGCCAAGTTGTCTAGTGGAAGGTGTTCCTGCCCATGGCATGGGGGTTGGAACCAGATGATCTTTAAGGTCCCTTCCAACCCAAAATAATCCATGATTCTGCGATTCCATGAAGCACCCCCTCACCTTCCAGCCCCCTCCTCCTTCCCCAGCAATGGATGTCCAGCTAAAGCTGCTCCCCAGTAATCTTCCCAATAATTATATAATAGAGAGGCAGGCGGATAAATCATTTCAGGCCGCTGTGCCGATAGAAAGCAAGCTGGATTAAAAGATCAGAACAAGCAATACTTAGATTAAAATGGTTTGTTATTTTCAGCTGCAGGAAAAAAAAATCTGTGGCTAAAGCACGGAAGATGTGAAGGAAAGGCGCATCATCTTCCTTCCCCCAAATCCCAAGCTTTGTCTGTATTAGCCAAGACAACTTCTAAGTTTCCAACCCAAAATCAGGTTTTGCTTCCCAACAGATAAAAAAAAATACACTTTGCCAGTTTATATGGTATTTTAGCTAAAGATTAAGAGCAGTGCAGAGATGCTTCAAGCTATATTTTGCCCATGTTAAGACATCAGACCCCTTAAACCGGGAGAGTCAGCACATGGCTTGGCAGATAACGTCACTGCCTACAAAAAACATGACTCTTGGCACTCCAGGCACCAACACCTTTGCCTTGTCCTGTGCCTCCCCACACCCCCGAGCTGATGGCAGGCAGATGCCAGGCTTACCGGCAGTGGAGAGGCGGAGGTGGCAGCTGGGAGAAGCCCATCAGACAGAGGGACAGCTCTCTGCAGGGAACTATATGTTGTCCCCCTGGCCCCCAGCAAGGTCGGCGGCCTGGGGTGCCACACTCTGACTGATGGCTTTGGAAAGGCGTGAAGGGGAGGCAGGAAAAACAGGGTGAGAGAGGGAGCTGGCGCTGGGGCCGAGCTCTCCGCAGGGCATGGCGCTCATCAGCCACATCCCGGATCGATGAGCGAGCTCTGCTCATTCACCTTCAAGTTCAGATTAAGCAGAAGGGTCAAACTGGGAAATGGTTTGCAGGCACGGCCCCATCACCATCCTGCAGCCTTGTGTCACAGCCTTTTCCCTTGTTGGAATGGACAATTCCCACCCCATCACCTTACTAACCCCACAGCATCTCCAGCTTCCAGCATCAGCAGTGACCGGTCACCCCATCAGCTGGATGGGAGATGAAGCAGCAGCAGTCTTCACAGTGTGAAGTGGTCTCCAAAATCAGAGCCCTGGAATATCCTGTGTTGGAAGGGACCCACAAAGATTGAGTCCAGCTGCTGGCCTGGCAAGGACGATCCCAAGAATCCCACCATGTGCTCTTTCAGGTGTCCCTCCTACCTGGAGTTTTTCCATAAAATAGTCATAGTACCACACACATAGGATGTCTTTAGTTCCAAGGATGAAATCCCAAGAGGCAAGAAATCCAAGACACAGCCTTGAGGGGAGCTTGGACAGAGCAAGGCACCAGGCTCCTCTCCCACCTGTGGATGTAGGAGAGAGGCCAGGACACAGGCCTGGGAGAAGGGATGGGATGTTAGACAGGGAGCATGAGAAGGAAGAAAAATGGTGTCAGAGAACTTCCTGGAGGGAGGTGGGAGCTGCAAGTTGTGATGTTCACCCAAATGAACAGTAACTTTAATAAACATTTATTGCAAAAAAGTGTCTTCACTAAAGCCAGAGAAGAAAATGCACTTGCTGGACAGTTTGGGGACTTGGTCCCAGACTGGACATTCAGCTACCTCAGCAAAGACATGTCCCAGATGTCCCAGTGTTCCTGGGGTTGGTGATGGAGGATTCCTTCCCCAAGACTTGCTATGCTCAGGGAGATGCCAGCAAGCAGGAAAGAGGCAGGGACCTCCAGGTATGCATTCTCCAAGTGCATCCTTCCTTCAGCTCGTGGCTTCCAGGCCACCATCCACCCCAAAAATCCCTCTACAGTTTGTAAGAGGTTGCCCATAGCAAGCCAGAGCTGCAGACAGAGACCTCATGACCAGATATAACCAGTACCTACCACATCACTAGACCATGGATAAACCTCCTCACCTTTTTTTTTTTTGGCCATTTCTACCCTTGCTGCACCTTACTGGGTCACCTGCAGCTCCTCTGGGAAACCTTCATCCCATTATTCAAAACACTATCCTGTGGCAGGTGTAGGGTGTTGCTCTGGCCAGTCTCTCCCAGGGTCTTGTATGCAGAAAATGGGGATAAGTGACACTTTTAAAAGGAATGGGAGAAAAGAGTGGTGGATTTATCTGTTGCTACAACATTTCTGCTTTATGGAGCTGTCTTCTCCCCTGGAGACGTGTGTCCTCCTCTTCACTAATGGAAAATGTTGCCCCGCCATCCATTCGTGCTAGTCAATGCCTGGGACAACACAATGGCCCCGGGCCAACACAGATCTATTTTAGTCACAAAAGCAGAGTGGCTGATGAAAATCAGCCCATCAGTGCACTTCCCAGCTTAGCTCTTTAGCTGGTTTTAATGGAATGACCAGCGTGGCGGAAAGCGGGAGGTGAGGGCAGAGATGGCAGGATGGTAGACCTGAAGAGACGCATGAGAGAGGCCCCAGCACCCTTCCTGTTTCATATCCTAAGGGAGCTGCAAAGATCCCTTCCAGGATTTGACCAGAGAAACTGCGACTGCCCCATCCCTGGGAGTGTCCAAGGCCAGGTTGGATGGGGCTTGGAGCAACCTGGTCTGGTGGGAGGTGTCCCTGCCCATGGCAGGGCAGTAGAACAAGATGATCCTTAAGGTCCCTTCCAACCTGAACCATTTTGGGATGCTCTGATTTGGAAAGGGACTGAGCTGACCTTACCTTACCCTGCAGGATGGCCTTGAGCTCCAGAGTGATTCCTGGGAGGGTCTGGCTGCACCAGAAAAGGGCATGCTGAGTGCAGGGGGGAACCCAGCAGTCCACGGCCTGGGCCTGCAGACCAGAACATGGCACAGGTTAGCATGGCACAGAGGAAGGACACCCAACAGCCACTTAATGTGAATTTCAGAGAGAAATAAAACATAGATTGGGTTGGGGGTGCAGGTAAAATGATCAGGAGCATCACCTCCAGCTTGTGTTTGGGGTAGACAAACTCCACCAGTATTTTTCTCTACATTCCAAACAGGTTTGGGCAGACCCTCAGCAGCCATCAACCAAGGGAAATCATCCAAAGAGGTGTGCTGTAGAGGAGGGATATCTGGCACCCCTCAGATAACCACAGCCCAAGTGGTACAGCTGTGGAGGGGGAGCACAAGTCAGGGGTCTGCTTCATCCAGAAATCCAACTGTGATGGAAATCATCCAGCTTGTTTCAGTGACATGGCGCGCTGGGTTATTTTTACTGCTCTATTTTTGCTGCTGCTCCCAATAAGTTAACTGGGGCATGCACTGCCCATCAATACAATCAATGGAGCAGCCTGAGCCACTAATAAATCAAGTGCCAGAGGGCAGGAAAACCTCTCCATTGGCTAAAATATTCCCTGGGCAGTAGGGTGGGTGAGCTGCAGACCCCACTCTTTGCTTGGACTTGGTGCTGCTCTTAATGTACTGGAGCAGTCTGTGTGTTAACAGGGAAAATCTTCCTTTTCCCAGTGACTCAGCAACTTCCGTGCTCGTCCCCAGTGACCTGGGCACTTCCCTGCGGTGGGAAGGAGTCTGTCAGTAGGAGGGGAGCCCATGGGACCTCCCGAGGTCAGTCTTCAGTCCTGCTGATGCTCACAGCAGCGTCAGCACTAAGATCAGAGCAGTTTGCCCAGGGCTTTATCCCATTGGGGGTTGAAAACCTCCAAGGATGGAGAGTACACAGCCTCTTTCAGCGACCAGCTGTCCTTAGAATCCATGTTTTTTCCCCTAAAATATCCTATAGGTCTCTCTTCCAAGGTAGCGGCTGCATCCCTAGGTGGTGTCACTTGAAAGCAGGACACATCCCAGGATGGACCCTGAGGGACTTCATTCCCCTCCACCGAACCTACACAAGCCAAATATATTTTAAAACCCACAGTCACAATCGTAACATCCTTCCCCATGTACTCCAGCCAAAAAAAATCTGGAAAGGATGGAAAACCCAAACCATGACTCACCGTTGGAGGAGCCGCAGGGACAGGCCGGGGATCCTGTGGGGCTGGGGGTCAGCAGTAGAGGTGGCAGGGAAGGATCTGGAAGACAGCACATCTCAGAAACCTGAGGTGCCCAACCAGCCCCCCAACCCAGAATCCACAAGAGCATCCTGCCAGCACTGCTGCCATGGCCATGGGCAACACAGGGAAGCACAAAGGCAAATCAGCCCAGAAGAGAGGAATCCTTGGTAATTGTTTTATTCCAGTCAGTACAAATTGCTGGTCACTGACTCCAGGATTGACAAAAAGAAGGACCATGGCACCGGCTTCATCAACATGCCCATGAACGAGGGAGCTCAGGCAAGGATTCAGAATGTTGAAAGGATAAGGGGTTGCAAGGAAATCCCAATCCTTCTCCCCAGTGCCAGTGTGGGTGTGGAGCAACAACCCACAGCCCACAAATTCAGGGGGAAAGAGATTATATTGGTCTTCCAGGTCATAGGTTTGAGTTTATCCCAAGCTAATGCTTAGAAACCAGGGAATGCAGCATCAAGGAATTTGTCTGCAGTTTTTTTAATCAAATATTGGTCCATCTCCCAGCAGCTGTGCTCCTTTCAGTGTTAGACTCCTTCCACTCACAAGGTGCAGGGTGAGGTCCCAGCCATGACCTCATGGTCCTGAACCCATATGCTGTTCTCTGTGATGAAGGTGCAAGTCACCTCCAGGTACCCTGCTGGGACAATCTCACTTCCAGCATGGGTAAGAGTGAACCCCAAGTCACCTTGTGTCTGCCCTGACAGTACAAGCAAAGGAGTAAATTATACTGTTTTCCTGGTTGCTCTCTCCAGGGAAGCATGCATTGGTGCTGGGAGAGGCACCAGCAAGCTTATCGCACCAAAAGCTTTCCTGACCCATGGTGGTGGAGCACACGGCTCCATTCCTGTATGGCCAGCTTGCCTGCTAGCTCTCATGGACTATGTCCCATTAGGAAACTTGGTCAGCAATGTTCACAAGGATCACTTAGGACGCTGAAGGAGTAATTTCTGAACAACAGGTTGTCCAAATCCCAGCAAATCCCACCCATTGCTCCCAGATAAAAGCACCTGAGGATGCAAGGATTTTAGTCTTGGATGGGAGAGGAGGAAACAGAGATATGGACAAACGATGGGGATGGGATGGGCATGTTCTCCCACTGTATCATCAAACCCTAAGCTACAGTACACCCTATAGACAGGACCATCAGTGAGATGGCTCCATCTGCATTGTACCCCGGGCTGTCAGCCCTCTTTGTGTTGGAGGGGACCCTGCTTCCATCCATTTGGGATGCAGCAGCCCCCACATTGCTGGGATCTGCTTTGTTCCACTGGCTGGCGTTTTCAGCACCGCCGCTCACGGTGCAGCGGAGAGAACGATCCTCCCCTGACCTGTGTTCCCATCATCCGCCTTCCTGGGTGTTTTACGCAGACAGAGGCAATGATTTTAATGTCCCAGTGAACAAGCTGTCGGGATGCATCAGCCTCAAAGGGCAGACCTGATTCGGAGCTGGCTTCTCCTCCCAGGCGCTGCCTGGGCAAGGAAAACCAATTCCAGCTCTACACACACACACGCACACATACACACATGTGCCACTGGTGCTTGTGATTTTCCAGCCTTTTAACTAAAAATCCTTGAAAACCCCACTGCTGAGGAGGGGGAGGCCACGAGCCCAGGGCAGGGGTCGGAGGTGAGGTGCCTCTGGGCAGGCAGGGTGGGCAGCCCCGCGGGCAGAGCTGGAGTGACGTGATGGGACCTGAGCGCTCCAAAGCCATCAGGAGCCTGGGCAGAGATGAGCTGAGAAAAGCCATGAGCAGAGCTGACATCTGCCCCCTGGGCGGGTACCTAATGAGCGGAGACATTGTCCATTTTGGGAGACGAGGTAAAGTTAAAAGATTTCCGAGCTGACACCTGGCAGCCTCCATCGGTATTCCGGGTGAAACAGCAAGGGAAGGAGAATGGAGATGGGGGTCTGAAACCAGTCACCCCCAGGCTCTGCTGGGGTGGGTGAGCTGGATGGGGACAGTGTTGGCATCTCAGTATCTCATCTACACTGCCCAAATCTCCCCTATTTGTGATTTTTCTGCCATATTAGAAGAGAAACTGCTGCTTTCTGGGAGCTGGGAGGGGTCTGGCACAGTCCCATGTGGCTCTATGCCCGATGAAAAGGCAGCAGCATGGCAGGGAGCACGTTCCTGGGTCCAGCAGCACATCAGACGTGCTCTCGGCTGGGATCTGGGCTTGGGCTCCTGTCTCCCACAGTCCCCACATCCTGGGAGCAGGATGGCACTCAGCAGTGCCCCAGCCTCCAGCATCACCCAGCAGACTCCCCCCACCGCTTCCACAAACCTAGTTCAGTCAGTCCCTATAAATCCAGCCTCCCTAAGCCCACTTGTCACCAGCTCTTCCCTAACTCACCCCCAGCTTCTTTGCTACCCACCACCTTCAACTGGCGCCTGGTGATGAGACAGAAGTGATGGAGCAGGAGAAGGGAGAGCCCTGTATCACCCCTATCACCTCCCAGTTTTCCCCCTTGGGGACACCTGTCTCTAAAAGTACTTGTGAGCCAGAAAACATCCCCACTTCCCCCCAAATCCTCATCACTGTGGGAAAGCCCACACTGAGATGCTCCCCTCCCCACCCACCTGCCTACTTTCCCAAAGACCAAGTGGATTTACAGGGAAANACTTCCAGCATGGGTAAGAGTGAACCCCAAGTCACCTTGTGTCTGCCCTGACAGTACAAGCAAAGGAGTAAATTATACTGTTTTCCTGGTTGCTCTCTCCAGGGAAGCATGCATTGGTGCTGGGAGAGGCACCAGCAAGCTTATCGCACCAAAAGCTTTCCTGACCCATGGTGGTGGAGCACACGGCTCCATTCCTGTATGGCCAGCTTGCCTGCTAGCTCTCATGGACTATGTCCCATTAGGAAACTTGGTCAGCAATGTTCACAAGGATCACTCAGGACGCTGAAGGAGTAATTTCTGAACAACAGGTTGTCCAAATCCCAGCAAATCCCACCCATTGCTCCCAGATAAAAGCACCTGAGGATGCAAGGATTTTAGTCTTGGATGGGAGAGGAGGAAACAGAGATATGGACAAACCATGGGGATGGGGATGGGGATGAGGAGAGGGATAGGACAGAATAGGATGGGATGGGGATAGGACAGGATAGGATGGAATGGGATGGGGATGGATGGGATGGAATGGGATNGAGAACGATCCTCCCCTGACCTGTGTTCCCATCATCCGCCTTCCTGGGTGTTTTACGCAGACAGAGGCAATGATTTTAATGTCCCAGTGAACAAGCTGTCGGGATGCATCAGCCTCAAAGGGCAGACCTGATTCGGAGCTGGCTTCTCCTCCCAGGCGCTGCCTGGGCAAGGAAAACCAATTCCAGCTCTACACACACACACGCACACATACACACATGTGCCACTGGTGCTTGTGATTTTCCAGCCTTTTAACTAAAAATCCTTGAAAACCCCACTGCTGAGGAGGGGGAGGCCACGAGCCCAGGGCAGGGGTCGGAGGTGAGGTGCCTCTGGGCAGGCAGGGTGGGCAGCCCCGCGGGCAGAGCTGGAGTGACGTGATGGGACCTGAGCGCTCCAAAGCCATCAGGAGCCTGGGCAGAGATGAGCTGAGAAAAGCCATGAGCAGAGCTGACATCTGCCCCCTGGGCGGGTACCTAATGAGCGGAGACATTGTCCATTTTGGGAGACGAGGTAAAGTTAAAAGATTTCCGAGCTGACACCTGGCAGCCTCCATCGGTATTCCGGGTGAAACAGCAAGGGAAGGAGAATGGAGATGGGGGTCTGAAACCAGTCACCCCCAGGCTCTGCTGGGGTGGGTGAGCTGGATGGGGACAGTGTTGGCATCTCAGTATCTCATCTACACTGCCCAAATCTCCCCTATTTGTGATTTTTCTGCCATATTAGAAGAGAAACTGCTGCTTTCTGGGAGCTGGGAGGGGTCTGGCACAGTCCCATGTGGCTCTATGCCCGATGAAAAGGCAGCAGCATGGCAGGGAGCACGTTCCTGGGTCCAGCAGCACATCAGACGTGCTCTCGGCTGGGATCTGGGCTTGGGCTCCTGTCTCCCACAGTCCCCACATCCTGGGAGCAGGATGGCACTCAGCAGTGCCCCAGCCTCCAGCATCACCCAGCAGACTCCCCCCACCGCTTCCACAAACCTAGTTCAGTCAGTCCCTATAAATCCAGCCTCCCTAAGCCCACTTGTCACCAGCTCTTCCCTAACTCACCCCCAGCTTCTTTGCTACCCACCACCTTCAACTGGCGCCTGGTGATGAGACAGAAGTGATGGAGCAGGAGAAGGGAGAGCCCTGTATCACCCCTATCACCTCCCAGTTTTCCCCCTTGGGGACACCTGTCTCTAAAAGTACTTGTGAGCCAGAAAACATCCCCACTTCCCCCCAAATCCTCATCACTGTGGGAAAGCCCACACTGAGATGCTCCCCTCCCCACCCACCTGCCTACTTTCCCAAAGACCAAGTGGATTTACAGGGAAATCATCTCCTTGGGACTATCCTGGCTAAAAGGAGAGATCCTGAAGCATTCTCAAGGCTTTCCACCAGCCTAAAAAGCAGCTAAAAAACCTGTCATTACTCCACATGGTTTTGATCAGCTTCATCAACACTCTTGGGTCTAAACCCTATTCCAAGCAGGATTTTCACCTGCTTCAGGGATTTTTGCTCCTTTCCAACAGATATAGCCAGAAATGCCCCAAACAGGGTGCAACCCTTTCCCAGGGATGCCTGGGAGAGGAAACAGCAGCTGGGCTCTGGCTGCTCCTCCCTGGCACCCGCTGACCCCCTGGGCTCGAGCAGATGGAGCAGCCGCAAATCCCCCCATAAGCCAGGGAAGGGACTAATCTCCCAGAGGACAAATCGGTTGGCAAGGGGGGGAAGCTCGACATTCCACCTTTTCCTCCCTCCTCAGGCAAAGGCAAATCCAACAGGGGATCCCAGAAGGATCCCAGCATCCCTGAGGGCAGAGGAGGCAGCGCTGGGGCTTTGGGTATCTGCTGGAGGCGTGGTCTGGGGACAAGCAGACACTTCGGTCTCAGCAAGATAAGCCTTAAGTATCCGATGCAGGGAGACCTGGCAGCTGATGTGTCCTTGGGGAAAATCACATCTGGTGAGCTCTTAAAACTTTCAGAGCACTCTCTGGCCACAAAAG
Source organism: Scytalopus superciliaris (assembly GCA_013400415.1). NCBI lineage: Eukaryota > Metazoa > Chordata > Aves > Passeriformes > Rhinocryptidae > Scytalopus > Scytalopus superciliaris. Next base: position 133,062 of record VXBX01001080.1, read on the forward strand.
GCTGAAGCCTCTTCAAGCCTGAGAGGTCCTTGGTGGGTGCAGGAAGCTGGAGGAACAGCCACAGGGATGAGATGGCCTATGCACAGTGGAATCCCTGTTTCTTCCTCATTCTTGGAGGAGGATTAGGTCCTAGAGTGGCCTAGTTCAGGTCCTCTTGAAAAGGATTAGGACCGATGTAACGTGCTGATGTCAAAGCACTCAAGTTGGTGCCCAGCCCCACAGCAGATCCCACCAGGGACACCACCCATGTCCATGTGTCCTTCAGAAAGGTGGTTTTGCCCAGAAGACGCCAAGATCAGCCCAAGGACACAGCCTGGTCCTGCTCACAGGGTCATCCACAAGCAGCCAACCTACTCCGACTCATTCTCCTTCAGCTCCAGAGGCCACGGAGAGTGAGGAGATCAGCACATTTGGTGCCACCCCTCTGTTCTTCTGTGTTGTGTTCTTTTATCCTTCCATCCTTTCTTTCTCATTTTCCCTCTTCCCTTGCTTAAGGGCTGGAAAATTCCTCCTACGTGCTCGCAAGGGATAAGCGTCTCACCAGATACTGTCAGCTCTCCTCAGAAAACTCCAGGCTGGGAGAGTTGATGAGGACAGGCACGATAGCTCTCAAAAATGCTTGGAAGGAGAAGGCTGCAACTCAGGGAAAGTATGGAGAATGTACAGGCTGGGATGTGTGGCATCTGGGTATGGATTGCACTCTGGTTCTTGGATGGAGGAGCATGGTGAACCCCTGGATGAGGTCTAACACCCATCACTCTGCCCCTTCCCTGGGGAACCAGACCCCACCCACACATGCAAGGGAATGCCCTGGGATAGAGAGGGTGAGCCAGCAGTGTGTCCCTGGGGACCACGGCCACTCAAGCTGTGCAGTCAAAACAGGCAGCTTCAAGTCCCTCACTCATCCATCCCCATGTCCTTGAGAGGGAATTTTTGGAAAATCACAAAATTTTCCTGGTGGATCCCCAGAAAACCACATTTTCCAGGTGGGGAAACTGAGTCAAAGAAGAAACTACCATGGAGAGGCCTGCCTGCCCCATGGAGCCACACCATCACAGGGAAGGGCTTCACTTCCCAGACACCCTGGGCTCCCCAAGCCATTGCCTTCATGTTATCACTCCATTAAAAGCTTTAAATAGGGAATCATTTCCCTATTTAAAGGAAAGCCAGAGGCACAGTGAGTGAGCATCTCTGGAGGTCTCTGGTCCAGCTTCTGCCCAGAGCAGGGTCACTCCAGAGATGGATTAAATAACTCCACCCTGAAACCTCAAAACTTTTCCTAAGCCCTCCATTTTCTGCTTGCACAAAAGGGAGGAGATGTTCTCCAGATGCCCTCATCCACTGCCATCACTAAAAGTCCTCATTTTTATGCACAATGGGCAGCAGGGACCTCATCATAGATCATCCAGCTTCCCAACATCACTTGGGTAAAAGTGGTGGTGCCTACAGTGATGATGTTCCCATGCCCATGATGGTGTCCCCATGTCCCCTATGCCCATGCTGTCAATGTCCCCATGCCCATAGTTGTGTCCCTGTGCCCACAGCAGTGTTTGCAGGTCCCTCGTGGTGGTGCTGTCCCCATGCCAGTAGTGATGTCCCCATGCCCACAGTGATGGTGTCCCCCTGCCCACAGTGGTGTCCCCATGCCCCCCATGTACAGGGTGGTGATGTCTCCATGCCTACTTTGATGTTCCTGCACCATGGTCATGGTGTGCCCGTGCCTGTTGTGGTCACACACCACCCCTTGGCCACACAGAGCCAGTCTGGAATGGCCTTGCCACCAGCCTGTGTGACCTGTGCTGGGGAGGAACATGCCACCATCACAGCAGGAGTCCCCTGGACAGCCCTGGACCCATGGTGGGGCCATTCCTGCCTTCTTACCCCCAGAGTCAGTTCCCTGCGTGGCACAACGTGAAGGCACATCTGGCAGTGTTGGGAAGGTGGAGATGCAGCTGGATGGGTGCCTCTTTCCCTGAGGAATAAAAGGATGAGAGTCAGGCCGTTGTGGGGCAAAAGCATCCTCCAAACAATGTGTCCTGATATCCCAACAGCAAGTCCCCATCCTGGGGACATCCACACAGGCCCTTCAGCATCACCTGGCACCCATGCTGGAGATGTCAATTATCCCAAGTCCTTAAGGATTCCCTAAGGACATCAGGTCCTAGATGAAGCTTTTCCCAACGCAGCTGACCAGAGCCCTCCAGGGCACTTGGATTTTCAGGAAATCATCACCTTGTGCTGGGAAAGTGGGGACAAGAGGGTTTGCTCCTTGGTGGCAGGGATTCATGAGTCATCCTCCAGCAGCTGCCCTTGAAACAGAGCCAAAAAAGCTTTTACCTAAAGCAGACAGCAATAGGATATCAGGAGCTTCAGGATTAACCCTTTCCTGGGAAAAGCTGACTGGCTGCCCTCCCCTGCAGAGCCTTTCTCATCCTCCAGTCAATGCTGAGTTTCCTCACTGTGTGCACCACCAGGTTGGTGGACATGATGCCAACACTCCCCTGGCAAGGTCAGGGAGGCGGACATGCCATGAGACCTGTGCTACTGCTGGACCAAATGGGGCTGGAAATGCATGTCCTCCACCTGAGGAATATCCCCCCCACCTGGGGAAGGGCATTCCTCTTTCACGTCCCATCACAAACCCTGCCTGACAAACAGGACAATATTTGTGGTTCACCAAAGAGAAAAAGCAACCAAAAAAAATAAGGTGGAAAATTTAAAGCACTTTGTTTTGCTGTTTTGGGGGTAAAGCTCTCTGAGTCCTTGCTTAATTTAGAAACCTGCCAACTATCCATAGGTCCAGTGGGATCCCCAATGATCAGTGTGCCAAGTCTTGATGGGTTTCCCCCAAAATAGGGGGAATGAGCCTGATGGAAAATTCCATACTCCTCCGTCACAGAAAACAGCCCCCTGGGGACAGGTGGGGATTTCTGTGTTACAAGGAGCTTTTATTTCTTGCAGGCAGACAGAAAGGTGCCAGCACCCACCTTTCCTGCCAGCCTGATGAAAATCGACCCATTTCTGCAGCACATAAAAGGTGGGAGCCTCAACCCATGGCTATGCCAGGGGGCACAGGCATCACTGAGCTGGGACAGGGTAGCAGGATGAAGGATGCTCCTTGCCCTGAAGTGTCCATCCAGTGACACCACGCAGGGTAGCTGCAGCAGCCCAGCCTCACTGTGCAGGGCTCCAAACAAGTCCAGGCTCTCCTTGGGCCATTGAAAAGAAAAGGGAAAGGTACTGGGGGCTATATCAGTACCCACTAACCTGGGCTGGAGTCTCCTGCCACAACCCATGGATCCAGGGCTCTACACAGGGAGCCAAGCATCATTTGACCCACCCCAGCAATCTGGCAGCAGCTCTGGCATCTGCATGGACCTGCCCTGGACACTTAAATCAAGCTCAGACAGGGATTTCCCTCTTACATCTTCCCACAGGGCACTACGGAAATGCTCCTAGAAAGCACGGCTTAGGTCACAGAGATTTTGGGTGCCTTTTTCACCTCCCATGGGGTTGTCTATCCCCAGTCTGCTTCCTTACAGTCTTCACTGGGGGCTGCTATCCATCCCCTCCACCCGTGGGTGTCCCTGTTCACTTCCAGCCCACCCAAGACCCTGGGTGCAGTGTCTGGTGTATCTTCCACCAGGACCACCTGCTCTCTTGCTACTGCATCCCTCAGGAGGCACAGATGCTCTTTCCTTTCACAAGAGTGGAGAGCACGGACTGCCCACAGCTGAAAGCCTGGAAATCCTGGGACACCTGCCTCATGCCACCTTCACCCCACACCCTGAGCCCCACAGGAGCCCCTGGGGCATCATGATCTCAAGCTGCCCCACCTGTCCTGGGTTCTCCATGCACAAGGCTGGGGGGACGCCCTCCAGCACAGGGCTCTGCAGCATTCCCGGGGGGCCATGCAGCATCCGCATGGGGTGGGGATGCTCTGCAGCGCAGTCAGTGCCAGAGGATGCTGCACTGGGCTGGGCAGCTGCAGGAATGGGGCAGTCAGGTCTCACCCAGAACCTGGGAGGACTCACTGGGAGGAGACGGGCAATAAATGCTATCCCAGGGGCGAGATCTGTATAAACTGACACCTTGAGCCTGCTCCATGTGGAATAGGGGTGATGGCTACAGTAGGGACCAGGCAGCAACCCCAGTGCAGGGCACCCTGTGCTCCCTTGAGGCACGTGCTGATGAACCAGCCCAAGTGATCTGGTGGGTGGGATCCCTGCCCATAGTGTTAGAATCAGATGCTCTTTAAAGTCTCTTCCAACCCAAATCATTCTGTGATTCCATGATTCTAATTGTGGAAAAAAGACAGAAAGTCCTGGCTGGGGAAATGGGCTCCCAGGAGATGATGTGCCCAGCTAAGGGGGAAGTTCGGAGCCCTGGGACCCCTTCCTCCCCCCGGCACCACAAATACACGGGGGCTGTGCTTGCACTGGTGGGTGCTCAGTGACCAGCACGCCTGGAGCGTGGGCTCATAAATGACCACAGCCTGACACTAATGTGACCCTGTAGATACTCACACCTGAACACCAGTAGCCAGGGCTCAGAAACGCCCACTAGACTGACACTGGTGGGACCCCACGAGATGTTCCCACTCAAAAGCCATACAGCATTCCCACCATCACCCATCCCTATGCACACTTCTCCCCGCAGTGTCGAGCGGGGGTGTTTGGAAAGCTGCTCCCCTTGGAGACCCCCACTTGTACCCAAGTGGGGACAGCACTTTGGGCTTGTTTCGGCAGAGCCAGGGAGCATCCCGAAGCTGGGAGCCAAACCTCCCAGCAGCCTCGAAGAGCCGCCCAGCCGAGGCGGGGGCAGCGCACGGGAGGACCACCTGGGGACGGGGGGACAGGGGGGACCGGGTCGGGGGGTGCACGGCCCCCCCCTTGCAGGAGTGATGCCGCACCGAGAGCCGCCTCATCCCGATGCTCCCA